>QLTV01004416.1:3418849-3439597 GCA_003457575.1 Thermophis baileyi | reverse complement strand
GCACAGAATATCCCTGGATGTCTATGGAGGTTGTTTTAAAAAGGAGGAGGATTTTGAGATACGCAAATAGCATGAGAGGCAAAATGTGGTATTGGTATGTTAATTCATCTCATTGCTACATGAGGTAGGATACAAGAAATGGAAGCATAGTGGTCTTTTATCTGTCGGGGAGCATATTTTTTTAAGGATTAGAAGCCCCGTTAAAGCATCAGATATGGGCCAAAGCCCTGATGAATAGATTTTGAAATATTAAAGGACTGTGCATTATACGATCCTTGGGTGTGCAACTCCCATCATCTCCCACTCCTACATGAAATTGGCTTTACCAATGTCTCCTCCCCCCCCCCAATTCATGCAACTCACAACTAGTTATTTGCAGACAACTTTGATCTGTTTCGTCTTTTTCCATGTGGTTAGGAGTTACGAATTTCCTACCCACTCCTGCCTGCCTTTTCTCCTTTTTGGTTCTCTCCATTTCTGTAGCTAACTGAGAGCTTTTTGCGGGGGTTCTCCATTTGTTTTTCTTCTTATGCACAGCCCCTTAAGCATACAGAGTAAAATAGGAGGGGAAGGAATTTTCAAATTAATGGATTGAAGTGCCAGAATGAGCTGGTTTCTCTTTTGGCTGCATGGCTCAATGCAGCTTTCCTTCCGCTCAATGATTACATTCTTTTTGTCCTCTTTAGATGGAATTAGACAGTAGCACATTTGTTGACTGAGTTAATACATTGAGATGCCATCAGTTTAACAATGTTTTAAAAAATAAACCACAATTAGCTAGGTTCACACAACAGATTAAGTCATAAAACATGTATAAAGATGACTGAAACATAGGGAATAAGAGTGGTTGAAGTACTGTCTTATTTCCAGTGTATATTTCTAAGGTATCTGTTGACAATTTCAAATATGTTGTTTTGGACCCAGCCTGGGGAAAATGTACATCTTTCTACATGTTCCCTTGTACAGTTTCTCAAATGATTTTTTTAGGTTACAAGTATATCCACTTCACTCCAGTGTCACATTAGAAGAACAGAATAATGTGTTTTTGGCTCCAGTTCCTGGTTATCGAAAAGTGAGTTTTTAATTAGGGAGTTAGTACTGTGATTTCTTATTTTGAAGGCGAAAGGTGGGGATGAGTAGGCAGCATTAGCTGAATTATGAATAAAAAATGCTTACAGTAAAATATTATTGAAGAAAAGGAAGAGATGGATTGATTGATGGATGGATGGCAAACAATTAATGAAATTCATTAAAATTTGATATTTTAATTCTGATCCCCCAAGTGCAAAATGACAATTTTATATTTTAAATACTATAGTTTTGTTGGAATGAGTTGTTATTTTTATTTGGGTTCCATTTAGATTTGGAGAAGCAGAATGTATAATTACATTTTGTAAGTCGCCGAGTGTCACTGCAACAGTGAGATGGGCAGTATATAAATTTAATAAATACTTAAATAATATAACAAAAGAACACACATCACTGTCTGTGATTGCATGAAATTATTGTAAATGAAGTCAACATTTAGATTTTAAAAATGTCTTAAATCTTATTTTAAAACCTCCTTGTAGATCCTTCTGTCTACAAACATAGCACAGAGCTCTGTAACAGTACCAGATGTGAAATATGGTAGGTATGTTTCTTATGTTATGGAAACGAAGTTTGTGCATATGTTGTTCTTTTATTTTGTAATCTGGCTTTGACAGTGATTAGAATCTTTAAATACCTTTGTTTAGAAGTAACTTTTGGAAATGCTGTTTCTGTAAAGTGAAGGGCACAGTTACTACAACTTTATTATAACCTTTCCCCCTCAGCAGCTTTTCAGAAAAGCACTGTTCTGTGCAAAAATCAAATTCTGTTAATGCCAACTTGTATTTGTGCAAAAAAGGGTGAAAAATGTCATTAGTACTGCTAATTATTAAATGATATTTGTTTATGATCAGTAACTTTGGATTAAATTAAGTATAGCATTTTAATTTGTTTTGATTCATTTGTTTTTTGAAGCATCAAGGGCAATGCAGGAATTGGGTTTGTCTAGTCTAGTGAAAAGAAAGACTAAGGGTGACATGATAGCAGTGTTCCAATATTTGAGGGGCTGCCACAAAGAAGAAGGGTCAACCGATTTTCCAAAGCACCAGAAGGCAAGACAAGAAACAATGGATGAAAACTAATCAAGGAGAGAAGAAACCTAGAACTAAGGAGACATTTCCTAATAGTGAGAATAATTAACTAGTGGAACGGCTTGCCTTCAGAAGTTGTGGGTGCTCCATTTAAGAAGAGATTGGACAACCTCTTGTCTGAAATGGTATGGGGTCTCCTGCTTGAACAGGGTGTTGGACTAGAAGACCTCCAAGGTCCCTTCCAACTCTGTTATTCTGATCTGTCCTGTTCATTGTTTATGTTTATCTTTGGCAAACACCTCAGAGGTAAGAAAGGGTAGAAATTATAGGGAGGAGAAGAGATGTGGGGTAGTTACTGTATGCAGGCAAAGGATAAGGCTATATAGAACAGTTGTAAACTTTCTTGTACCATTTTCAGCCCATAGCAGCTGTAGGAAGTCTTCCTTAAAACCATTTTGGTTTGATGAGTTTTCCACAGTCAACTCACATAAAAATAATAAATAGTACATTGGGCTAGAAATTGAAACTTTTAAAATTGGAAGTGACCAATTAAAACAAACTAAATATTCTAACACTTTGCATTTTTATGTATTTTTATTTTATTAATTTATTTTATTAATTTTATTATTACCATAATGCAAAAGAGGGGGAAAAACAAAATGCAAAATGATATAATTTAAAAATAAATATAAAATACAAAAATAAACTATACAGACAAAAATGTTCACACACCCATAAAAACACCTACACATATTATAATGGCTGTATAAAGAGAAATCAGTTTTGAAATAGTGAATTAAACCCTGCCCAAATAGAATCACATGGATAAAAAAAAGAATCAACATGTTGCATAGTAATAGGTAGGACCATAGGTTTAATGTAACAGTGCAGAAATAGTGACATTTAATCAGGTAAGCTATAATAGTTTCATGGGATGTTACTCTTACTCTTGCATCAGGAAATTGTAGTCAGGAAGTTAAGGTTAAAGAAAGCCTAGCATTCTATATGCCTTGGAAATCAGTGACATATCTGAGTGGTTAATCTCATCAATTTCTTTGATATTCACTTGACAAAGTAAAAGTTCAGTGGTTATTGCCAAACCTAGTTCACTCTGTCTGTCTGTCTCCCTCCCTCCCTCCCTCTTTTCTTTCTTTCTTTCTTTCTTTCTTTCT
This sequence comes from Thermophis baileyi, assembly GCA_003457575.1. Classification (NCBI taxonomy): domain Eukaryota; kingdom Metazoa; phylum Chordata; class Lepidosauria; order Squamata; family Dipsadidae; genus Thermophis; species Thermophis baileyi. The sequence goes on along the minus strand of QLTV01004416.1, from coordinate 3,436,305 downwards.
TTCTTTCTTTCTTTCTTTCTTTCTTTCTTTCTTTCTTATATATTGAACAGGAAATTCAATATATATTCTGCACTTACTGGCAGAGTAGTGCTTTTACTCTTTCCTTTTGTTCACTTAAAGTATACTAGTTTTAGGACAATATTGACTGGAAATCAAAAAGCAATTGTATCTCTAGCAATGTTATATCTTCTTTATGAGATGGTTTCTTCTACCATTTTCCTCTGTAATCCAGGAACAGGATAGTGAGAACATTAACTTGTATCTCATTTGGTTTCTGCTTCCTTTATGTGCATTTTCATTATTGGTTTTGCTTTCTAAAAAGAAAACACGGAAAGGAATTACATGGAAAGAAGTCTTAGAATGGAATCTTCTAATTAAAGTTAAAAAACACTTGCTCAGTTCAAGAGATACTCCTGAGTTAAATTACAGAAAGCCATGAGGGATTTCAGATATCATTGTAATATAATTAAAACCATTATCTTAATTTATCTGCTTCCAGAAAAGCAATGTCACTCTAGCAGGAAAAGATTCTAAATAGGGTAGTACTTGTCCTATCCCAGGGGTCGGCAACACGCGGCTCTGGAGCTGCATGCGGCTCTTTGGGCCCCCTGCTGTGGCTCCCTGTCCCATCACCAGCTGGCCTCGCCCTCCCCTCCCTCACCTGGCCTGAGAAGGTAAGGGCAACGGTGGGAATGGAGAAGCGGCCGGGGCTGATTCTCCGGCGCTGGTTGAGGAACATAGCCACCCCCGGTGGAGGCTTCCCTTCGGGCGACCCTCCTCCCCCTCTCGCGACTCCCTGGCTGGCTATGGTGGGACCAGGAGGGTGCGCATGCGTGGGGAGACCCCCCTCCTGGAAGCCGCGGAGCCGCGAGAACCCTCCTTCTGGAAGCGAGAAGCCGGGAGGGCGGGTGGCTTCTCGCTTAAGGAGGGTCTTTGGATGCGGTCTGTCTCCTGCCCTAAGGATCCAGCCATCGCCTTGCCGTGCCCTCCCGCATGAGAGGAGAAGGAGGGGGAGGGGAGGAGGGTCATGGGGGCTTAGTGCAGGAGCGAAGTGGCCCTGTACCTGCCTTCGTGCCACATTTACGCGTAAGGCAGCCTTCACTTCCTGCCGCTTTGGGCTGGAGCTTACGCCCTCCCCGCTCGGCTGAAGAACTGTGGGGGTGGGGTGGACATGGCAAGGCGATGGCTGGATCCTTAGGGCAGGAGAGAAGCCGCATCCAAAGACCCTCCTTAAGTGAGAAGCCGCCTGCCCTCCGCAGCTTCTCGCTTCCAGAAGGAGGGTTCTCGCGGCTCCGTGGCTTCCAGAAGGAGGGTCTCCCCGTGCATGCACACCCTCCTGGCCCCGCCATAGCCATCCAGGGAATCACGAGAGGGGGAGGAGGGTCGCCCAAAGGGAAATCTCCGCCGGGGGTGGCAATCGTTCCTCAGCAGAGAGAGAGATGAGGGAGGGAGAGAGAGAGAGAGATGGGTGGGGAGGAAGGGAGAGAGATAGACAGAGATGGGGAGAGGGAGAGAGAGATGGGAGAGGGAGAAAGAGAGATGGAGAGAGAGGGAAAAGAGAGAGAGAGATACCTGTTTCCCATAGAAAAGAAAACATAAGAGCCACAAAACCTGGGTAGGCATGGCTGGGGGGGGGTCATGTGACTCGGTGGGAGTGAGTGACATCGAGTTGGTCACGCCCACACAGGTTTTGTGGCTCCGGGTGTTTTGTTTTCTCTGGGAAACGGGTCCAAATGGCTCTTTGAGTTTTTAAGGTTGCCGACCCCTGTCCTATCCCCATAACTACTTCATAATTCCATGCTATTATTTCAGATTCTGCCCCCTCATTTAACTGAGTTGGGAGAACCATGAACTATGTTACCTCAGGTTGTATATAAAAGTTTTGTTCCCACAAGGTGGAATTGAATCTAATTTCTCTTTAAAGTACTTCAGAATGTTCTAATATATTTTCTATTTATTTTTATCTTTTGCTTTTATTCTACAGTCATTGATTTTTGTTTGAATAGAAATCTTGTTTGTGATGAAGATACCAACTATCAGAGTTTGAGACTTTGTTGGGCATCTAAGAACAGCTGTGATCAGAGGAGGGGTAAGGGGATTTCATTCTATAAAATTCCAGGTCTTTTGGAGACCCTAATCCTGAAAACATTTTATATGTGGAGTCTGTCTTACATATGTGCAGTAAAAGTATTTACTTAATCTGCAATTATATGTTTGCATTAAGACATAAATACTTGCTCTTCCTACTGGTTGTTTTAAGTTAGGGGTCCCAAATCCCCAGGCTGCGGACCGGTACTGGTCCGTAGAACCAGGCTGCGGAAGCAAGTGAAGCTTCATCTGTAAATGCGCAGGATCTAGGTAGCACACAATACCATCCCCCTACATCCTTCCTGGTCCGTGGAAAAATTGTTTTTTCCAGAAACCAGTCCCTGGTGCGAAAGAGGTTGGGAACCACTGGTTTAAGTAACCACATATGTATTTCAGAAATAAAAGCAGTGATGATTAGATGGCCAAGCCACTTTTAATGACAAAGCAATTTAACTTCACTATATATATATATATATGTGTGTGTGCATGTGATGGATTGAGGGGGAAAGTTCCTTCCCTATCATTAAATCTTTATCCAAGGTTGGCACAATTGTGATAGTATTCCACTTCAGACAACTGTCAGTGAAAGCTATTAAGCAATGGAACAGCTTGCCCCCTGAAATCATGGGTGCTCCATTCCCGGAAGAGGTTGGACAGCCATTTGTCCAGGATGGTGTAAGGATTCATTCACTGGCCAGGAGTTGGACTGGAAAAACAGCTTCAAGGTCCCTTCCTTCCAACTCAATGATTCTATAATTCTGCATTTGAAGTACAGTGATTTATGATTAAGAGCAATGGTAATGAGCCGTGGTGGCGCAGTGGTTAGAGTGCAGTACTGCAGGCTACTTCTGCTGATCACCAGCTGCCAGCAGTTTGGCAGATCGAATCTCACCAGGCTCAAGGTTGACTCAGCCTTCCATCCTTCCGAGGTCGGTAAAAATGAGGACCCAGATTGTTGGGGGCAATATGCTGACTCTGTAAACCGCTTAGAGAGGGCTGTAAAGCACTATGAAGCGGTATATAAGTCTAAGTGCTATTGCTATTGCTATTCATAAAATGTGTTAATTAAAATTATCCTGTATTAAGTTAAAAATGGTGTCCCTTGTAACAATATATCTTAAATCATTATTTCACAACCTTTGCATTGGGAGATGTTTTGCTAATGACACACAGGCAGAGTCAGATTAAGCATTTTCCCAATTTTTGAGAACCCTGAACCCAAGAGGTTCTCCATCATTGCACTAGACCGAAACAATCTTTTGATGATTCCAGAAGCCTGTACTGAGGTATTGAGGCTTTGATTGTGAACAGGCAACCAGTGTGTTCCAATACTGGTCCCTGCTGCCATTAATAAGTGTAAGTGGTATTGCAGCTTTTGAATTGTGAGTGCTGAAGATTTTTCTTTAATGTAAAGGTCGAGCTGGCCGTGTGTCTAAAGGATACTGCTACAGACTAGTATACAAAGACTTCTGGGCAAACTGTATACCGGAAAGCACTGTTCCTGAGATGATGGTAAGAATAACATACACCCATTTGCACGACTTTAGATTGGGAAGACCAGTTATATTTCTGCTGACCACCAAAAAATAGCCATTATGTTTAAGAACAATGGCAGGAAGTGATGACAACGCACTGATAAAACATCAAAGGATGATAGAAGGGCAGTTTTACATTCTGATATTCTTAGGAACAATTGATAACTATTTAACTATCCTTAAGCAATCAGCAAACAATTGTTACCTAAATCTGGTACATTCAATACACAACTCTGAAAGAGAAATATTTTTTTCTGGCAACTTGATTCTTTTTATTTTTTTTTACAATTCATTTGACTCAATTTTACAACAATTTTTACAATGGTCATCATGGTCTTTCAGCGAATCACGTGATCATTAAACAAATCTATTCTCCTAAGTGAAAATTTCCCCCCAGAATCCAGCTAAAAATGTTGCAAACTCTGGTCTTTTGACCATGGGACACTGCAGCCAGTCATAAATCCGCCTAGAGCAAGCCACCTATAGTAACCCCATGGTGAGATAGGTGGCAAATTAATTAATTAATTAAATAAAGAAACAAACAAAAATAAAGAAAGGAAAGAAAGAAAAGAAAGAAAGAGAAAGAAAGAAGAAAAAAGAAAAAAAGAAAAGGAAAGACAGAAAGAAAGAAAGAAAGAAAGAAAGAAAGAAAGAAAGAAAGAAAGAAAGAAAGAAAAAGAAAGGCACTTCAGGTTGCCAAGTGCCTGAAGTGTGACCATGTGTATGTGGTGTGTGTGTGTGTGTGTGTGTGTGTGTGTGTGTTGTAATTTTAAGGACAAGTTATAAGTAATTTTTGGAGGAGCTGTTTGCAGGATGTAAGCTGTTCCAAGAAAAGCTGCCTTTTGCAATTGACTGGTGTTGATTTTGTCAATGCTGTTGGTGTTCAAGTGCGGCTTCCAATGTTTTGGGATTGCATTTGGCTGCATGAACTTTTGCTTTAGTGTTCATTGGTAGAGTCACAAAATCCATTCTTTTTACAGGTGGCATTTTTCTCTTGATCAATTTCTTGTGTGGCCTTGGATTGTTGTGGTTGTCCATTTGGATCCGAGCAGCAAGATGGCAGCCACATACTGTTAGAATGTGCAGTTTGAGGACTGAGATTTTGGCCAAGACTTTCTTGACAAGACCGAGCGGCTGTGGGTATTGCCTCCTAAAGACTATGTCGACTATCCATCCTTGGTTCGGGGGGGGGGGAATGGCCCCCTCAGAACGGGCTCGCAATTTGGGTGTCCTAGACTCACAGCTAAAATTAGAGCAACATTTGGCAGCTGTAGCTAGGGGGACCTTTGCACAGGTTCGCCTGGTGCACCAATTGCGACCCTACTTGGATCAAGAGGCTCTCCTCACAGTCACCCATGCCCGTGTCACCTCACGGTTAGATTATTGCAACGCCCTCTACATGGGGCTACCCTTGAAGAGTGTTCGTAGACTACAATTGGTCCAGAATGCGGCTGTGCGAGTTGTCGTGGGTACACCTAGGTAAACCCATATTATAAACAGTGTCGGCGGGCGGGCCCGCGGGGGAGGGCCTTCTCTGTGGCTGCCCGGGCTCTCTGGAACCAGTTACCTCCTGAGATCCGGACTACCCCCACCCTGTTGGCCTTCCGGAAAGCGGTAAAGACCTGGCTGTTCTGGCAGGCTTGGGGCCGTTGATCTCGCTTCTGCAATTTGGCGAGATCCGGCCATGAAAAGTTGTGTATGGGTTTTTAATTGTTTTTAAATGCTTTTTATTATGTATTTTTTTAAATAATGCTTTTTATATTTTAATAAGTTTTATATTTGCTGTAAGCCGCCCAGAGTCCCTTGGGAGTTGGGCGGCATAGAAATACAAATAAAAGTTAAAAAGTTAAAAGTTAAAAGTTCTGCATTTAGTAACAAGGAAGTGAGAAAAAGAATAGGGAATGTTGTTGTATCATTCTCACTTCTTGCGTTGCCAGTTACATGGCTTCCAACTTGCTGCTCAGCTCATTAATACTACTCATGGGTAAACTGTTTTGCAAACTGTAAATTTTAAGTTTCCAGGCAGCCTTCCAGCAAATCAACTTCCTCTTTCACACCAGCTGAACTCCCCCATATGCTTGTTAGAGTTTTCATGTTCACTTTTAGAAAAAGATAGTATTTCTGCTTATTGAATAAAAAATATGACAATGTGTCTACATGGCAGGGAGTTGGACTGGAAGACCTCCAAGGTCCCTTCCAATTCTGTTATTCTGTTGTTCTGTTATCTATAGGTTGCGCATAGCATAAAAGCAACTAGCTTTACCAGCTACTACTGTTTAAAAAAAAATCCTCAAAAATATCCTTGCAGAATTGGGGAGTGTCAAACACAGGACTTTTATTTATCCTTTTAGCGTTGCCCATTGGAAACTACGGTACTAAAAGTGAAGATGCTTGACATGGGAGAACCAAGAGCTCTGTTAGCAACTGCTCTCTCTCCTCCTGTTAGCAGTGATATTGAACGCACGATTCTGCACCTTAAAGAGGTGGGTGTTTTATTAAGTTAAAACAATTGTACACAATTCTTATAAGTATGGGTTTTTTTTTCCAAAACCAAGCCATCTGTTTGGTTAATAGGAGGATGAAAAGTTAAATAATCCGTAATATTTGTAATTTGTATCACTTTAAATCAGCCTAACTACCGTATTTTTCCGAGTGAGGGTGAAAACTTGGGTCTTATACACCGTCTTATACACCGAATGTAGCCCCACCCAGTCACCCCCACCCTTTGGCCTCTGCCTCCCAGCAATTTACCTCCTTGCAGCAAACAGCGCAGAGCCTGATTAGCAGAAGCAATTGATTCTGGGCCTCCCCACCATCAGCTGAGAGGCTGCAGGCAGGCCCACTGCTAAAATGAAAGTGAAACTAAAACTGCAAGGAGGCAAATTGCTGGGAGGGAGAGGCAGAATTTTATTTTCTTGTGCAAATCAGACTGCTGAAACTGGATGCAAGGAGGTGAGTCAATAAGTATAATCTGAAATGTAACAGTGTCCTGTTTTAGTATTAAAATAAGGCAGCTGAGTTAAACCCTGGCTTAGTCATGTTTGGAGTAGATCTATTTAAATAATTGGGAGGAGTTAATGTGACTACATTTAAGAAAACTTTCTGGCATTAATATACTGCCATAATGTACATTTCTCCAATTCTTTGCTATTTCTATGGGTCAGGCACACATGCATAGAAATACACAGCAAACAGTGTATATCATGTGTACTGTTTGCTGTTTGCTGGGAGGCAAATTGCTGGGAGGCAGAGGCAGATTTTTTTCCACTTGTTTTCCTCCCCCAAAACTAAGGTGCGTCTTATACTCCGAAAAATACGGTAGTATGGTGCTACCTGCGGAGCATGGATAACTAATTCCCAGAATTCAATTTTGGGGAGGTGACTCTGAATAATTAAAAATGAAATCAGGGAATGAGACCACATGCTTCACAAAAAAGTCTACTGTTTTGTCATTATTCTTACATATGTGCATTCAGCATTGTGGGCTGCAAATTGTGCTAGTCTGACATTATTTGCTATCGAGCTTTGAATGTAACTTTTGGCTTATACTAAAGGTTAGTCTTAAAAGTCATGATTGTGTCTCCAATTAATATTATTATTGCTTTTGTTTTGGAATAGTTAGGAGCACTTGCTATTAATGATCATTTTGAAGAAAGAAATCCTTACGATGGTGAGTTGACCTTTCTGGGAAAGGTGCTGGCACAGTTACCTGTGAATCATCACCTAGGCAAACTAATAGTTCTTGGACATGTCTTTGGATGTCTGGAAGAAACACTTATAATAGGTGAGTAACAAATACAGACATATCTCAACTTAGGTTAGTAATATCTTACAAGCTGTTCACAATAGAAAAATAAGAATGAGGCTGATCTTTAAACTTAGAAATGCATGACTATGGCCAAAGAGCCACCTAAAAATAATGTACTTAAATTGATGAAAGAAATTTATTAAAATCAGTGATGCTGGAAGGGAGATCTGATGTAATGAGGAATGGATACATATATAAATACCCCATTAGTCCCCTGCATCTGATAATTAGATTATGTAAGTTCTGCACATGGAAATAAAACTTGAGTCCGCTGCCTGTTTGTGATTAAAAGGGCAAATACAATTTTTAGCAGTAAATGTTATTTTTTCTCTCTCTTACAGCTGCAGCCCTCTCTTTGAACAGTTTCTTTGTGATACCTTTCAAGCAACATCTTGATGGATATAGGTATTTTCCCTAAAGCCACCATCTGATTTATTGACATTTGATCGTTCATTTTGTATGTGTGTATATACTACTCTTTTTCATAAAATTTGCTCCAAGGTTCTAAACATCTTAAAATTCCATAAAGGGAAGCAACCGGGAAGTGGAAGGCAAGTTTATATCCCATTTTTTCTTCAGAAGAGAGACAGTTTGGTTTAGTGCTTAAGGTACCAGGTTAGAAAGCCAGAGATTTGAGTTCTAGTCCTGCCTTAGCCATGAAAGCCAGCTCAGTGACTTAGGACCAGTCACTCTCTCTCAGCCCATCTTCCCTCACAGAGTTGTTATTTTAGAGAAAATAGGAAGAAGCTGTATTGGATATGTTCAATACATATGAATTATTTGTAAAAATAATAAAGATGGGATACAAATAAATAAGGATAATCAAAGGAGCATTATGCAGTTGTAACAGCTGCATGTACAGCTTGGTTATAAGTAGATTCATATTAGGCCTTGGGAGCTTCACAATATAAACCCTTGATATAATGTACCTAGGGCTGTGCAGTGCTTCCGATTCATTGAACATTGAAGTACATTGAAATGTATGGAACATAGGACTTCTACTCTTTAAAGCATTCACATCAGTTTCCATGATCTCAGACAGGTGCTGGGTTCTTGTTCCTCCATGTTCTTAAGCCCTCCACATCAGATCCAAATATTTTACAGACATTTTGTTTCTGCTGTTTCTGAAGACTATCTGTAAATTGACTTGACTTTTTTCTTTTTTCATATAACTGCAAATAATTTCAGAAATAAAGTATGTTTTGCTACATACATACTTTTTTTGAATTCATGGAATAAAAGGGTTGGCCAAAACAGAAAGAAATAGTATAGAGAACACTATATAAAAGAATGTATGTATTTTAGACCTCTTCTTGCTCTGCAGGAACAAGCTACAATTTTCTGGGAACAGCAGTAGTGATTGTATTGCAATTGTTAATGCATTTAAGGTAACTAATCTTCCTTATTCCTGCTTTTATATATGATGTTACTGGCATAATTGGAGATTTCTTTGTGTTACTGCCTGCATTTATTTATTTTTCCTATCCATTAGTGATTATTACTATTGAATGAGCTACTGCAAATTGTCCTTACATTTTTAAATTAAAGGGCAATATAAAATGTTTTCCATGTAATAAAAATCAAATCTATTTGGCTATAGGATTTTGGATCAATGTGCATTGCATATGCTGCATCAAGGTCAATTACAAATTACATTATGACTTCTTTTGTCATTGTTAGGAATGGCAAGGAAACAGGCAAAAAGGAAAGCTTAGGCATCCAAAGGTTAGTTCTATTGGTAATCTGTTTGTTAACTTGGATATTTACTTGATCAAATGTTCTGTACACTGTGATGGGATGGATGTTCCCCTTCTGTATCTTTCAGTAGTGCTGATTTGATCTTTCAAGATGCTGGATTAGTGTCCTAAATTTAGAAAGGAGGAGAAACTGAGGGAAACCCATCCAATTGTAGGAGAAGAGATTAGCGTGCGCAAATCTGTGTCTCATAAATGAGTCTTGATACTCAAATAGACCATTTATCCTAACAGCTGTGTGTAGAAAGTTTTCTTGCATCTGGTGTATATTGACTAACAAGATTGTTTCTCATCCAGCACTTTGGTATTTGAACAGATTGGTATAACTCTGGCATTGAGAATATTACCTTCGCTGTTTGTTTTAAGGAAAGCAGCTAATCAGATGGAAGTCCTTAAAATGTTTGTTTATTAGAATATTTCTGTCCTGTCTTAATCCATGAGATGATTGTTAAGCTTTTCTAACTTTTCTAAGCTGCCAAGCTATTTTGGGGTACTGATGCACTGATTCCACTCTGTATATTCATGAATTTGAGTTGCTAGATTTCTCTAAGATTTTGTCTATTTAGCAGTAATTATTGTAGAGAGCTGGGACTCTCTTGATTTCTCCCTTTTGGATTTGGCCCACCTGCAGAAATGCTTGTAGGATAGAGAAGAATTTAACTGGAAGCTAAAGGGAGTCTGAACACCACAACCTAGCCTGCCTCTGGAATCCTGGTTACACATATAAAATATCCTGCAACTAAAATAAAAAATTGAGTGCTTGCATGATACAAGCATGGAAGTTTGTGTTCTCACATGACACATAATCTGTGGATAGGGAAGAACCTATATCTAGAGTAAAAATTCTTCATTGTTTGCTCTTTGCTCAACTGCCTGAATAGTTCTGGAAGGCTGCTAATGATTACAGGAACAAAAACAAAACAAACTCAAGGTAAACCGCTGCAAACTCGATTGCAGAAAAAACGACTTCAGCAACAGAGTGGTCAATGCCTGGAATACACTACCTGACTCTGTTGTTACATCCTCAAACCCCCAAAACCTTAACCTTAAACTGTCTACTGTGGACCTCACCCCGTTCCTAAGAGGTCTGTAAGGGGCGTGCATAAGCGCACCAGCGTGCCTACAGTCCCTGTCCTACTGTCCCCATTTATTCGTACCTTTTTCCTGTGTTCATGTCCATGTTTATACTTACATCTGTTTTCTGGTACATGTTTGACAAACTAAATTAAAAAAAAAACTTGGTAGATTTAAAATAGGGCATGGCACAGAAACAAAAACAGTTGAGGTTATGCAAGTTGCTTCAGCTTCTGTTTACAGTTTTAGTTATTTTTAACTCTTTTGTTTCCCCCTCCAGAATGAAGTGGACTGGGGCCGTTCCAACTACATTCACATCAAGAGAATGAGAGAGGTGAATTTGATTATCTCTTTGCCTGTTTCACTGTACTTCCCATCACATCATAAAAATAATTGCTTGGCCATCTCATTACATTTTTTTGCAGCCCCCTAGTTGTATTGTTTATAGCTTCCAGTTCAGCGGTTCTCAACCTGTGGGTCGCGATCCCTTTTGGGGTCGAACGACCCTTTCACAGGGGTCGCCTAAGACCATCGGAAAACACAATATTTCTGATGGTCTTAGGAACTGAGACACCGCTCCTGTATCCATCCACATACGAGTACCCAGGGACGGTGCGACGCACGGGTGGCCCTCATGCGCAGGCACCGACAGAAGGGCCGCGCGGGCTAGCCCGCCATCTCGGTGCCATGCCCCCTTTGTCACCTCATCGCTTCTCGCCTGGCAACACGCACGCACGCGCGGGGAGGGGGCGGGGAGGGGGTCACGGCATTAGGAAGGTTGAGAACCACTGTTCCAGTTTACACTGCTGATATAGTAGATGTGCCAAATTTTAGATAGGCTTTTTATTTTTGCAATTTTTTTTTCAGGGTAATAAAATTTTACTCCTTATGGTTAGAAATATCCCCCCTCCAAATAGGTTATAATTTTTAAAGCTTCATTTGCCTATGGTGTCAACTCGCAAAGCATCCCTGGCCTGCTCTCGAGTTGCCATAGGCCAGGAGGGATGGGAAACAGGCAAAATGGCACAGCAGCCCAAGACAGAAGCACATTCCACGCTTATCTCCGTCAAGGCTGTATCCCAGGGTTACATACAGCAGTGAGGGGAGTGAACTCTACAACCCGTGAAACTGCTCCGTTGGTGAATGTGATTAATGACACACCCTGGGAGGAGGGGGGAAACAGGGTCATACTGGAGCATAAATTACATAGGGTCAGAGTTGGCTTCACTTGGGAACCTGCGGACATGAAGCTCCTAATAAATAACTGGATTTCTGTCAGGGTTCCAAATAGCATTCAAAATAAAATCAGAGTCTGAGGCAAAGCATTCCTCAAAGTTCCAATTTATTAACAGAGCCATGTTGGCACAGCTGTGAGAAACCCGAATCTGATGCTTCCAGGGTTTCTCCACCCAGTTGAAAGATCAAGCCCTTTGTCCCCACACCCACAAGTTCATGATGTTAGCCAGTCGCCTTCTGCCGACGTGTCAGTTACTCCCCTCAGCTTCCGGCCAGGTGCTGGACAAAGGATGACCTTGAGAATCTAAAGGAATTTGTTATGGCTACATGTCTACATCCCTCATGCAACAGCCCCTCCCAAATTCTCACAGCAAGAATACATTCTCAAACGTAAAGTGTGGCAGGCCAAAGTCTCTAATAAAATATGGCTTCGGCCTGACAATTTCTTTTGATGCTTGGCTCGAGACTCATGATTTAATTAGGGCATCCGTTGGAACCCTGACATATGGTGCCACTTCATTTTATTTATATCCCATCTATTATTTTTTATAAATAATTCAACATATCTAGTACTCCTTCCTCCCCACATTTTTCCCACACAACAAAACCTGAGAAGTAATGTGGGCTGAGACAGTGACTGGCCCAAAGTCATCTGGCCAACTTTCATGCCTAGGCAAAACTAGAACTGAACATCTACCTGGTGCCTTTAAGATGGAAATATAAGACCTGGCTCTCCACATATGACTTAGAAAGGCAATCCAGATTAATCAGATCTGCATCCCCAGGATGTTGTCTGTGTCACTGAAAAGTATTAAAAATACTTTTAAAGTTTTATTTGAGGTAGGAATTTTCACATTAACTTTTGACAACAAACTATGAATGATATAAGAGAGCTATGAATGATACAAGAGAATATAAAAATTTGAAGCCTAGTGCCCAAAGATGTAAATTTGAACCCATGTTCCTTTCCAAGCAAACTTACTTTCCTATTGCCTTGAGCTTCTAAGAATAGCTTTTCTCCTGAGAAAAGGTAGACTTATTCACGGCCAAGAGAAATAAAATACATTCATATAAGACAAACAGTCATATACTATCTCAGTTAAATTCTATTAAAGTGGAGTGGAAAGGGAAAATTGCAATTTGTTGACTGAAATGACATGACACTGCTTAACAAAACTGCATGTTCCTGCTGTAGGCAATTAGAATAGACTACTTATGAATACTTTTGAGTCATCCTCTTTTACTAAGGTTACTCTTGCATTTAGTATTAGTTCTGTGATGGTAGCAAATTGAAAGAGAAAATATAGACTAATATTCTAATCTACTAACACTCCCTGCTTCTTGCTCCCCTGATCTCTCCCTTTCTCTTTTAGTAATGGAGGGGGCTAATACACCCTTTCAACTTACTTCTCTATTTCTGTTCATATTCTTATCATGTTCTAATTTCTGTATCACAAAGTGGGCAGAAGCATGTTGTTGTATACAGATATTTTTGCTTCTTTTGACAATTCTTACATCATGTCACATGCTACCTACTTTGTTTTTGCCATCTTTTATATGTATTAAAATGTCTCTTCCGTCCTGTATCTTTGGTAAACATTCTGCCAAATGCACAAATTCAATTACTGACTCTAGTTTTTTTGCCATGTATCTTCAACTCCATTGTTCAGATCAAACATAATTACTGAATATTCAAACCTATGTTCCTTTCTGAATCGTTCAGCTATATAACTGCAAAGCATGCATGATCTTAATTAACAATGCACATAATATGCAGAGAAAAGTACACTTATTCATAAAGTGAGTGAAATAGCCAAGGAGACATCACTTATTTCTGTTCAGTGTTGAACTGTTCGCTCAGCAGCCAGTTAATTTCCATAGGTGCTTTGCTTTATTTCTATCATGCAAAACTCATGTTGCATTCAGCAGCCAACTTTCAAATCATATTCACACTGAGAATTGAGGATCTTATTGAAAGAATTCTCAAAGTTCCTAGCTACCATGTTGCCTAGAAATTCTGGAAATTACTAACATAACACATCTGGGAGGCACTAGAACAGTGATGAAGAAACCTTTTGGGCTCAGCGTGTCAAAAATTTAGAAAATGCCTAAGTTGAATCTGTTGGCGTGTCACCCCCCTCAAACAAAAGATAAACAATTATCTATTTAACCCCCTCCCCCCGGGTCTAGTCTACCCTGAATAGTAGCTTTTGGTAGCAGTGCCAAGACTAGGCCTGAAATAGAAGCCCAGGCCTTGACTTCAGCCCTAACATCACTGTTGCCACTCAAAAGGGCTACCTTGCACCATTCCCCAAAGTATGAATATCCCCGTGGCCCAGTCCTCTCCAGGATCTGTCACACATTGTTTACCCTCAGGCAGTATTCTGTTTCTGTTGATGGGCCCTTGCAACATATCTGAGGCTGCTCTGGGTTATATGAGGCCTTTGCTCTTGAACCAGATTTGGAAAATGCTCTTCCATGGCCTCTGAAAACTTCATGAAAGCCTGCCCTGTTCTCATGCAATTTTCAGAGGCTGCGGAGGCCATGTGAGAACATGGACCTCTTTTGTGACTTCTGGAGGGTCCGGACTTTCACGAAAGCGCATACCCCATTCTCATGCGGCTTCTGCAGTTTCCAAAATTTGTGCAAGAAAGGGACGTGCTTTCGAGAATAGTTATTGAGTGTTGGTAAACACTGGCGCATGTCACCCAAAACTTCATGGTGTGTCATTTCTGACACGCATGTCATAGGTTCATCATCACTGCGTTAGAATATGGGACGGCTGCCTTTTGATAACTTCAATCTGTTGCTTAGGTAATATTAGGTAGGTTATCAGCAAAGGCCTAGGTCTAGGACATAAATATACAAGAATTTATTTTGTACAAAACGAAGTGATGCATCTTTACCTTTTAGGTCCTCATGTACTTTAAAACAGTTTTACAATTTTTAGGTGGCCGAGTTGTATGAGGAGTTGAAAAAAAGAGTTGGCATATTCAATATGCATGTCAACACTCATTCTCCCATCATGGATCAAGAACATGCATATAAGCAGCGTTTTATTTTGCAGGTGAGAGAGTTGGTTATATTAGAAATGTTTTCAAGGATATTCAAAACATTTATGAATCTGCTGAGACTTAAACACAGGTTAATTTCAGAGTGTGGCTTTGAATATTTTTATTGCTTCTTTTCTATTTTAATTGTACAGTTTAGAAGCATAGAAACAAAACTTTAATTAAAGTAAAGATACATGGATTTGGTGATCATAATTTTCTTCTTTTTAGATTTTAAATATGAGCGCTTTGTTTCTCTAGATATGAGATATACCCGTGATGGCGAACCTATGGCATGCGTTCCTCTTCCGGGTTTCTGGTGCGCATGCGCATGCGATGATCAGTTGGCCTTTGCGAGTGCGGCAGTGCAGGAAACCGGAAGAGCTGGTCTTCCGTTTTCCGGCGTGAGCATGCGCAGCTGATCGGTGCGTGCGCATGTGCGGCAGTAACCGGAAGACTTGCTGGCATGTGCGCGCTGGAAACCAGAAGTTCATTTTCCGGTGTGCGCATGCCCCTTGGGCAGCTCCTCTTCCTGGTTGCGGCCCAGATGCGTGCACTCGGTGCCGAAGAGGTTCACCATCACTGAGATATACAGTATATGGAAATCCAATTAATTTGCATGGTTTATGTTTTGTATTATTTCTTCATTACAGTACATTTATACAGTTTGCCACTTCCCTCCAAGAAGAAAAGGTCCGACAGATAGACAGACAGACAGACAGACAGACATTTTCAGTAATTTTGCTTGGGGTCAGATTTTCCATGTTCCTAATCGAGGCCTTCCTATCACGCATGCATACTTATCATTCAGTAGGTATAGTAACAAATGGTAAAACAATCATCCTCATATTTTAAGGAGCTATTCCATACAGAATTGTCATGGCCAAGTAGCTTTGTAGCCAAGGGGATAAAACTAATGTAAGTTAGAGGAGTAAAATCATGTAACTAGTAATAAGCTTGGGTCACATGATCATATACAAGTAACTGCAGAGGGAAGAAGGGGTTTGCTAAGAGAAATGCCTGTTTTACAGCAATTTACTCCCTCTTGAAATCAGCAAGTATTGTGGGCCCAATTGGCAAAAGAAAGCTCAGGACTGTATAGGTTGGAAACATGCAGAAGAGGCCTTCATCCTGAAATGGATAGACAATGGCTAAAATGGTGATGGTGATGATGATGATGACTCCCTCTTATTTCTCAGGTGGTGATTGCTGGAGCTTTCTATCCAAATTATTTTACCTTTGTGTACCATGATAAAGAAGTTGCTGTGAGGGAATTGTCAGGCAGAAATCCCCAAACAACAGTGATGGTATGTAAATTAAGTTTTAAGTGGCTATCACAATGGGGTCTTAATTTTCCACATAGTAGCTGCATTAATCTTTTGTGGCCAATGTAATAGAATTTTGTGGCACTCTTAAGTATTTATTATGGCATACATTTTCATGGCTACAGCAACCATAGCTGCTCCATTTCCCAGTTTATTTCAAGTCTACTTATAGTGGATTAAAAGAAGAATATGAGGAAAAAGAGCAAAATGTTGGAAGAATAAATTGAAATAAAAAGAAAAAAAAACCCAGAACTTTTCATGGCAGCCAGGAGACTATATTCTTCTAGCAGGAAGTAAGGTCACACTTGGCAGAAATTGGATACTAATAGAAGTTAGGCTGCTCAAGATAGGAGATCTGGATTTCATAATCAACTAATATTTGCCCTGGTAATTTGTCTTAAAATATATAAATGTTGAATAATGATTTAAGAGTAATTCATGTTATTTGATTATTATTGCTATTTTTAAAATAATGTAAAGAACATGTTTAAAAATATCAGAATGCTACCTTTCTGAAGATGCATACTTATTTTTCCTAACAGTTAAAGAACATTCCTCACTATGGCTTTCTGTATTACAAGCAGCTGCAATCTCTGTTCAGACAATGTGGTCAAGTCAAATCCATTGTTTATGATGGAACCAAGTAAGCGGATTTGTATGTTTTCACTTTATGCATTTTATTTATTTATTTTTTTTGTTAACCATCTTCTGAGTAATTGGTTGCAGCTCTTCTCTCTCCTCTTTAGCCAAGGGCTCTTTCAATCACTCCTCTGACAGCCCTTCTGAGGTTCCTGGCCTCTCCTCTTGCCCACTGGGAATTCTCAGATTTCTGTATTGTGGTTCTCAGATCTTTGTATGTCGACGGTGGCTCTATTATGGCAAGAAGACATCATTATGCCAGGAAGCAACAGAAAATGCTTAAATAGGAATTGCTCCTCTCTTGGTTCCTGCTCCCTTTTGCTTGCTCTAAATTTCCAGTTTTACGTTACTTCCATCAGTATTTAGAAGAGTCCTCCTGATAGCCATGCTTTGTTTCTGTATATTTCCACGGGAATCCTGGAGAATCAGATGGCACCAGGAACATTTCTTAGGACAGTTCTACCAACAATGTCCTACCTCACTTTATTCTTCTTTTGCACACTCTCCCACGCACCTCACTTCCCTTTTTTCTTTCACCATTTGTGAATGAAGTGGGGGCAAATCAATCAATCTATCTATCTATCTATCTATCTATCTATCTATCTATCTATCTATCTATCTATCTATCTATCTATCTATCTATCTATCTATCTATCTATCTATCTAATCGGGGTGTCAAACTTGTGTTGTCATGGCGGCATCATATGACGTATTGTGACTTTTCCCCCCTTCGCTAAAACAGGCGTGGGCATGGCCAGCGCATGACGCATCTGGCCTGCAGGCCGCGAGTTTGACAGCCCTGATCTCTCTATCTGTCTCTGTCTCTATCTATCTCTATCTATCTCTATCTATCTCTATCTATCTATCTATCTATCTATCTATCTATCTATCTATCTATATATCTATATTTTTTTTTATATTTTTTCTATCTAACTTTTTATATGTTT
>QLTV01004416.1:3378014-3394058 GCA_003457575.1 Thermophis baileyi | reverse complement strand
CCGCCAGTTGCTGCTTTCCCTCAGCCTGGGAAGGTGGTTTGTTATAACCAATGATATTTTTAAGAGTTCTCCACATGTTTGCTGGTTCATTTGTTGAGAACTGATTCTTTAGCTTTTCAGAGTAGCTTCTTTTTGCTGCTCTGATCTCCCTTGTTAATACATTTCTGGCCTGATTGTACAGCATTTTATCACCTTTTGTATAGGCTTCCTCTTTGGAACGACGTAGCTGCTTAAGTTTAGCTGTGAACCAAGGTTTGTTGTTGCTGTATATTCGCAAGTCCCTGGTCAGAACACATAGGTCTTCACAGAAGCTGACATATGATGTTACAGTATCTGTGAGTTCATCCAGGTCTGCAGATGTTTTGGTTTATATACTTGAGGGTATAAAATTAAGCAAATATACACTGAAATGCACACTACATGCATTTCTGCTTCATTCTTGTTAAAATCTTTCATTCCATTACAGGTCACGTTGCAACTGAGAATATTGTGTTCTAGCTGCAATTTTTTAAAGAGGGATGCTGACTACTACTAGTAGTATGCTTAGACAAAGACATCCAGGTCGATAACTGATGTCTGGAAATCAAGGTCTCCGAAGAACTGTTAAAACTGCTGGATAAATTTTGCCCATCAAAGAGAATAATAAGGGTTCTCATCCAGAAATATGTTGGGCTGCTTGGAAACAGCATGCAATTTGTAATCCCAAATATCTGCAGCATGCCATGTTGGGGTGGCCAACATGACTTGATGGCACTCTCACTTCAGAGAAGAGGAGCTAAAGTGCAGAGGTGGCAATTGCAGGGAAACTATTTTCAAGCTAAATATTTAAGTCAAATTCCCAGATGGTAAGAGCTGTATGTTATAGAATCCTCTGCCTAAAGATTGGTATGTGCTATATAAATTAGATAGCCTTTTGTCCTAAAGGTGCTTTTTTTCCCCAAGAGGCAACTGGACTTTCCAACCATGACCTGGATGACTGAGAATCTCCATAGACATATAGTCCATTTGTTAAGGATGCTGTCGTTACGTTTACAACCCCATCCTTTTTGAATAGGTCACCTCCAGTGGTCTAAACTCTAGTGTTGTTTTTTTGGAGAAGTTTAGAAATGTCCATCCTCACAATCATTCCAGTGAGTTCTCTTTCATTCCTAAGAAGTTATTTATTCTCTGTCTTCTGCCAAGAGAGGAACCGGCTGTGTTTTTTCTGTTCTGCCATTTAGAGGTATGTTGGACTTTCAAGGAAGGGCTGGAAGAATATTTGCAGAGCTGCAGTGCTAGGGGCTAGTAAGTCCAACAAACCCAGTGGGTGCTGCTGCCTCCTCAAATGACTGTTGACAGGTCATTAACTTTAATTGTTTATATTAAACATTTACTTTTGTTTCTGTCTGTTGTACTTGATTTTGTTGTACTCTGCCCAGAGTTCATTAGAATTGGAATAGGTAATAAATTTTGTAAAATAAATTTCAAACAAATGCTTCCAATCCCCAGCCCTTGAGGTAGTTTTGAAACATACAATGTTTGACAGACGGAGGTCTAGAATGATCAAGAAAGGCATACTTCTCTTATTCAGTTCCAACCAAGGTCGTCTATTGGAGTGACCAGTGCTGTTTCCATTTCATGTTTGAATAAAAGGGTTCAAATATTATGCATTTTTCTAGGTTGCTTTCACAGATTCCCCCAATACCATTTCAACCACTTTCTCCGGAAAGTGAAAAATGGAAACTGCAACAGTTATCAAAATTAACTGGGTAACTATTGCAGAATCTTCAATATTCCCTTTCTAGAGAAAGTTGTTGAAATTAACCAGATCCAAGGAAGTCCTCTTTAGGAAATGCTGTGCCACTGTTCGTCTGAAGGCTACCACAAACCCTTCTCCCAAAGTAAGGTGATGCTAACTTTCAAATGACCATGTCCTCCGTGCCCTCCAAGAGAGCATGGATTGAGCCTATGGGGCAGAAGGCTAAAAAGGGGGCACAGATGACACAGTCAGACTTTGTTCCAGTTGCCACATAGAATTGCTCATGAGCAATTAAAATCTGATTGACTTTATTGGTAAAGTGCAGTACAAATTGTTCACAGTAGTTTGGCAGATAAACAAGGCTATTGGAGAGTGGCCCAATGTTCCAGTAAGAGAGGAAAAGAGAGGACTACCTTGTAATCATTACAGGTAGTCCTCAATTTGCAACCAATTGTTTGCAACTGTTCAAAGTTACAACAGCACTGAAAAAAGCGACAGGATCATTCCTTGTAGTCATGATTGTCATTAGTATCCCCATGGTCATGTGTTCAAAATTCGGGTGCTTGGCAACTGTCATATATTTACAATGGTTACAGCATCCTGGGGTCATGTGTTCACCATTTGCAACTTTCCCAGCTAGCTCCTGACATGAAAAGTCAAAGGGAGAAGTTGGATGTGCTCAGTGACTATGTGATTCGCTTAACAACCATGGCAAAAAAAAAGGTGTAAAATCAGGTGCAACTCACTTAACTTATTTAGCAATGCAAATTCTGGTCCCAGTTGGGGTTGTAAAAACTACCTGGGTATATAACTCAAACTGGCTTTTCATCTTCACTGGTGCTCCAGATATTATTCTACAATTTCATTTCCTGGAATTTTTTTTCCGTAAAATAAACCAAGGAGTCATCCAGGGTCAGTCACCAAAAATTACACCGTTTTAGGCAACTGTAAGTGTTCTGCCTCTTCATAAGCACCTGAGAGCAGGACAAGAAGCAATCGGTGGAAGCTAGTCAGAGATCCAACTTTGAACTAAGGAGAAACTTCTTGATAGCATAATTAGTCAATGGAGCAGCTTGCCTCCTGGAGTTGTGGGTGCTTCATCGCTAGTGGTTTTCATTTGTCCAAGGTAGAATAAGGATGGTTCCTGCCTTGAGCAGGGGGGTTGAACTAAAAGACCTCTAAGGTTCCTTCCAGTTC
Source organism: Thermophis baileyi (assembly GCA_003457575.1). NCBI lineage: Eukaryota > Metazoa > Chordata > Lepidosauria > Squamata > Dipsadidae > Thermophis > Thermophis baileyi. The sequence continues at coordinate 3,391,123 of QLTV01004416.1, read as the reverse complement.
TGATTCTATGATTCTATAATATTCCAGAAAAATGGTCCAAGCCACTAGGGAGCAAAGGCTCCAACACAGTTGTTATTGCAGGCAATAGCAATTGTGGCAAATGAAAGCAAAGTAAAAGCCCTCTTTCAAACAAACATGGCAAGTTAACTATTAATACTGATAAATGTGAACGTTAAATAGCTGTAGGAGAACTTTTCCTACCCTGGAGAAATCTGAGGAAATGACTCTGTCCATTTGCTCACATGCTGTCCAGAACCACTTTCTTTGAGTTCGGCAGCCCTATAAATCCATTATATCCTTACTTAGCTAGAGTACATACATCCTGCCTCCGGCACCGAAACATCTTTCTTAAATTGTTCCCTGCAAAATATATGGAAGGAAGTAAAAAAGAAAAGGACAAAAGGTGTACAAACCGTGGTTATTCTGTACAGTTATTACAAAGGAAGGGTAGGTCAAGAGGTGGCTCCATTATGGAAAAGAAAACAACACCTCAAAGCAGAGGGAGAGCTTTAAAAAAAATTACAAAAAAAATTATATGTTTTGAGTGTTATTGGAACATATAGAGTACTAGGCCTTTCTATGTTAAAAAAAAACCCAGTACTAAATCCCAGAGCCCTTTAGCCCAGCACCAAATGCATTCTTTATTTTGATACAGGCAACACCATGCATTTGACTGAATTTCAACATGCTGTGGTAATTGGAAAATCACTTTTCCGTTATTAGAAGATCAAACGTTTTAATTCAGTCATTTAAGAGGTCACCATAAAAGTTCACAGAATTTTTCGAGGCCGTTCATCAATATAAGAGCACAAACAGCCGTGCGCGGACGTTTTCAGACGCGCCCCTTCAGAAAAAAGGCGGCTTTGAGGTATCTGATCGTTGTCGAAACAGAAATGTTGAACTCCGTGTTCTCTTGGTTTGACCCATACTTCCCCCCCCCCTTTGCTTTGAACTTCTTCACCCTGTATTTTGATTTCGAAAACGTTAATAATTGAAACATCGATCCAAAAAAAAAAAAAAAAACCCACCACCAAGTGGTGGCTTGTCTTTGAGGCGGCTCAGGAAAGTTTTAAGAGAGAATCAGAATAGAGCTGGAAAGGACTTTTATTTCTCAGCGCCGGCTTTCAATAAAAAAAACGGGTGGGGAGGCACTTTGTTTTTCTCCCTTAGAGAAAAGCTCAGGGTCGTAGTGCGCCGGAGGGAGGGAGGTGGAACCGCCGGAGGGCAATGAAAACTCCCCAGGTCAGGAGCTGAAGGAGACCTGCTCTCTCTGGTCACCTTCGCGCAACCAAGTGGCTCAACGGGAGGAAGCTGGAGAGGGTCGTCCTGTTCTCCCCTTGCCCCCCCCGCCCCCTACTGGGGAGGTAGGAGGAGGCCTGGCCAATGGGAGACGGCGAGCCCGGAAAGGGGCGGCGCTAAGAGCCGGTATTTGGATGCCCAGCTTGCCCGAGTGGGGCATCCATACCGCCGGCCTTTTCTCTTTCCTACCGGGGAACCATCATGACAGAAGAGGAGAACGGCGAGCTGGGCAGGGCTCTCTCGTACACCGAGCCCGCTCCGACCCTTGACATCGGATGCAGACCCATGGTCGAAGTGTGGGTGCTGGTGATCAACACCGGGGGGACTATCGGGATGGTGCCCCAGTCAGAGGGTGAGTGAGTAAGAAGGCGCTTGATGAGGCTGAGTAATGAGCCGAGCACCTCAAAGAGAGGAGCGATCTTCTCCCCACGGATCCTTCCCTTGCACGCGCCTCTCGGCAGAAACTCATCGTGGGACGCTTTCACCCCCTCGTGGATAAAAGCGCTTATTGAAATCGAGCCGGATTGAGGCCACCCTATAGCAATAGCAATAGCACTTAGACTTATATACCGCTTCATAGTGCTTTACAGCCCTCTCTAAGCGGTTTTCAGCATATTGCCCCCAACAATCTGGGTCCTCTATACAATCTATACAACGAGGGTCCAATCTGGTGCTCTTCAGATGTGCCAGAGTACAGCTTGATGTCTATGGAGATTCTCAGCCATCCAGGTCATGGTTGTCCCAAAGGTGCTTTTTCAAGAGGCAACTGGACTTCGTGGTTTTTTTTTCTTTCAAGACGTTTCGGTTCTCATCCAAGAAGCTTCTTCAGCTCTGAGCTGAAGAAGCTTCTTGTATGAGAGGAGTGAAACGTCTTCAAAGAAAAAAATCAGAAAGTCCAGTTGCCTCTTGAAAAAGCACCTTTGGGATAGAGTACAGCTTCCTTCTCTTCCAGCCATCGCACCTATTGGTCATAAGTAGTTTTGGGGAGGTTTTTAATTCGGCGGTTGCTTGATTGCACTGGAGAAGGCAACTCAAGACGTTTGGTCTCATTTATTGAATTTCTTCTACTTGACTGTTCCTGAGATCTTAGCCAATGGCAGCCACCCTGAAGCTGACCTTAGCTTAATTATAGCACTTAGCAATAGCACTTAGACTTATATACTGCTTCATAGTGCTTTACAGCCCTCTCTAAGCGGTTTACAGAGTCAGCATATTGCCCCCAACAATCTGGGTCCTCATTTTACCCACCTCGGAAGGCTGGAAGGCTGAGTCAACCTTGAGCCGGTGAGATTTGAACCGCCGAACTGCAGCTAGCAGTCAGCTGAAGTAGCCTGCAGTGCTGACTGCTAGGTATAGGTATATTAGGTATATTCATATGAAAATCATATGAAAATCACATGAATGATTTCATATGATCATTGGTCTCATGAGTTCATTGAGTGAATGGGGGGGGGGGCTAAGTGTGATTAGGATTGTGGAAAGGGGATGTCCATGAAGCCACCAGGAGTTGAACATGATTTGAAGGAGATTTTTAAAATTCTTTGTTGGAACAGAATATTATAATGTAAAGGAGACTGGGACTCCACCATCTGTCAGCAAGGTAACTCTCTAAAAAACAATAATAAAGTTTGATTTAATGGGACAAAGCAACAAAAGAAGGACCAGTTCTGCAAATGGGCTGGGTCCAGGTTGAGGCAATGGAGAAATATTTTCCCAAAATATTCTCCAAGGTTAATAATATGGGAGAAGCACTTGTACATTGGCTTAGAATGCTGCTAACACTTCTACTCTAAGCCTACTGTGTGCTTCCTTTAGGATCACATGATCCAGGGGTTGGAAATTTCCACTCCTTCTCCATCCTTCCCAAATGCACATCCAGAGCTGAGGGAATGCAGCCTGCCTAATACTTTGCATACATAGCCACAAGTGCAAACCTGGTAAAAAGATTGATAAGAATGCCAGAGACCATTCCTTGCTTCTTTTCCCTGACTTGTTATGCATGGAATTGTACCATACTAGTTGGAAGTAAATCACACCAAAATAAGTCACTTTTCAACATGAACCTTTGATATACATTCACATTACTTCACCCTCCATGAATAACTTTGGGTGTTTATGTGCTTTTGACTAGGGGTGTGGGTCAATTATTAATGCACAATTTTCTTCTTGATCCAACTTTCATTTTCTCTCCTGACTTTTTGGTAATACAGGGCAGCTTGCAGAAGGATTCTTTGGCTCAAGTGTTCAAATACATCCAAATAAAATGATAACAAGAAGCCTTGGTTGATGTTTTAGATTTTTTTCTTCTTCTTGTAGACACAAGGAAGAAAACTTGGAGGCTTAGGTCTAGAAGTTTTAAAGTAGTTCTGCAATTTGGCTAGTTTATTGCAACAGTGCAATTCGGTTAGCCTATTGCAACAGCTGTCTGAGTAATAGTGAAAGTGAGTATTATTCCAAGTGAGTAAGATGTTCCTGAACAAGGCAAACCCCTCACGTAAAGGGCACTGCCTCCATGGGCAGGGCTAACATGGAAAAATGTTTATTCTTGATAAATACTTGCATACCTGAAAACCTAATTTTTGAAACAAGATTTGTACTCTTATAATATGCAATATTTTATTTCATATAAACAGTGCTAATTTTTTAGGAACTGGAAGACCTAGTGTCTTTTTCTGATCACATGGCAAATTAAAACTGTTTAAGAGCAATACAGGTAGTCCTTGATTTATCACCGACCCCTCAAAAGGGGGTCACACTTGTGTGTCACACTATGACACACTTTTGAAATCCCCCCCCCATGGTCACATGACTGCAACCAGCTCATGTTTTAGGCCATTTCTAGCAGCCCGATTTCTGTAACCGCGATTTATAGTGTTTTTGCCAGAAACCAATGTTTACTTCCAGTTTTACTTCCAGTAAAAACCGATCCATAGTGAACAATGGTTCCCTCAACAACCATGATATTCACTTAACGACTGCGGTATTCGCTTAATGACTACCACAAAAAAGAAGAGGTCACAAAAACAGGTCTGGTCATGTGGTGACCCACTTTACAACTATCATGATTTACGACTGTAATTGCCAAGCTCAGTTATTATCATAAATCAAGGACTACCTGTATTAATCTGGGCCATACTGTCAATAAGGAATGTGCATTAGATTAAGCTGAATGCTTACAGTAATTTTATAATGAAATGGGCTGATTCTAAACATTTCAGGATTCTTCTGAAGTAATTTAAGTATGAGCCTGACCCTCTGTTGTTGATTCAGTTGGGAGGGACCAAAAGTACAGGAACGGCATTCACACATTGCACTAAGCAATATTGTGATTGTGTAAAATCTGTTGCAGATGATAGCCTTCCTTGTTTTATTTCACATCTTGCCTCTTTTCAGTTTTAGATAAGCAAAATGCATGGGCAATGTTTTATGATTTCAGATACCAGTTTATATGAATTTTCTTTTTGGTTCTAGTGGAACAGTATAGTAAACCTTTGCTATTGATCCATTTGTGCTTGTTATTTTCACAATTGTTGAAATGACTATTCAGGGTTTTAGGCAAGAATATGTCTAGCTTTAACTGGAGATGCAAGGAATGAACCTGGAATTGTCTTCATGCAAACCATGTTTCTACTACCGACCTGCATCTCAGTCTCAAAGTTCAGATAAACATTCAGAGAAAATTGTTTTATTCATGATTTCTTTTATTTCTCAGGTCTTGTCCCTGAAGCTAACAAGCTTGCAGAAGCTCTGAAGAAGATGACCATACTTCATGATGCAACATATGCCAAGGAAACCCAACTATATAACCGCCTTGGAGTTGACACTTTGGTACTTCCGTATGTATTTGGAATACTGGAATGTTTTTGTTTAATGAGTTTTTGAATTTCCTGTGAAGCATCCTGGATATATTTTTTTTAAAAAATATTTAAGATTGTGTCTAGAATAACCCTTTCCAACCTGAGACTCTCTCCTGATATATTGGGATTGGAGCCGCCCAAATCCTGAGCGAATCCCTTTGCGGTTTGAGGAAATAAAATTGCAATACCTGGCCAATTATCTAAATTAACTAAAATTAAATTAAATTGAATTCTTTATTTGACTAAGTGTGATTAGACACCCAAGGAATTTGTCTCCATACAGAAGTACTCAGTGTACATGCAAAGCAAAAGAATAATAATAATATTATCATCAATAAAAGAGGGAGTAAAGGAGATAATAAGAAGAATAAATAATACCACAGCCGCGCTACATGGATTAATAGACATTAGGCAGCAGTGAGAGAATTAAGTGTTCAGTAGAATGAAGGCATGAGGGAAAAAATTGTCCATGTGCCTAGTTGTTTTGCCTTATAGCGCTGCCCTGAGGGAAGGTGTTGAAACAGTTTACGACCAGGATGTGAGGGGTCTGCAGATATCTTCTCAGCTCTCCTTCTGACCTGCACAATGTAGAGGTCTTCTATGGAAGGCAGGCTGGTTGCAATTGTTCTTTCTGCAATCTTAATATCCATTGGAGTCTGTACCTGTCCTGTTTGGTTGCTGTACCAAACCAGAAAGTTATAGAGTAGATAACTATCAAATAGATGGAAAACGATTGAATTTGTTTAAATTAATGCTGACTTTAAAAGGAAAACCTCACTATTTTAGTACAGATGAACATTTTTTTTTAAAGATGGCACTTTTGTATACTTAGTGCAAAAGAGGATTTGGAGTTTTATATTTTGTGGAGTTGGTAAAGCTGGAAGTTGAGGATGGTTGCAGAGAATTAAACGATCGAACAATGTGGAACAGTGGAGCCTCAGGAGGCTGAGAGTGAGGGAAAATGAATTTGCACAGTGACAGGCAAAAAAGGGTATAGGGGTTTAATTTAATTTGTTTATTCAGGAATATCTTGCATGAAAGCCATTCTGTTTGTAGGTTTTCTCATCAACTATATAACTTGATACCTTTGTCCAGAGTGATCTGAAAAACAATATTGTTAAAACAGTTTATTTCAGAAGATGTTCTTTTTATGACAGTTCTTCCAACCAGGATAAAAGAATTATTTACACCATCCTGGAACTTTCTCCTCTACTAGATTCTTCAAATATGACACCATCTGAATGGGACAAAATTGCCAGGTGCCTTGAGGTAATTTTTAAAAATAAGTAATTTGTTATTCACTCTATGATCAATAACTCAGATATTATTTCTGATCAATTGCCTAATATAACACCAAAACTTCAGCTCTTTCAAATCCTTAATTTATTTTTAACCGAGATGATTACATAGTCAAAGCCAACCAATTCTCTTAATTGATAAGTTCCATTTTCCCTATTTCCTTTATTACTGATTTCTTTTTTGAGGAATGAGTTGAAGCAAACTCACGAGAACATCATTGGAGCAACAATAGTTATGGCCCAGCATCTCTTAAACAATTCTTTTTTTTATACACAAATGTTCTTCTAAAAACTAGGATCCTGCTTCCAAGATTGCTCTAGGATTGTTTCTTAAATATTTTGTTCTCAGACCACTTCCCACTTCTAAAAATTATAGAGGACCAACCGCAAAAAAACTTTGGTTTGTATGGGTTATATCAGTGGTTCTCAACCTTTTTAATGCCGCAACCCCCCGTGACCCCTGCCCCGTTGCCGTGACCCCCTCCCCGTCCCCTCCCCGCGTGCGATGAGGTGACAAAGGGGGCGTGGCACCAGGGGTGAAATGCTCCCAGTTCAGCCATGCCTGCGGGTCGCCGGACAGCTGGTAGCCACGGAAGCGGGAGACTTCGCTCACCCTCCTGGATGCCGCCATTTGAGTTCTTTTACCCTCTGCGCATGCGCAAAGCATTCTGCGCATGCGCAGAGGGTAAAAGAACTCAAATGGCGGTGTCCGGGTGGGTGGGCGAAGTCTCCTGCTTCCGTGGCTACCGGCTGTCCGGCGACCCGCAGGCACGGCCGAACTGGGAGCATTTCCAAGATGGCGGGCTAGCGCGTGTGGCGACCCCTGTGAAAAGGTCGTTCGACCCCCAAAGGGGTCACGACCCACAGGTTGAGAACCGCTGGGTTATATTAATCGAATTAAAAATGAAAATGGATGCATTTGTAGAATTGAATCATGTAAAATAACAATATTAAAGCCATTAGATACCATGTTTTCCCGAAAATAGGACATGTCCTGAAAATAAGGTCAAGCCTGATTTTTGGGGAGGGCCTAAATATACACCCTCCCCCGAAAATAAGGCCTAGTGAAGGGGTGGGCATGGCCAGCACAGCAGGCAGCCCTTCCCTTCCCTGGTCACCTCAAGGCTGCTAGGCCCCTTAACCTTGGCCCGCAGATCAGCTGATCCAGCGAGGACCAGAAGTTCTGTCTCTCCGGGTGCCTGGAGATATTTCCAGCGCACTCTTGCGAGCCCCAGCTTTGCCCACAGTGCTAGGCAACCTTGCAGCCGAGGGCCCCTCTGTTCCGCAGCTCACCTTGTGGCTGTGGAGCAAGTGGCGACCACGGCTTGCGCTCCACGGGTGTTGCTTAGGCTCCTGCTACAATGAGGCAGAAAGCCATGCGGCCCATCGGAATCGCCCCTCCCTCTACCCGGCTGCTGCTGCTTGAGAAAAGGACAGGCGATTGTGGGAAGTGCGTGCTTACAATAGAAGCAAAGCACAGCCTGTCCCTTTCAGCGATCAAATGTCTCTCTGTGTGAGAGAGAATGAGAGAGAGAGAGAGAGAGAGAGAGAGAGAGAGAGAGGAGGGCAGGCAACCGGGTAAGGAGACTGACCCTCCCCTGCCTCCAGCTCGTTGCCTGCTCAGGGTGGTGCCCCGCACGGCCCATGTGAGAAATGGGCTGCCTCACAGAGCCTCCTCTCTGGGCCTCGCCTGCCTCAGAAGCCAGGGATCCTGCAGGCATCCCAGCCATATAAATGCTGCCCAAATCCTCGCAACCCAAGCGAGCCATGCAGCTGCTCCACCCGCCTGCCCACCCACTGCACCTGGGCCTGCCAGGCACCATCCGCCCCAAACCAAGTGGCGGGATTATCCTTGCAAAGTTTAGAAGGAGGGGGCTTCTAAAGAGCCTCGCGCCTCACGCGTCCTCTGAAGCACGAAGCTGAGCAGAGTCCCCGGAGAGAGAAAAGGGGCAACTCAGCAGTGACGGCGCGCTCCCCCACTGAAGTTAATTCTGCACGACAGCCCAGAAAAGCAAGAAGAGCCACTTGACTTTTTTTTCTCCGCTCCCCTTCCCTTTGCCAGCCTCCTTTGCATGAAGTTTGCCAGCCGAATACCGGGGAGGGGCTGTAGTATCCCCGCCACCGCTTAGGCAGAGACACCGAAGCTTTTCCTAAAAATAGGGAGCACATTGCAAAAAAAACCTCGCGAGTTCGAGAAGTTTGAATGAACTCGCGAGGTTTTTTTTACAATGTGCTTCTCTGGACAGAACACCGAGGAACGCGACGGAGCTACAAGTGTCAGGTAGGATGCGCTCTCGCGTCCAGAAATGAGTCTCTGTGAGATTCATCATGCCACCGCCACTGCCTCGTGGAGCAGGACTCTGCAAGGCTTGTTGTGACGTTGCATGCACAAACGGCAGCAGTACCGCGAGGCAATCCTGCAGTTCGTGCATGCAATGGCACAACAAGCCTTGCAGAGTCCTGCTCCACGAGGCGGTGGCGGAGGGCCAGCCGCTCGGCCAGCGCCAAGAACAGGGAGGGGAGGTGGCGGTGATGGGACATACAGTCCCATGCTCGCCACCTACTGCACCCCCAAAATAATAAGCCCCCCCCCCCGACAATAAGGCCAAGGCCATATTTCGGGGTTCAAAAAAATATAAGGTCCTGTCTTATTTTCAGGGAAACACGGTATTGATATAAATAAAATGTGTTTATGAAAAAACTATAATTTTAACAGATAAAAATAATGATAAAAAATAACTTTGAGTTAAATACAGGTAGTCCTCGAGTTATGGCCACAATTGAACCCAAAATCTATGTTGTTAAGTGAAACATTTAAGTGAGTTTGCCCCATTTCACGACTTTTCTTGTCACAGTTGTTAAGTGAATCATTGCATTTGTTAACTTAGTAACATGGTTGTTAAGTGAATCAGCATTCCCCATTGTTGGTCAAAAGGTCGCAAAAGCTGATCACATGATCCCGGAACACTGCAATCTTCATAAATATGAGTCAGTTGCCAAGCATCTGAATTTTGATCATGTGACCATGGGGATGCTGCAACCGTCATAAGTGTGAAAAACGGGGATAAGTCACTTTTTCAGTGCCATTGTAACTTTGAACGATCGCTAAATGAACTGTTGGAAGTCGAGGACTACCTGTAGCTGCAATATCTGGCAAATAATGGCGATTTCATGGACCCCTGAAAGAGGCTTATATTACCTCCAGCAGAGGTGGGATTCAGCAGGTTCTGACCAGTTCTGGAGAACCGGTAGCGGAAATTTTGAGTAGAATCGGCAAATACCACCTCTGACTGGCCCCGCCCCCATCTATTCTCTGCCTCCTGAGTCCCAGCTGATTGGGAGGAAATGGGGATTTTGCAGTATCCTTCCCCTGCCACGCCCACCAAGCAACGCCCACAGAACCGGTAGTAAAAAAATTTGAATCCCACCACTGACCTCCAGGATCACACTTTAAGAAACACTGTTCTAGGAAAAGGAATGAGGAGAACGAAAGCTGATGTAACTTGTGACTTCCAGTTCTATAATTCTATAATACTATGACTCACTTAAAGCAGGTTTTTTAAACCTTTCTGCTAAAATTCATATGACCACAAGATGGTAGTATATTGCTGCTTTTTGCTCTCCAAAATTTACAGATGGCATGCCAGCCAGAATTTGCAGAAGAATAAGCAATTTACAGAGCAATCTGGCATTATCGAAACACAATGAAAATTTAAAAATAGAATTCAGTGGAATGATGAGTGTCATACCCCACAACTTTGTTGATAAAGAACATGTTCTCTGGACACAGAAGTATTTAATCACTGAAGTTTCTGTTCAGTGGAGTTAAAAGTAGCAGGTTTGGGAAAAAATGTTCTAAGGATTGATAACTGCTTTGTTAGGATTGTCGCTCCCCAGAATTCCCAGCCAGTTTGGTTCTATCTGAATTGTATAAGGTGTATAAATTGTATAAGGTGCATTTGTACTGATGTTTCTGTTCTTTGGAATATGTTCGAGCTTCCAGAAGCTAATGTATTAGTGGTTTAGAAAAAAAATCATTTTCATTTGTTAGTGGAAATCAAAGATCTGCTATGCAGTAGTGCACTTTTGATGCATTGATTAGGTATTGTCAAGTTGCTATCAATTCTTAGTGACCACATGGATAGATTTCCTCCATAACAGTCCGTTCCTAACCTTGTTTTTAGATCTTCCAATAGTGCACTTATTGCCTAGTACACAGGTCTTCAAACTTGGCAACTTTAAGACTTATGGATTTCAACTCCCAGAATTCTCCAGCCAGCATAGCTGGCTGGAGAATTCTGGGAGTTGAAGTCCACAAGTCTTAAAGTTGCCAAGTTTGGGGACCCCTGGCCTAGTAGCTGAGACTATCCACTTTTTGGCTGGTTGTCTTCTTCCTCCCTTTCCTTCCACCCTTTCCCAGCACAGCAGCCTTCTCTAGAGAGCCAGACCTTTGCTTAAGATATCTGAAGGTTAATTTCAGCCAAGTCATTTGTGCCTCAAGTGAGAACTTTTGTTTGATTTGTTCAATGATCCATTGGTTTGTTTTCTTGGCTGCCCATGTTGCTCTCAGGAGTCTTCTCCAACATCAGAGTTCAAAAGCATCAGTAAGGCAATTTTAAATACTGGACTTCATAATTATCTCTTTATTTATTTACTATTGTATTTGAGGACATTCCCGAGAAGTCCAGCATGTGGGATCCTGAGTTTCTGCCTCCCAAGTTCTGATTCTCTTCTCCTCTGGGGCACCACTATGTTCCCTTTGCAAGGGTGGCCCTTCCCTATGGCAGATTGATTACATGACTTTTTTCTCAACTACCCACACTTGAAATGTTGTGCAATGTCACAAATCTCAATGGTCTTGGTCAGAGGTGGGATTCACATAATTTACCTACCAGTTCGCCCAGCACCGAAAATGTGAGCGTGCGCGCATGCATGCAGCCTTCCATGCATGTGCTTTGCTTGCACGCACAGCTTGCACGCATGCGCACGGCTTCAAAACGTCCCTAAATAGGACAGCATAGCGCTGGGGCGGGGATGGGCCCACCCCACCCACAGGTCGCTACTACCGGTTCGCCTGAACCGGTCCGAACCGACTGAATACCACCTCTTGGTGCATAAGAACGAGTATGATAAATAAATGATCGTTCACTTATTTATTTGATGATTAATTTATTTTATTTCACCGATTTGATGAGCATCGGTGAAAGCGATAAAGGGCACTGGAGGGAGATGTTAAAGGTTACAAAAGCAAAGTGTGGCCATTGGGTATGCCCTTATTCAGTGGGTCAGTGCTCCTTTCCTTTGTTCTGATTTTTCTCTCTCAACTAAAAGGGCTTTAGAATTATCCTATCAATCTGGCACTTACAAATCACTGTGTAGATGTCTAGTTGCGAGTCCTGTAAGCTGTAGTTGCTAGTATACCTCCATTTGGACCCCTGCTGAAGGTGCGTGAAACCACCACAGTTTTAACAGACTCCAGTAGATTAACAGATTAACAGAGTTGGAAGGGACCTTGTAAGTCATCTAGTCCAATCCCCCACCCAAGCAGGAGACCCTACACCATTTCTGACTGATGGCAGTCCAGTCTCTTCTTGAAAGCTTCCAGTAATGAAGCTCCCACAACTTCTGAAGGCAAGCTGTTCCATTGGTTGATTGCTCTCACTGTCAGAAAATTTCTCCTTATTTCCAGGTTGAATCTCTCCTTGTTCAGTTTCCATCCATTATTCTTTGTCTGGCCTTCAGGTGGTTTGGAAAATATTAGAGAAATAGCTAGATCTAGAGAAGATGGCCATTGTGAACAATTGGATTATGTTTTTCATGTTTGAAATTGTTGTTTGGTTAGTAAATGTCATGTGATGTTTTATATATATAATAAGGTAAGCTTCAAGGTATTTATTTATATTATTTGAGCTTACATATGGCTCCAATTGTCCACTGAGCGGTTTACAATCCTGTATGGATAAACAGAAGCTGGTGGGAGGAGCTGCTGGCTCTGAGTTGGGAGTCTGAGAGGGAGTACAGAGGAGAAAGGTAGCGGCCCACGTGCCTAATGGCGCGCGAATCATATAACTATCAACCAAAAATAGTAATAATACATTCAGGGTTAGTGCGCTTGAGATTGTGATTTTATTTTATTTCAAAATGACTGGCTTAGTTCAGTGTAATACTTGTTTTGCAGCTGTGTTTCGAAGTACTCTTTTCAAATTTGGATACTGTCCTCTTTGTAAACAAATTACTAGTCTACGTGGACATATTACCTATCTAGAATCTCTAATCTGTGCTCTCCAAGCAGAAATTAGGTGCCAAATTCAGCCATTGCACTCTATTAAGCTGCCGCGCTATCAGCCCACTCTACCACAAAGATCCTGCAGGAGAAGGGCATGGGATCTGGCAGGGTGAGAGCTGTGAACCATAAACACAAAGCTTTTGCTGTGTCCCAGCATAACAGATATAATGCCCTTGCTGACCTTAATAGGGACACTAATGTGACAGATCAAGGTAGTTGTGATAATGATAACTCAAATAAGTAGGGGATCGTGGTCCGAGATGAAGAACTTATTTCGGAAAGGGGAAAGTGTGAATCAGGTATTACACATCAGTCACACAAAAGCAGCAAGGTATCCAAAAAGAGAAGCCACCTTCTGGTTGGTGATTC
>QLTV01004416.1:3313068-3370541 GCA_003457575.1 Thermophis baileyi | reverse complement strand
TCATGGAGGGGGATAAAGTTTTCTCGTCCACAAAATACATCCGATTGGGAATGCCCAGCAAAAAGCTAGGGCCAAAATTTTTGGGTCCATTCCCAATAGTCAAAATTATCAACCCAGTCACTGTGCAGCTTGCATTGCCTAGAATATTGGGGAAAATTCATCCAGTATTTCATTGCAGCCATAACAAATTCCTTCTAGATTGTCAAGGTCATCCTTTGTCCTGCACCTGCATGGAAGAAGCTGGAGTTCCTACCAAGCTACCAGATGAAGATTGGTTCATGTGATGAACTTGGGGGTCTGGGGACAAAGGCTTGCACTTTCAACTGGGTGGAGAACCCCCGAAGGCTTCAGATTCGGGCTTTCTCCCAGCCGTGCTGACATGTCTCTGTTAATAAATGGGAACTTAGAGGAATGCTTTGCCTCGGACTCTGATTTAATTCCAGATGCTATTCGGAACCCTGACAGAGAGAAGCAACTTAGAACTAAGGAGAAATTTCCTGACAGAACAATTAATCAGTGGAACAGATTGCCTCCAGAAGTTGTGAATGCTCCAACACTGGAAGTTTTTAAGAAGATGTTGGATAACCATTTGTCTGAAGTGGTGTAGGGTTTCCTGCCTAGGCAGGGGGTTGGACTAGAAGACCTCCAAGGTCCCTTCCAACTCTGTTATTCTATGTTTAAAACAACAATAGAAAACAATAGAATACATACACACACATACAGTATAAATAAAATAAGTCTATGAGAATCATAACCCTAATCATAAATATAACCCTAATCATAAATGGTGTAGTGAGTAAGGCACTAGACTAAAAACCAGGAGACTGGTGAATTCTAGTCCTGCCTTAGGCATGAAAGCCAGCTAGGTAACTTTGAGCCAGTCCCTTTCCCTTTTTCCCTTTTCCCCTTTTCCCCTTTTCCCCTTTTCCCCTTTTCCCCTTTTCCCCTTCTTTCTTTCTTTCTTTCCCCTTCCCCTTCCCCTCCCCTCCCCTTCCTCTTTTCCTTTCCCCTCCCCCTTTTCCTCTTTCTTTCTTTCTTTCTTTCTTTCTTTCTTTCTTTCTTTTTCCTTCCTTCCTTCCTTCCTTCCTTCCTTCCTTCCTTCCTTCCTTCCTTCCTTCCTTCCATCCATCCATCCATCCATCCATCCATCCCACTTGAATGCTGCCCATCTCATCAAAGGTGACTCAAGGTGGCTTACAAACATTGAATAAAATACCATATAAAACATTAAAATAATAAATACATATCTTAAATTTAAAAATTCAATTAAAATAAAAATTAAGGAGGATGGAGAGGGAAGGAGCAAAGTGCGCACTGGAAGGAGGTCGGATATTCTCTACTTCAGGGGTGTCAAACCTGCTGGCCACACCCACCTCCGGTGTAGCGAAGGGAAAAAAATTGCGATACATCACATGACGACAGTGTGATGCAGGGAGTTTGACACCCCTGCTCTACCCCATCAGCCACTTCTTATGTACCATACCCCTATTGGAGCCCCAAGCTAGTTGGCGTAGCCATGTCTTCAAGACATTACAGAAGGTCAAAAGGGTGGGAATGGATTTGACCTTCTTCTGGACCCCACCAGCTGAAATTCCTTGGTTGACGGGATCTGCACATATTTCTTCTGCCTGCACAGGTAGGGCAGGCTAATTTCATTAGGGTGAGTTGGTTTCTCAGATAGCCTGGACTCATGCCATGAAGGGCTTTAAAGATGAGAACCCTTGAAGGAGTAAACAGGCATCCACTTCAGCATTTGTATATAGTGAAGTAATATGGGCCATCCTAGGGGTCCCAAGAACTGCCTTCACAGCTACATTCTGCACCAGCTAAAACTTCCAGCTACTCTTCAAGGGTAGCCCTATGGAGAGTGCATTGCAGTGCAACACCATCCAGAACTAAACATGTTAACTTCCTTCCTTCCTTCCTTCCTTCCTTCCTTCCTTCCTTCCTTCCTTCCTTCCTTCCTTCCTTCCTTCCTTCCCTCCCTCCCCAATTTCAGCTTGCTCATTTCTAATTTAAAATCATGCTTGAACCAATGAGTTACATTTTGGATGGGTTCCTTAAAGCAGGGGTCTCCAACCTTGGCAACTTTAAGACTTGTGGACTTCAAGTCCCAGAATTCCTCAGCCAGCTTTGCTAGCTGAGGAATTCTGGGAGTTGAAGTCCACAAGTCTTAGTTGCCAAGGTTGGAGACCCCTGCCTTAAAGGATGGTTGATTCTGATTCTTTCACAGTGCAGAGTGGTGTAAGTAAACTCCAATGGGAGCTAAATATAAAATAGTTACTCCTGGAGGTAGAATCATACCCAAGAGGACACCTCAGCAGTTATTGCATTATAATGTTTACAGACTAGTGAGTTCACACATCATGCTAAGCCATCATGTGGGTTGTTTGCTTTAGGCTGGGTGGTGTATGAATGCAATCAATGGTGGTTTATTCAGGAAGCCCAATATAAATAAATGAATGGCTAATTGGGATGTGTGATTCCAATTACTGAATTAAATAAATTAGTTAATAAACATGTATAAAAAAGCATACTTGAAGGATACCATTTAATACTTATATTTTACAATAGAGGAAAACTGAGAAAATTAAGCAATTAATGCCAGGCTAGATATTGAAGATTTTTTAAAAAATTATGCTTTGTTGTGACTTTTTATCCATCTTGCTATATTAATGTTTCTGACTGTTTTGACTGCATGATTTTGTTATCTGTCCAGAGAACTTTGTTGTTGGACAGATAAAAGAATAAATAAATAACAAATTAATATTTCCAACTATATTTGCCATTGTAAGCCAGAAATCCTAATTTGAAAGCCTTCTACAATTTGATATACTTTTGATCTACTTTCCTTTGCTCCATTGAAAACTGTAATTATTTCAGGCATGAGAATTGTTGCCAATTCTACCTCAGAAAAAAATAATTAGATATAAATAATGTTGCCTTCCACATTATGGGAGGTCAGATGTGGTAGTACAATGGCAACAGACATGGCAACTCCAATTTAAAAGAAGTCAGGTGATGAGAAGGGTTTGCTTGAAATCTTAGAAACCTATTGCCTGTCAGACAATTAGTCCTGGACCAGAAAAATCAATGATTTGATTCTGGGTACCACTAATTATATTATTTTAAGATTGGCAAATGATACCTTAGAATTTATCATTAAGCATCTGGGTGATAAAGTACATCCAATTGCATCTGTATTTCTGGAACTAATAGAAAAAGTGTCTATTCATTCTTTGACTATGTAAATTTCTAATTTTATTTAAAGAAAACTCTGTGTGTCTGTGTGTGTCTGTGTATTTTCTGTACTGTCTTTTGAACAGACGAGGGCAGTCTTCCATTAGCATTTAGCATCTGTTAAGGATGGCATTTCTTCTGTATCCACTATTACAATAGCTCCAGTTTGCTTAGTCTGCTCCCATAAATGGTATAATCCCCAAAGTAAAAGCAAGAACAAGGAATCAGACCATATGATTCATTTACATATGTTAACATTCCTGTTTTAAAGCTACTGCTAAGCTTTTCTTAATTAGCAGTCTTCCTCTGGTTAAGGACATATCATTAATATTTATACACTGAAGAACAAGTCTTTGAATGTTGTCATAATTAGTGACTGCAAAAAAACCCTCACTAGATTTTATGTTGTCTGTATTCTTTAAGAATTAATTATGCTTTTTTCTTAGAAGCTAGACAGGCATACTCAAATAAATAAGAGATTATTGATTGTATTTCTTGTATTGGTCAGATATACACTAAGGGCTGTCCTCTATTGTGATTTTTCAAGTCCTTCCTTTGTTTTTATTTTCCAGTTTATGTTTTAGCATCCATTTCTGTGAGGATGGGGAAAAAAGTCTTTATTCTATATGGACAGGCAGACCTGCCTGATAGAGATCAGATCATAAGTCTCCAACGTTCAGTCATTCCTCCATCTTGAATATCCTGTAACTGATGCGGACTTCTTTAGTCCCGGGCAACACATCCAACTCATCTACCGTGTTTCCCCGAAAATAAGACCCTGTCTTATATTTTTTTGAACCCTGAAATAAGCGCTTGGCCTTATTGCCATGCACTCAAAAGCCCGATTGGGCTTATTATCAGGGGATGTCTTATTTTGGGGGAAACAGGGTAGTGGATGCCATCTTGGAATGTTTGGTCATGATAACCTTTTAAAAGTGCATTTGGACAGACAATTTTTTCCCTCTCTACCTGCTTTTTAGAGATCAGACAAATTCTAATATCTGCACTGAAAGAACCTCTCTACTATAAATGAGAGCTCAGTTTCATTTTGTTGTGGTACTGAAAGCAAACTAAATTACATTGGTTTTTGTTTACCTTGCCTTCTGCTATTTAGTTCTAAATTAATAACTTTTGTGCTTGGTTGGTGTTGATATAAATGCAACAACCGTGAAATCTGTCTACCCTCAACTTGACCCTTAAATACCATTTTATTCCTCATAATTCTCAAAAAGTTTGTATTATTTAAATACTGATTACTTTGTCCCTTTGACTGTTTCTCTCAGCACAATCAATTTTTTTTTTAAATTGGCAGGCGAACTATGAGAAGTATGACGGATTTGTGATACTCCATGGCACAGACACAATGGCTTATACATCTTCAGCATTGTCCTTCATGTGTGAGAACCTGGGCAAAACTGTAATCTTGACAGGATCTCAGGTAAGAAATTTTCAGTTAAGCAATATATTTATGTTGAAAAATAAGTTTTGACCATAGAAGAGATGTTTTTTAATTCTTACTCATTACAGTTGTTTCACCCCTACGTGCACATGGGATACAGTGAATGAGAAATGAGAAAGACAGCTAGTTTGATTGAGATATTGGTACTGCTGAAAGTTTGATGTTTTATTTTTTAATCTTCTCCCTTTTCCTCATTCAAATTGTTTCTCCTGACACTTGGCATTATTGTTGCTGGGGCTTGCAACAGTTTGAAAGGGATGATTTCTATTAGGGAACAATGTTTTGGAAAGAAGTAATGAATCCCTTCAATTTCACCCCCACCGAAAATCATCTTAGCTCTTTATGGTGGTTATTGTGAAGAAAGGACAATTAAAAGGGGATCCAGTAAAATATCTTACTTTTATAGACCATTTGCTATTTAATTGCTTGCCATAAGACTGTTCCTGATTGTCATGAACCGCTGGTGGGAATTTGACTTTTGCATTAGCTAAAGCTTACAAATAAAATGCAAAGAAATAGGCTAAATATTGAGGAGGATTGTAGGAACCCCACTTCCACTTTGAATTATTCCCTCTCCCACCCCAACAAAAAGAGTCTGGTAAAATTCAAGGATAATTTCATGAGGTGTGGGAGAAAGTATTTTACATTCCAAACGAGAAATTCCACCATCTGCCATAGTTGAGATGAAGAAATGCATCCATGTTCCAATAAATCATACGTTAAGAGAATGTTTCATAAATTATGCATGGCTTTACACTCGCTTTGTATTATGTCGACTGGAGTTGCTCTCTCTTGCTGCTGAGTGCGTATGATTTTTTGAACGGCAATTGGTAATCATTTCTCTCTTTTCTAGATACCAATATATGAACTGAGGAATGATGGCAGAGCCAACCTGTTGGGGGCGCTGTTGATTGCGGGACAGTTTGTAATTCCTGAGGTCTGCTCATCTTTTTTTTTCTTTTCTTTTAGATTCTTTGTTCCCTATAAGGGCTGCATTGTAGATCCTGACTGGGGTGGTGGGGAGGTTGTTTCAGAAATATTTTGATTTATAAAAATAATATCAAAGCATGCAAACAGCAACAAAAGACCAATTAAAGGGAATTTTTTTTTTAAAAAAAAGATGAATATATCATTATAAAATACTTGATCCGCTGTTGATTCAATACTACTATATAGCAGGGAAAACCAAATACACAAGTACAAAATAGGCAGTACCTGGCTCAACAGTAGTACCGATGAGAGGAATTCAGGTGTGTGGTGGACCACTGCTTAAGTTTGAGCCAGCAGTACACTGTAGCTGCCAAAAAAGCCAATGCAGTCTTAGGCTGCATCAACACAGGGATGGCATCATACAGGAATTGATAGTATCACTCTATATTTCACTAGTAAGGGCACACCCGGTATACTGCATCCAGTTCTGCTTACCACAATATAAAAAAGATGCTGAGGTTCTAGAGAGAGAGAGAGAGTGCAGAGAAGAGCAACAAAGATGATAAGAGGTTTGGAGGCTAAACCATGTGAAGAATGACTAAGGGGACTAGATATGGTTAACCTAATGAAGAGAAGGCTTAGCATGATAGCAGTCTTCCAATACTTGAAGGACTGTCATAGGGAAGAAGGAGTTGACTTATTCTCCAAAGCACCTGAGAGCAGAACAAGAAGCAATGGGTAGAAGCTAGTCAGAGGGAGATCCAACCTGGAACTAAAGAGAAATTTCCTGACAGTGAGAACAATTAGTCAGTGAAACAGTTTGTCTCGCAGATTTGTGGGCATTCCACTGCTGGTGGTTTCTAGGAAAAGATCGTACAACTATTTGTCCAGGGTGGAATAAGGACTCCTGCCTTGGGCAGGGGATTGGATTAGATTTTAGAAGATCTCCAAGGTCCTTTCCAGTCCTATGATTCTATAAAAAAAGGAGTCCCTGCAGATTTTACTCTGCTAATTGTTGCTGACTCTAGGGGGCAGTGCTCATCTCCATTTCAAGGCCATTGAGCCAGCACTGTCTGAAGACATTTCTGTGGTCATGTGGCCAGCACGACATCCCGGAGCGCTGTTACTTTCCCACCAAAGTGGTACCTATTCATCTACTCGCATTTTGCATGCTTTCAAACTTCTGGGTTGGCAGGAGCTGGAGTGAGAATGGGAGCTCATCCCATCACATGGCACTCAGGTCTTGAACCTGCCAGCTTTCCAGCCAACAAGCTCAGCTTCTTAACCGCTGAGACACCACGCCACCCATTCTATATGGCTGCTAGAAAAGAGAAATTCACTTTTAGGCTGCCTCAATAGAGCTCGACTTTTCAAATGATGAGAAGCAATTGATTATGTGCCATCAAATTGGTATTGACTCTTAATGACCACATACATAGATTTTATCCATGATGCTCTGTCCCCAATCTGACCCTTCACATCTTCTAGCAGTGCTGTAAAGTGCTGTAATTGAGTCCATCCACCTTTTCTGTTTGTCATCCACTTCCCCATCATCTTTCCCAGCAATAGAGCTTCTCTTGAAAGTTAGCTCTTACATAATATGTTCAGAGTGTGATAATTTAAGCCTGATCTTTTGTGCCTTGTCTGACAATTCTGGGTTGATTTGTTCAGTGATCCATTTGTTCAATTTCTTAGCTATAAATGATGTCTCAGAAATCTCCAACACCAAAGTTCAAAAGCATCAATATTTATTATTTCACTTTTATAGAATGTAACAGGGAAATTTTTTATAGGTACCAACATAATATGTTCAGAGTGTGATAATTTAAGCCTGATCTCAGGATATATTTTCCAAGACCTTCATTGCTACTCTACCAAGTGCTAGTCTGCAGAGTGTTTCAACTGCTGATTCTTTTACTTTTGATAGCTGATCCTAAAAGGCAAAAACTAACCATCACTTCAGTATCTTCGTTGACAATTCTAATGGGAAATAATAGCTTATGTTTTGCATTGGTAAAATTCCTACTTCTGTTGTCCAGGTCTTGGCAGAAGAGAAGAAACACTTAGAGAAATTACAGGAAAGCAGATTCTGCTTCAATGTTAGAGCTGATGAGTTCTAATATTACAAATCGTAGTTTCCTGCAGTACACATAAGAATATTGGATTTCCTAATCATTTTAATGGTTGTATAGGTACTGCCTATTCTCGCAATTAGTTTTTAAAAAACCCCAAAGTTACTACTACTATAAGGTCCTTCTACATCAGTATGACATTGCTTAATATAGAGCCATCAAAAAATAAATGTCAAAAATCAACTTCATCAGGCTTGAAATTTACCAATTATTTGAATAAAATATGATAAATATGATAAAATATGATAGGAAAATGCATAGATTATTTCAGATGTGATGAATCTATGAGCTTCCATATGTGACTGGTATACAGCTTTTAGTATTCCTCAACACCAACCCTGGTCTAGAGTGATTGGGAATTACTTAGTAAAAGGTTCCCCACTCTGAATTTCTATTGGGATTAATCTGTGGTGCCATAACTACCAATAGACTGTGACACTCTGCACAGAGGGAAACCCAGAAACCTGATTGATATCTAGGTAGACTCACTTTTTACTTGCCTTTCTAAATAACTCAATTTTGTCTGCTCTGTCAGAAACATCAACACTTCTGGAGGGATTTTGCACATTATTAAAAGCCCATTCTATCCCCTTTAAAAATATCTTTAACTTCAGAGATCCATCAGAAACCTTGAGAGCTGCCAAACCTGTTCTTGGAAGGAAATCTCACAAGGAGTTTACCTATATTTTGTTGTCAAAATCCAAAAGAGACACAGCACTTTTCAAAGCAGCCCAGAGATAAAATCCTCCTACACAACCCTAATTATATTTATAACTCTCTCTAAAGTAGTTTTCATTGTATAGAAAGAAAAGTCAACTTTATGTGTGTGTATGTTTTAATCTGCTGGATCTTTTAATTACAAGGTTTGCACACTGACATGCTTCTTTTCTCATCCTTGTAGGTGTGCCTGTACTTTGATAATAAACTGTACAGGGGAAACCGGGTGACTAAGATGGATGCAGGGAGTTTCAGTGCCTTTTCCTCACCTAACCTGCCTCCGCTTGCAAATGCTGAGGTTGATATTATAAGTAAGCAATGATGTGATTTCAGCTTTCAGGCTGTAGTTAATCTGTAACCCTTTCCTGGATTGTTGCCACATGGGTCCAGGTTGTTCAAGCATCTTTATCTTTTATTTATGAGGTCATTTTTGTTTGTTTGTTTGTTTGTTTGCCAGTATTACAATAAGCACCCAAATTCTCTCTTTATTCAGAACAGACATGATACGAAGCCTATTTCTTATGTCACTTTTGAATGACATGGTTTACATAGCTTACAGTTTATCAATTGATTGCAACTGTTTGTCCAATTGTTCCTCCTTATTGTCTCTCCAATTGTCCCTCTAAAAGATGCCATTGTCAAGGAATTTTGTCTCAGTGGCCTTCAATTTCACTTGCTGTCAACCAGACAAACAAACCTAAAGCCATGTCTGGCTAATGCCTGGTTAATAAAAGTAGAAATTGAAGTCTGGTGGTAAATTCAAGTGAGGTTGTTGAGAGAAGTGTTTTTAGTGTCTTGTGAGTTCTGCGAGTACCATGTATAATCCCCTGGAGAAGGGTTGACTAGTGTTCATTTTTATTGATCAAATACATACTTCTAGTGGTTAGAATAGGACATAACATATTCCCAAGGCCCTTGGAGAATAAAAGCACAACTGAATCCCACTTCAGTTAAAGTTGCATAAACCTGAACTGAATTCATCTCTTCATCCCTCAGTAACAGGGTTCACAAGCAGTTCTCGTTGAAGAGATATCAGAATTCTGTAATTCCTCATTGATGCCATGGTCCTTCCTCAGCTAAGGAATAGGGTTAGGCAGAACATAAAGTGACGTCCATGAAATTTACATTTTAACTGTACATGACTTATTGCATTAAAAGACTTTATAACCAAAGTGCTTAAACTTAGCAGTGAATATTTATAAATTAAATCTCCAATGGAAGGATAAACATTTCACCTGCCCTGTTCTCCTCGCAAAATTGCACCTTGGTTTTAAATTAGTGGTAATGATTCACTAGAGAGCGGACAAACATATCAATTTCACGTATTGGACTAAAGCAATTCTGACTTGTTCAGTTTTGGCTTATGGTTATAGCATAGCCATTATGGTCTGTAATCTTTACTTGCATTTAAGCATATATGAACCAAACGTATTCAATGAGACATGTTTAGAACAAATATGATTTAGTGCAATGCTACATCCATATCACGTAGCTTAAGTAAAAGTCTCCTTTGACTTATTTTGACTTCTGGTAGCTTCACAGAAATATCCATCTAGTTTTCTTGGCATCAATACAAAGTGGTTTGCCACCACTTTCTTCTAGGATGACTTCTTAACTTCCCAGTTGAATCTACAGCTCTGGTAATCCCTGGAGGCTTTCAATCCAAATGCCACCAGGCCAACTCTGCTTGGGAGCCCAAACCAAGCAAGGACAGCCAGATGTTGGCAAAGATTTCATTAAGGCAGAAAAAGATAACTTTTTCAGTAAGTAGACCATTGAGATTCCCAGAGCCAGAACTAACCCTATATTCAATATGCCAAATATAAGTGCAAATTTAAATCCCACTTACAAGATGCTCTTTGTTGGAACTGTGGTCTTTTGGCAGAAGCTGGGCATCCATCTGTGAGAGATGCTAGCTTTCCTACATAGATCTACAGAACAGTCTGGATGACCTTAAAGAAACCATTTAATGTTCAGCTGCCGTAGGGAATACTACCTTGCCTAGCATGATAATAAACCTAGATTTGTGAGTCAATAGCAGGGATGTAATCAAAAAGGTGAAGCCCCGTCCCTTTTTTATGTATATCACATTAAAACAACAACAACCAGAAGTTTGATTAGAACATTGTGTCCCATCACCTTGACTTCCTTTTTAACCACACCCATTGGACAGCTTAGTAGCGAATTGTGACCAGTCTGAGTTCCCTGTTTAATATTCTTGTATAATTTATACATTTGTTTCATTAACCACATAAATTTTAAAAAAAATCAACTTAGAACCATTAAACTAGAATTTTTAACAACCAGTTCTAGGCAGTCCTATTCAGCTTAAAAAGCTCAAGCCACTTCTGAACATCCCTGCCCAATAAATAGAAGAATATTTATATATAACATTATTGTTTGGATGGATTAGGCTACCTTTGCTTATAAAAACTTGTTTCAATTATTTTCAGTAATAGCGTATATATAATTTTGTTCTGGCCAAGAGAAGGTGGCTGTATTGCTCTTGTATGTGTCTTCTCTTCTCTTTGTCTTTGTCTTGTATTATTTGTATGTGTCTTGCCTTGCCAGTTCAAGAACTTTCACTATTGGCTGTCCATGGTTTTCTAGCTCATTGCTGCCTCTCTATATTCAGAATGAACATGCAAAGTTACGTAATTGAGGTTAAGCTACTTTCAGCCTAGCAGGGAAGGGATGAAAAAACAGTGTCAGGTCTTCCTAGCATATTGGAACTAGCTGAAAGTTGCATTTCAGGTTTGATTTTGCAGGTGGATTCCCCACTCCCTCTCTCTTAGGGAGGGGTCACTTCTCAAAGCTATTGTACTCCTTTAAAGGAAAGAATTCAAACCTGTATGGCAGCCTGGATCCAGCTTTACTGCTTTCTAGAATACTGTATGAGTGGATTAGTTTGGTCTCTTCAGCTCTCGGACAGGGTTTCTTGTATTGCATGCGACCTTGCTGGCAATACTTATCGTGTGTTGGCTTTTCACAGCTTAAATAGCATCTTGTGTGCTTGATCTCAATAGAGAGACCTGCTTCTTCTTGTTCTGTGTGTTTTGAAATGAAAGTCTTTCCAGATACTGGATAATGGAAGGCAGCCAACATAAGTGCTTCTGCTTTTGTAAACCTCTCAAGTCTACACTCCCAAGGACTGCAAAAGCAACCTAACTCGATTATGTAACCTGATGGGTAATATATCTTCACCACCTAGAGTGGGAGGAAATGAAGCAAGTGAAATTTTTCCCCATCACTTTTTCTTCATCCCATACATGTTTAATTATTATACATGTTTAATTATCGCGCATCAGACTGCTGTTAAAGGATTAGGAACTCAGCCAAATCTACAAATGTGTATTTGGATGCCATCATTAGTAGGGTGCACCTGCTGGTTATCTTGGACTCATGTCTTCTTGCAATAGCCAAGGGATGGGCAACCTGTGGGCCAGGGAAAAAAAGGGGGGGGTTGTTATAACATTCTTCCCAGACACAGAAGATATAGCACCCTTAGGGCTGCTCTTAGGTCTGATTTACCAAGATCCAATAGTCAAACCGGTTGGCTTACACATCTCCTGATTCAGTTGCTGAATGCCAGATTAGTTCACAATAAAAATATTTTATATCCATGATCTTCTTGTGAATCAGCAGGCTGGTCTGGTTGTTTTATAGAGACCAGGATAGGAGAGCTGGGTGGCCTGAATTTAACCCATATAAGCCTGCCTGAAGATGTTGTACAACATCAAGGTAGATTGTGTGGTAGAATTACAGTCATCTATAGGGAATCCATTCCCTCTCCATTAACCTATACTTTGTGGTGGGTTGGGGGGAGGGAGAAACAGAGTACTTTGTTGTTAGTCCAACAGCTTAGTCCACTGGTGCTCTCCAAAATGGTCCTTAGAATCTTAGGACTTTGGTGCTTGTGGATCTCAATGCCCATGGTAGTGATTCTGGAAATGGACTAACTGAGAACTTCATGGCCATTAAAAATACATCAGAAGCCAGATACACTATGCAGCAGTTGATCTAGTTTTTTTTCTTTTGAGTTGCTGGAAAGTGAAGTTAAAGAGGGAAAGTTACTCCTTTGTCATGATTGGATCACTTCCTGTTATGATTTAGACAGATTGCCATTCCATCTTCAGGAGTGAGGATCTAGCATGCTCCCTAAGACTTATGAAATTGTAGCAGTTCCTGAAAGCTTTATGGAGTTTTCTGATTAACATAACATCCCTCCTCCACTATTGAAACCTTAATCATAGAAGAAGTGAGAGTTCACAGGGCTCCTTGGTTTAGTGAAAAGCATAGAGAAATGAAATGGAGGGAGATATAATTGAAGCATAGATGTTAAAAGTCTCAATGTGAATATAATTGCACTTACGATCGGGTACTTATGAGGGCAAAGCACTAATTATGGTGTCAAAGAACCCACTGTGTCCCACTGAATTACCCAAGCTGAACTTTTCCAAAGATTGTGAATGTGACATTTTGTCAAGTTCTAGCTGGCAGAAGTAAAACAATGAGTTTATCATGCACTTTATTGGCAAAATTGCTAAAGTCTGCCAAATTTAGGAGAGATTGTCAGCACACAATCTGATTATTTATTACAGAATCACTTTCACCAGTGAGACTTGAGGAGATTGACAAAGTTCTTCAATTTATTTTCTTGATTATCTGCCCTTTTGATCTTTGTTCTTAGTGGGTCTCACAAGCAAGCTGGTTAAGAATGTTGTAATGGGTTAAGAGAGTAATGGATGTCACATTAATGGAAGGAAAGATGATAACAGATTTGAAGATATCAGTGATCTGACCCTTGTTGAAGAGGATCCAGAAATATCTGCTGTCAACATTCCTTTTTTGGGCAGGATTTGATGAACTGATAACTAGTGAATTGTGGTAATAATGGATGTTACAGATTTTTCTGGATCCATCACAGACCAGCACAGAAAGTAGCTTGGTTACTTTGGTAATTAACCTTATATAGGAGTAAGGCAGTATCGTTCTGTGGATTCTTCTATTCAACACTTTTTGATGCTGTTGATGTAGAATCATATTGAGGTATCTCTGTGAGTTGAAAATTGGAGGGATTGTTTCATAATGGTTCCATTCCTAGCTGTGGTGCTGTTTCCAAAAAGGGGTTGGTGATGGGGTAACTTTTGTAAAGCCTTGTAACAGTTGTGGTGTGTACTTCCACAAGGTTCATCTTGCCTGGTATTCTTGAATATCTATATGAAGCAGCTAGTAGAAGTCATTCAGACATTTGGAGTGAAGTTTCATCAGTAAATAGATAATAGTCAACCAGTCTCTCCCGAAGGAACCAGCAGTAGCATTGGAACTGCTGTGTCAGTGATTTCAGGTTGTGATGGAATGGATCAAAACTGATAGAATGATAGTTCTTATTTTTAGGAATTGGCTTTAAACCCAATAGGATATGATATTCTCCTATAAAAACATTTTTCAAGCCTAATTTTCACTGGGGGCACAGTGACCACAGTGTTCAACAAGCACTAGTCAACTTTGTCCATTTCTGAGTGTAGATAGCTGCACATCAGTAGTACATGCACTAGCAATCTCTTAAATAGATTGTTGCAATGTACTCTATGTTCAGCTGCTATCTTATATATGGCAATCAAGGTAGTATGTGGACTCAGAAGATGGCTGAACTTTACTCCATCTCTTCAAGCACTACTTTGGCTGCCAATAGTATACTACAATAGTATATTTACTACCATTTAAGGTAGTAACATCTATGAAGCTCTAAAAATGGCTGTGGACATGGAAACCTGAGAGATCAGTTCATCTGATGTTGAGAACATCACAATATTTTCAGAATGATTATATGTTTAATAGTATTTTAAGTTTATCTTAACATCTGGAGTGTTAATATTCTAAGCATGATTCTGTTGTTAAGCCATCCTATACTCCAAATGATGGTAGCTGATTTAAGGAGGAAGCATATTCTTGATGGAAAATGTTCCCAAAACTCTACTGGCCTGATATAGCTTTCTAATCCCTTATTGTACTACATAATAGTTCTCAGGTGACTAAAAAAATACAAGAAGAAAAAGCTAAAAGGCAAACAGCTTGTGTAAGTATTAATGTCCACATCTACATTTCATCACTTGTTGAGTGCAACATGAAGTGGCTTGTATCACAGATCTAAATCAAAACAGAAATGCCATGATGTTATAACATTATCTCAAATGCAATGTAATTAAGATGTCAGATTGCATGTCATTAATGCGTGTAGGTGTATGTCAGGCCTTTGTTGGCTCTTGAAGAAACCATGTTCATTCCAGCCCACTACTATAGTTTTATTTGGAGTGCTCAATTGGGCTAGTGACAAGTCCAGTCTTCCAGAATTGATACCTTCTTAATGTGCTGGATGACAACAGCCACATTCTCTAGCCATCAGGTCACTGGGTTAGGCAAGTATGGCCTAGATCACTCAATAATGCTTCTTCCAAGTCTGAAACGGACTCATGAGATATAATAAGCACATTGATCATTCTTAAGGAGAACATTTACCCAGCTCTTACTTTAGTGTTTTAGGGATCAAACACTGCAACTTTGAATGGACTCATCTAAGTGTTATAGTTTAGATTGAAGTAAGGAATCATGAAATGAAGAAGCTTCTTGGATGAGAAGCGAAATGTTTTCAACAAAAAAATCAAGAAAGTCCAGTTGCCTTTTGGAAAAAGCACCTTTGAGACAATCATGACATGGACGATTTAGAGTCTCCATAGACATTAAGGAATCATTTTCCCCCTGTTTCCAAATATACCTTTTGCTAATGAAAAAGTGTCTTGGGTTTCTTCAACTATTATCTCTTGTTTATGTCCAAGCACTGGCAACAACTACTAGAAGAAACAGCTTGGTCACTCTCATAGCAGAGGGCCTAGAACAAATCTAGGAGTTTCATAGTTTGTCTGTGTTCTGCTTCTGAGAACATTGATTTCCTGGACAGGAAGATTCTGGATTGTATGATAAATGTCCCATCTCAATCAGGAGACAGTCTCCTTCTGCATCAACAGAAAAATGAACTAGGAATCAGACCCATAGTTAGATATCCATTATTCTTAAATAACCATTAACCACTAAAAACCTTGAAAATAACAAATCAAGTTGTGTATGGATTTAATTTTTATCAGTGTGACTTGTGCCTGTTGCTGAAAGTTTACATAGGTGTAAACCCTAACGTCCATAAACTAAAATCTGATTGCTTATACAAAGTTAGAATATTAAAGCATCTAACTCTATTGATTTGGTTAGTAATAGCTTTTTGGAATCTTAGGTAGGAATGGTTTCTACCCTTGCTTGTTTAGGATTATATAAGATTTGTATTGAATTTACATATTGTGAAGGACTATTTTTACTGAATGAAATACAACCTTTTTTACATGCTTGGATTATTGAAGTCAGAGCAGGTTGCTGGTACAATCTGGAAACTGTACAGTGTTGTGCTGGAAAAAATGTTGAAAACATTTTATGAACAAATGGACAGATCAGAATTTTTCTCTGGAAAGTGTATTTGTTCCACCCTCACCCCTTCAGGGCAATTGCTTAAGTAATTTTATCCCTTAACCCCCAAACTTAAAAAAAACAAACATGAGAATTTTTTTTAAAAGAAAAAAGTGTTATCTTAAGCTAAGTTCTATTTTTGCCCTGTACATTTTTCAAACCAATGCCAAATGGTTGAGACATTTTGATTCATTTACTCTGGTGGCTTCATGTCATTACTGGCCTCATTTTCTATGATCTTAAGAACAACAATAACAACAATAACAACAACAACCAGAAAAATGGGTGCCATTTGGTTGCAAAAAAACCCCCCATCCATCTCTTGACTAATTTGTTTAAATTCAGGATGGCAGAGGAAACCTCCAGCAACAAGTGACAAGGAGTCCTACATGATAAGCTGTGTTTCAGCAATGGTTAGATCTCAGCTAAATAGCTTGATAGCCAGTTTTTCCATCCTTTCATGCCCTATCATAAGAGTACCTATTTGAGCATACAAGAAGTATGGTTTCTTCCTGACAAATAGAGCTCAAAAATAGTCAGTCTTACACTGTTAGATAAGGCAGTGCATCTCTGATTTATGATATAATGTCTGATTTATGTCAACTCTATTCTTGGATTCCTTGCAGATAATCTTGGTAAATCTAGAGTCATTAGATCAGTGGTTCTCAACCTTTCTAATGCTGCGACCCCTCCCCCCGTGACCCCCCCGCTGCCGTGACCCCCCCNNNNAGGCTAAACCAGGGGTGACCTGCTCCCGGTTTGCTTGTGCCTGTCGGTCGCCGTAGAGCCGGTCGCCAAGGTAGCGCGAGGCTCCGCCCACCCGCCGCCATTTGGGTTCTTTTACCCTCTGCACATGCGCAAAGTGTTCTGCGCATGCGCAGAGGGTAAAAGAACCCAAATGGCGGCGTCCGGGTGGGTGGGCGAAGTCTCCCACTTCTGTCGCTACCAGCTATCCGGCGACCCGCAGGCACGGCCGAACCGGGAGCATTTCACCCCTGCAGTGATGGTGGCACCAAGATGGCAGGCTAACACGTGCGGTGACCCCTGTGAAATGGTCGTTCGACCCTCAAAGGTGTCGCGACCCACAGGTTGAGAACCGCTGCATTAGATGCTAATAATGATGTTCCCCATGGAATACAATTTATTTAAGGGGTCAGGAAATTGAAAAAAAAAACCTTATCTGTCCCAAATAATAAATAAGTTTAATTGAACTTGTCACCTTTAAAATAAATTTACCTTTAACCTTAAGAGGTTTATTGAATTTGATGATGATGACTGAACTCCATAAGTACTAGTGACCCACCATGTCCTTCAAAGTTTTACCTAGTTCTGAGTTGGTCTTGGTGGAGAGCTGGGGGAGAATGACTGTTTCTTCTCAATAATTATTCAGGACTGTGACTCATCCACAATGCTACTCTGAGGCATAAATGATATATGTAGTAGATCTGGCTGCCCATTAATGAAATTGTTTTTACTCAGAGGCTATATATAGTATGTATATTTAACTGTAACTTGCACTGAACATTATCAGGGCTTATTCATAATTAAGAGTGCAACCCAGTGTTTCCCAAGCTCAGCAACTTTAAGCTTCATGGAGTTAATCTCCCAGAATCCTCAATTTCTGGAAGTTGAATTCCACAAATCTTAAAGTTGCCAAGATTGAAAAACACTAGTGTAACCCAATAGAAGTTTGCTCCAAAATAAAGATAGATTTGCTTTCCTGTTCCCACAGGTGCCTGTTAGTAGAGTTGCCATTGCTAGAATATATGCCGCTGTTTGTTTCTCCATTTAAAGAAAATTATGTTTACTGTAGATTGTCACAAAGATTTAGTGGCATGATTTGGGGGTGGGAGACACTCTTGAGGTGGGATGCCCCAAAACTTGTAGAGTACCATTCTATGGATTAAAACAATAGTTATTGCTGGTATAATCACCCTCTCTTTTTTGTACTGGAAGGAATCCAATGTAAAGTAGAGATTATGGTATTGCAACTAGATGGAGAGCTGAGTTGTACGTCCCCATTCAACCACTGAATTTACTAAGAAATTATATTCATTGTCAAGCCAGCCTACCTCACAAAGTTATTGTAAGGATAAAGTTATGAGACCCCCTTTGTAAATGTCCCTGAGTTAAGATGGGATATAAATTCAGCAAATGAATAAATGGATGAAAGAAATGGAAGTAATTGGTTACATTCAAGTTCAGAAACAGTTATGAAAAAAATCATTGCCATGGCTTCTCCCAATTGTGTATTTTCATCTTGTTATCTTGTGTATTTTCATTCAAAGTGAATACGGCTAATGTATGTCATCTCAAAAATGATGTTTCTGATTATTCCAAAGTATTAAATACAGAGTTTCTAACACTAAATCAGACACATTCAACGTGGCAATAATTCTTTTTCACATCTTCTGAGAAAGAAAGTCTTTCCGGGAAAGTTGATGCCAGCCATACTGATGCCAGAAAAGAAATTAATCTACAATTGCTGCAAAAATTTGAGTTGGGTATAATGATACTGTCATGAAATATGATGCTGTATCTTTTGCTTTCAAAATTGAAATCAAGTCTTATTCTTCCCATTATAGGGCTTAACTGGTAACAGAAACTTGCTGAAATACAGACTTCTATGCTACTTTTAATTATCTTAGTATCTCTTCTGAGTCACATTCCAGCAGTTGTAAGATTTGTATCCTCATCTGAGATCTTTTGAAGAGGCCTAATTCAAAAGTTCCCTGACGTTAATGTTAAAGATACAAGATTTTAAAATATTCACTGCATAGATAAGGTACTGCCAATGCAACTGTGACAGAATAATATCAGTTTAGGCAGGGGTGGGTTCCAACTTACCTCGCTGCCGGTTCGCTCTCTCCCGCGCCTCGTGGGCGCACCATGTGGGTGCATGCACGCTTTGCGTGCGCGCGCATGCACAGTAACAAAAAATCCCCCCCCCCAAAAAGCCAAAAACAAGATGGCGACCGCATGCACAGTGCCGGAACTTGGCTTCTGTGCACGCTCAGAAGAAAAACTAAAAAAAATTCAAAAAAAAAATTCAAAAAAATTAAAAAAAAATTAAAAAAAAAAGATGGTGGCGCCTACGGACCGGCACCTACTGAACCGGATCGGTGATGTCATCGTGACATCACCAGCGGGTTGCTACCGGTTCAGGTGAACCGGTCCGAACCGGGAGCAACCCACCCCTGAGTTTAGGACATCTCTGTTCTCTAGAGAAACATTCTGATTTGGGCATCAACAATCCCTCTGTATTTGTGTATTTTTTTTATTTTTTATTTTAGTGTTTTAATGTGTATTTAATTTTGCATTTATTTACATTTAATGACCTTACGCAATTTTCAGTCCTAGATACTTCATAAAATATAATAATACAGTGCAAATGAACATCTCTTTCTCCAGATTTCTAGGTATTATCTTTGATAGTCCACGAATGTACATCTTGTGG
The DNA here is from genome assembly GCA_003457575.1 of Thermophis baileyi. NCBI lineage: Eukaryota > Metazoa > Chordata > Lepidosauria > Squamata > Dipsadidae > Thermophis > Thermophis baileyi. The sequence goes on along the minus strand of QLTV01004416.1, from coordinate 3,351,094 downwards.
ATGTAGCTTTCTTCTAATCTTACTTACATTTCATTGTCTGCTAGACAGGGATAGTGAGATTTTTCAGAATTAATAATGAATGTTTTGGCATTTCAGCAACGGAACTGAAGCATGACTATTAGTTAAACAGCTGGCATCTGGCTTGCAATGTATAATCACACTTAATTGAATCATTGCCATTTTATTTAATCACTAGTAACTGCATTATAAACTCTGTAGATGTTTAGTGGTAAGAGTAACAACATCTGTCTTTTAAAGACGTGTGAAATATGTGTCACATTGCAGACGGCTGGCAAGGTGGCCTTGCTTTGCTTCACTCTACCCCCCAGGCACATGTTGGTACTTTTGCCCTAGGTACGTAAAATGAAACTGGGATTAGAGAAGCAGAATATATCAATTATGTTTAAGCATCTTCACATCTTTGTAATAACAGAGCACTTGAAAATTATTATTCAGACAATTTGGAATGTGTTGACATATTGGTTTTCAACTTGGGCTGTTATAAACAGGTGTTGTGCAAAAATCCAATGGCTTCTTCAGTTCTAATTGACGGAGACTTTTGTCCATTAACCAGAATGCATTGCGTAGTGTTTTTCCAGATCAATTTTTGGATACTTCATTTCCATGGATAATAATGGCAGTCCACTTTCCACAACTCAGTATATGTCTATGTTCCCTGATTACTGAGCAAAAAGAGATAAAGAATAAGATTTTAAATCATTGCACTGGTAGAATTGTTCTTTAATAAGAGGCATACTCCTGAACTACCTCTGACAGCTCCCTCCTGAGATCATAAAGTTCTGTGTCTCAGTTATTTTTTTTTTTTTTTGCAGAATTCAGAATGTTAAATTTCACAGGATCTTCTAATTGTACGTTATGCTTTTGAAATAGTTCTTCATTTTAATTTTGCACTATTCTTTGAAATAAAGAATGGCATTTAATATTTATGGTTAAGTAAATATAAAATACCATGCTTGGGCCTTAAAATCTTTTCTCGTTTTTTCTTTGGAAACATAGAAGGTGAAGATTAGTGGTATTCAGCGGTGGGTTCTAACTTACCTTGCCGCCAGTTCGCTTCCTCCCGCGCCCCGTGGCCATGCCGCGTAGGCACGCGCTCATGCGCAGTGCCAAAAATTCGCAAAAAATAAAAGCCAAAAACAAGATGGTGGAGCATGCGCAGTGCCGGGGACTCGGCTTCTGCGCATGCGCAGAGAAAAAAAAATAGCAAAAAATTCCAAAAAAAAAAAAAATCAAATAAAAAAAAAATCCAAAAAAAAGATGGTGGCGTCCACGGACTGGCACCAGCAGAACTGGCTCTGTGACATCACCAGCAGTTTGCTACTGGTTCTATAGAACCAGTGCGAACCGGGAGGAATCCACCTCTGGTTGTATTTCACATCATTATTGCTGCTATTATTGAAAAGTGCATACACATTATCTCTTATTGGCCTTCTGAAACCTGAAATTCCTATGAGAAATTAAGTCCAGAACAGGACCCAGTATTGGATCTATAACTGGGCAGAACTCAAGGAAATGATTTTCCTTTATGTAAGAGTCATGCTATGCTACTGATGCTCACAGAATGTTTCAGAGTAATATAAGGCAGATTCTCTCCCCATTGGGTTACATTGAAAATTTTAGATGCTACCTACCTATGAGAAGAAAAGGAGACTCACAAGAGATGAATGCAAGAAAATTTAGTATGTTGCACTTACTTTTCCTTTCCAGATGAACGAAGCCTGAATTGTATTAAATTACCCACTTTCATTGATGGAATGGGTTTCATTGGTAGAATGAAGATAAAATCCCGCCTACAACCTCCATGAATGTTCAATATTTGCTAGAGGGGAAAAAATGGGAAGGGAATGGGAGGGTGCAAAGCAGATTTGCAGGGCCAAAGAGAATGTCAGAGTCTTGCTATGTGACTGAAAGTTCACTCAACTGTAAGGTACTAGATTTTATTTATTTATTTAATAAATGTATATGCTGCCCATCTCACCCTTGGAGTGACTCTGGGTCTTATGTATGGTCTCTTGTATATATATAAGGTGGTAGTTATTTTTGTGTAAATATTAATCAGATTTTCTGCAAGGCAGATTTTGAATACAATAGGAAAGAATATTCCATGAAAGAATGATTTTTTTGGTGTTTTTTTCCCCATAGTTAATTGGGAGACCATATGGAGAGCTAACACTATGAAGAAATTTGAGATCCAGATGAACATGAATAGCAACGTGGGACTACTGAGACTCTTCCCTGGAATTACTGTTACAGCGGTCAGCCTCCCACTTCCTCAGAACATCTCAGAGCAAGTTCGGAGTGTTGATTCCATAGAATTAATATAAGCAATGAGAAAAGATATTTGGTATTACCCAGGTTCATTGCTGGTATTTAAATAGTCTTAGAGAATTAGTATTGAACTAATTATCTTATAATACTTGTTTAGATGTGTTCAACACTTCCAAGAACACTATTATATCAATATTTGTAATAGGAAGCTACCAGATTTTGGGGGCTTCTGTGGCCAAAAGAATCTTCTGAATCTTTGACACTTGAGAAACACTTTTATATTATTTATGGCTTGAGGTTGTTAAAGGGTGAAAAGGGTAATTTGCATTTGCATTTGTAGGCCGAGACCTTTACACTGTGATTTTCTCTTACCAAAATGAGCCTGAGGATGCAGAAGTTGGACATATCTCTGTCCTGACTGCCATTGTATGCCTGAGGCATATATTTGGAGGCGTGCTTCTTCCACTCTAGAAGCAGAATTGGTCTTCCAGGCTTCCATCTTCAAGATGGACCGGATCGCCATGAACCTTTTTTAATATTCTTCCCACTACAGTCAAAAGACTCTTGGCAGGTTCATCAAATGATTCTAAAACAACCATTAGGATAAAATCAGATAAAACATTTTGATTTGATTAAATCAAAGTAAAAAAATAGCAAAGCTATGATATAAACGTTTAAAAATCAGCAAAAACTGACCAAAACCTCAACCAATAAATAGATGGTGATATTTGTAGTTCAAAAGCTCCTTCAAATAACTTTGTTTTCAGTAATTTCCAAATAGCTAATAAAGTGAAGAGTCATTATATAAGCTCCAATTTTCATATTTTAAGGAAGGGGAAAAAATCTCCATGCCCATTTCTCCATGCCATGCATGTTTTGTATGTCTCACTCACTAGTTTTCAAAATTAAAGGAAATGTTTGAGTCTATTTGTTTTGATAATCATCTTCTGCACTTTTTCTAGCTCTGTATATTCTCTTTCAAATGGGGTGACTAGAATTGTACATAGTATTACAAATGGAGATGTAGCATAGATTTGTAAAGCCATTACAGATTTGGCAGTCTTGTTCTCAATTGCTTTCCTAATGATCTCTAGCATAGAATTTGACTTTTTCCACAGTTGAACACTGTCAACATCTTCACTGAGCTAATCATAAGATCTGTTTAAGATCTGTTCCTTGGTTTGTTGCAGATAGCTCAAACCCTATTGGTGCATAAATGAGGTATTACAGCTTGTTGCCCAATGTGCAACATTTCATACTTAGTTAAACTGAACCTCTATAGTCATTTGGTTGACCATTCATCAAGTTGGTTTAAAAAAAAAACACCTTTTTAAGCTTTTCAAAATCATTTTCTATGTCATTACTCCGAATAGTTTTATATCATCTGCAAACTTGGCCAGTTCATTCCTTACTCTTAAATCAGGATATTTTTTTGAAAAGTTAAAAACCCTGGTCCTAATTTAGGTTCTTGAAGAACTTCATTTCTTGGCTTTCTCTATTTATAAAATGGCTCATTTATTCCTATTCTTTGCTTTCTGTTTTTTTAGTTATTTAAAAACAAGCCTTCTGATCTCTTGTCCACTGCGTTTACTCAACAGTTTTTGGTGAGGAACATTGTACCTACTGATGGTCAATGTAACTGAAAAATATCATAGAAGACATATACTGTGCAAAAATAGAGACATTCAAGAAAGAGGGTAGAAGTCACATTAAATTCTGTACATTCTGACATAATATAAAATACATATCTCTCTGTCTGACAGTGTGAAGAAAGATAGACTGTATAGTTCATTCTGAAAATTCCTTAAAATCCAAATATACAGTGTTGACAGAGCCATGCATGTGCCATTTACAGTCCCACAGAAGGTTGGTAAGGAAGAACTCTTGGATGGATCCCATCAACAGTGATTTGTTACTCTAACCCAGGGGTGTCAAACTCACCGCGTCATGTTGCCGTCATGTGACATATTGCAAAGTTTTTTCCCTTTCACGGAGCTGGGGTGGGCATGGCCTGTGCGTGACGCATCTGGCCCACGAGCTGCCAGTTTGACACCCCTGCTCTAACCTCTCAAGATATCCTAGAATTATTTTCTCTTGTAATCTCAGTTTGCTTTATTTATCCTGATCACTTCCCTGAAAAAGCCAATACGGCTTCTGATATATATCCCATATCTTCTGTTCTTTATATACATTTTATAGCTAGGAATTATTCTAACTCATTCATTCTCTCCATTCCAGCAGATTTCTATTATATAAGTATTTATGTCCTTGTTTGCAACAAAGTATTCTAATTTTCCATTCTTGGCTTGGACACTTCTAGCATTGGCACAGAAACACCTATATTGTATATTAGATCCTTTCCCACATCTTGCCTTTTTGTTTCCTGACTGTCATGTCCGCTGATTAACTCACAATACTATTACTTATATTATTTTCTAAAATCTTTATACCCTTCCACCCTGATTACTGCTTCCTGTCTGTTGACTTTCCCTTAGGGATCAGTGGAAAAGCTGCACTACAGCTTTTTTTAATGATATGCCAGCAGCCTAGTTCCATTTTGGTTCAGGTGGAGCTTGTCTATCTTGTACAGGGTTGAGTTGTTCCAAATCTTTTCTTGGTGTCTAAGAAATTTACTCACAAATCTGACATAACTCTGTATGGAGATCTCTCAGTTTTGCTTGCTTAGTTGACCCTGATACAGATTAGGCAATATTTTACAACAGGAGAATGCTACCTGGGCAATTGTAAAATTCAAGCTGCTAACTCATAGCCTTGGGAAAAAGGGCATATCTACTTAAAATTTATTGAATGTATTTATGTGGCCACCTAACACAACTTAAGGTGTCTTTGTCTGGCTCACAAAATTCAACAAAACCTAATATGGAGAACATAAAACCATCATATGTAAACTGAGAATAATGAAATAATAAAACAATAAAATGGTGATCCAAACAGAAATAATACTATGATCTAATCATGGCTCCAGCATATCATGACTCCAAAGCCCAGTGAAACAACCTGACTTGACAGCATTTCTAAAGGCCAGCAAAGTCAAGGCCAAGTGTATGTTGTTCCATAAAATAGGAGCTGCCACCATAAAGGTCCACTTCCTGGGTCCCACACAATAACATTATTTCAATTAATGGATCCAGAGTGGATAAGGGGCACTCTGGTGAGAAGGTGGGCCCTCAAGTATACTGGTCCTATGCCATGTAGAGCTTTAAAGATGATAAACAGCACCTTGAATTGCAGCCAAAATCCAATGGGGAGTCAGTGTGGCTTGTAAAGTACAGATGGTCCTTGGTTAAGAACCACTCATTCAGTGACCGTTCAAACTTGCAACAGAACTGAATGAATTGCACTTAAGATTGATCCTCAGAGTTTTGGCCATTGCAATATTCTGGCAACCACAAGCAAAGTCACTGGGAAAGATGGCAGGAAGCCAGAAGTTGAGGTTACTTGAGGTCCTGTCTTAAACTAGGGACTGCCAAAACTGCCATTGCTAAATGGCACAGTGACATAATGTCCCACTTTATGACCATATTGCTTAGTGATAAAATGCGGTCCCAATTACTACCATTAAATGAGGACTATTGTGGTGGTGTCACATGGGCATAGTGAGAAGAATCCATAATTACTTGCACTATTGGATTCTGGACCAATTATAGCTTTAGGATGATCTAGAAAGTTAAGTTATGTGACAAATCCAATTGGGAGATGATTAAACGAAGATTTTCACTGTTAAGTGAAAGACAAATATCTCAATTAAGAATTGGAGAAAATGCTATGAAAGGAGAAATGAAACTTTTTAGAAGATCAGAGAAGAAGAAAAGAAAATTTACATTAAGATAGGATTATTCATGAGTTATCATGGAAGAGATTTGATTGATGTAAATGAGGTTAAAAGAAGATGAGGAAGTATATTGAAACCCTTTACAGATGTGATTTAGAGATAAAATTTGCAGAGAGAGTATATATTCAGAAATCAGTTCCATTAGAAAGTGGGATACAATAAAACAGTTGTCAGGTAGAAAAAGCACCGAATGCAGATGAAATATCTACAGTATTTAACCATTTAAAGCTATCAGACAAGATATAGTTAAAATCAAAGCAGCACCTAGTCAAAAACAAGACTGCTAAGTTAGAGACTGGAAAAGTTTGCTCTATATACCTACTGTATCCCAAAGAAGGGAGATGTAAGAGAATATGCAAATTAAAGTGTTGCACTAATTGCTTGCACAATCAAAGTCTAGTTTATAGATCTACAAAGAACAGAACCATACAGTCCACGAAAACTGGAGTGCCAAATAAACAGGCAGGTTTCAGGAAAGGTAGTGGAGGAACCCAAGATCAGATGATTAACCTAGCACAAAAAATGGACTGAGCAAGAAAAATACAAGAAGAATTCTATCTTTTTAAACTGATTACTGTACAGCAAGACCATTGATTGGTCTTAATGTATGTTGGAGTTTAAAAGGGTAACTGATTGTTCTTTTGAGAAATCTTTACAACGAAGAAGAAGCAACAGTGAGCACTGGGTGTGGAGAAATAAGAGTGGTGTTCAATAGGAAAATAAAAAAAAGACAAAGATGCATATAATATATATAATATAATATGAGATTGGCAGCAATGGACAAGATAGATGAAATCAAAATAGACAGCTTGAAGTCTAGCAATTGCAGCTTTTGCAGAGTGTAGTGGCCTTACATTTTTGCAAGGTTTATACTACCCATTTTGCTCCTTAATAACCTCCCAAACGTCTAAAGAACCTGAAAAAATTAGCCATTTTTTTTTGCTTCATCTACACTGGAGGGTTCCAAGGGCCACCAAATGGGAGCTACTGGGCTTCACATTTTGCCCACAGTATCTATTAATTTATACATACATTTTATTCACAAATAATAGCAGAATGAAAAGTTTTAGATGACAGTGATGATAAACTGGATTCCATTCTATCATTATACTTGCAAATTGGATGTTAAATTCTTTTTTTTTCTTTTTGAAGAAGGCAGACATTAAACAGAAAGTTCAACATTTAGATATAACACAAAGATGCTATAACTTGGGTTTCACAGTCTGTAGAAGCCTCTTAAAATGTCAGATTTTTGTTTAAATATGGGAAATTAAATTAAGCCTTTTAGTATGGTCACATGACCCTCAATAATTGATTAATGTGTGCTTTGTTTCTGCATGCACTAACACCTTTTGTTCAAAGAGGGCCCATCCCCTCCCCACCACAGGTTTGTTATGCATCTTGGCAGCAGTCTTGCCAAATTCAGTTGTTACACAGCTTTATTCTCTGCTGGTACTTGTCAGGTAGAGCCTCTACAACTTCTCATAGCTTGGGGCCTCACTATGTCTAAACCTGGCCCCATCTCCAGCAAAAGTCTAGGGCTACAGTTCTCTTGTACCCTACCAACTACCTTTCATATAGCTTCAGTCCCGTTCACAAGTGCTCTAGCTAGGAAATGATGCTAGTCTGCAAATGTACATTAAACAAAGGAAAGATGTCCTAATTTTCTGCTGTAACACAGTTAAAGCAAAGACAGCAGGAGATCATTTGAAATTTTTATCTTCCCTCTGCTTCTACTGTCTCAGACTTCAAGCAGCATATTTTCCTGCATTGTGTCATCAAGGTTCTGTGATTAGAACCAGGGAACCCTAGCAGATGGCCTTCAAGGTCTGTGTTAGAAGTCTATAATTCTAAGTGCAAAAGTAATCGCAAGCTATTCACTCTGGAGTCATATATCAATGTCCTTATTTAAGTAGATTATTTTAACACATCATAATTAAAATAGGCAGATTACCTGCATCTTTCTGAATCATCATTTTTTTCCATTTTTGAGTATAGCCTGTCTTTGCTTACTCAACATTTCTTTGTACACAGTTCAGTGCTGTATATATTAGCTATACTTTTTCCCACCCTTGATCAGCCTAGAAACTCTCAGAAAGTCTAGCCAGCCATACATACTATAAACTATTGATTCTTGCGCAAGTGTTTGCATCTGTGTGAAAGTGTGTGTTTATATACACGTGTGTGCTTGTAACATCCACTTATTAATCTTAAATAATTAGCACTTCTATTCCTTTTTGAACATTTATTTACTAATGGGTCTATGCTAGTCCAGTCAAAAGACAACACTGAGTTAGTTATATTCCCCATTACAGAACTAATATGATTATTCATACATTTTGAATGGATCTGAGAAGAAATAAAATTGTATTGCAATGAGTTTGAACTGTGATTTCTCATTGCAGTTTTTCTCTTCCAAGCAGGTAAGGGCATTTCTTCAGAGCTCTATGGAAGGCATTGTACTTGAGACCTATGGGAGTGGAAATGCTCCAAATAATTGTCAAGAATTACTAGATTTGCTGAGGAAAGCTACTGATTCCAATGTTGTGATTTTGAATTGCACCCAATGTCTGCGAGGATCTGTGTCATCGGTCTATGCCACAGGAAAGGTGAGAGGAATTCTGCAATGTAAATCACTCTTCCTAACTTGATGGCTTCCAGATAATTCCCATGATCTTAAACACACTTGTAAGATTCTTGTTTAAGATGGCAGATTTAAAAAATATGCTTAGCTAGTGAACATACTTGCTTTTCTTCTCTTACGGACCACTCCATTCCAAAGATTCTGAATGACTTCCATACAATTAAAACATAAGAATCACTAACAAGGGCATAATGACAAGAAGGCTCAGATGTATCAGGCAGCAAAATCTTCACTTTAAACAGGTCTTTCAAATATAACCTAGTCCAAATAACTGGGGGTAGGCTGTTCTAGAAGTCTGGAGCCATCAGTTAGATATCCGTGTAGGTAGTACTTCCTCAGAGTTGGCATCCTTAGCACTGGATTTTACTGGATGGGCAAATTCAACTTGCGGAATGGGATCTTGGAGATATCCAAGCTTTCAGCCATGTAGAACTTTAAATTCTATCACCTTGAATTGTGTACTGAAATTGATTGGCAGACAATGCAGCTCCCTTTGCAGTGATATTATATGGTTGAAGATAGGTATTCCAATAATAGCACAGGCCACTGCTTGCTGAACCAGCTGAAACTTCTGAATGGTTCTCAAGACAGGATGCTTCCAAGAGGTATAGCATGAATGGCAGGTTTTATCCAAGGCAGATGTGATTTGAAAAGTAGGATAGGACCAAGTTTAAGTGGTTGTGCCAATTAATAGAATTATGTCAGATCTGCCACTTGGAACTTTTAAATTTCTTCTTCTATAATCCCCATTGTATCCCAAAGATGACTAGTTCTTGCACCAATCGCTTCTAAGGTTGTGGTTTTTATGCCTAATTAACAGACAAAGACTGTCATGTACAAAGACATACGTGTTATTTATTTTTAATATTTAATTAAAAAGCCTGGTTTAGGCTTATAATAGCTGCTTTTCTTTGGTTTTAAAATGGCTTTGCTTTTCCAGGAAGTATTTTGGCTTAAAGGTTTGCCGTTAGCTTAAAGATTGAGAGTCTGTCGTTGTGGTAATGAAAAAGAAGGAATATTAGATTATGAGAGACATATACTGAATACAATTTGCGTTTGAGTGAAACTACCCTGTGGGACTGTTCTACAAACATGCTCGTCTATTTTAATCTAGCATGTATCTGGAGAAGATTCCAAATTCAATGGCTTTCCTTTAAGGTTGAATAGGATAATTTTTGTTATAAAAACTCGATTCTGGACACCCCAACTGCTCTATTAAAGCATGCCTATGATATATGCAAAATAACTAATAGCTGAAGGCATGGCAAATATACTGAGAATATGTGACATTATACTACAGCAACAAAGCCTGTTTGTTATTGGTATGATTTCACAAGGTAGACCCTATTCCTGATTAGCTTCGCATTATGAATTAAGATATTATTATTATTTTAAAAAAAATCCTGTGTTTAAAATGTGCCATGTGTGTGAAAGTCAGCAAATGAAATCAATTTTTTTAAAAAATAGTTATGTTAGCTGTTATAATGGACCAACGGTCCATTACCCAGCAAAATAATATTGACATCTAAATCAAAGGAATAATAAAATTAAAATCTTGTTTAAGTTTTCAAATTTTACTCTAGGCATTCACACATTTACCAGAACTTAGTAAATAATGATAACAAATATTAAATCGTATTGACCGGTGCAGTAGCAGAAAGCTTGTTCATTAATGTTCATTAATGAGCCGTGGTGACACAGTGGTTAGAATGCAGTACTGAAGGCTACTTCTGCTGACTGTTGGCTGCCAGGAGTTCGGCAGTTTGATTCTCACTGGCTCAAGGTTGATTCGGTTTTCCATCCTTCCGAGGTCAGTAAAATAGCAATAGCAATAGCAATAGCACTTAGACTTATATACCACTTCATAGTGCTTTACAGCCCTCTCTAAGCGGTTTACAGAGTTAGCATATTGCCCCAACAGTCTGGGTCCTCATTTTACCCACCTCAGAAGGATGGAAGGCTGAGTCAACCTTGAGCAGGTGAGATTTGAACCGCCGAACTGTAGCTAGCAGTCAGCTGAAGTAGCCTGCAGTGCTGCACTCTAACCACTGCGCCACCTCGGCTCTTAAATGAGGACCCAGATTGCTGGGGGCAATCTGCTGACTCTGTAAACCGCTTAGAAATCACTGTGAAGCGGTATATAAGTCTAAGTGCTATTGCTATTGCAAAACACGATGAGAGGTTCTGTATTTACTAATTCCTTCACAAACAAGCTGGCCCTAAAAAAATTCTTCCTGAGATTTGTAACATTGGAAGAATATTGGTTGAACAGAGGGCTGCAATCAGTACAGGTAGTTCTGCGACTTCAAATCGTTCATTTAGTGACCATTTGAAGTTACAACAGCACTGAAAAAAGTGACTTATGACTGTTTTTCACACTTACGACCGTTGCAGCATCCCCATGGTCACATGATCAAAATTCGGATGCTTGGCAATTGGTTCATATTTATAAAAGTTGCAGTGTCCCAGAGTCATGTTCCATCTTTTGCGACCTTCTGACAAGTAAAGTCAATGGGGAAGCCAGAATCACTTAACAATTTGTTACAACTGTGGCAAGAAAGGTCGTAAAATCGGGCAAAACTCACTTAACACATATCTCGCTGAGCACAGAAATTTTGGGCTCAATTGTGGTTGTAAGGCAAGGACTATCTGTCATTGCCCCAAATCATGCTTTGCACTGGCAGAGCTGTTTTTCATTCTAGTTATATTAGAAAGCAGGGCCTTAATTCAAGCTGTATTTTTTTCCTCTTTGGCATTGAATATAGACTCTCATGGATGCCGGTGTAATTCCAGGAGGAGATATGACGCCAGAAGCTGCTCTTGCCAAGTTATCCTATGTCCTGAGCAAACCTGGACTTACTTTTGATAAAAAGAAAAAGGTAAAATGACTTTTTCTTTTCAGTTTTTGAACGCCTGGTTTCCTTACCTTTCTTGCACATAGGATCCCACAAAGTGCTGGTGGCCAAGGGAAGTTTAGTAACTAATAACTAGTATCTGGTGGCCAAGGGAAGTTTAGTAACTAATAACTAGTATCTGGTGGCCAAGGGAAGTTTAGTAACTAATAACTAGTATCTGGTGGCCAAGGGAAGTTTAAAGAACAGCCTGCTCTTGGTGCTGGCTAAGCTCTCTCAACACAGTAAGCTACAAAAAAATCTAAGCAAGGTCAAAACATAGTGAGATAATTTCTTTGATTATTAATGTGAAAATACACCCTGTGGAGTTAGTGTGCATGAGTAAGTCCATTCAAGATTCATATTAATAAGAATAAATAGGAATTGGATAGCAACAGCAAGACTAACATTAACAATTTGATGACAATGACGACGATGATCATTATCATGATATTGACATAATATTCTCATCCTCTATCAATTTGATGATGATGATGATGATGATATTGACATAATATTCTCCTCCTGTATCAAACATCTCAAGTTAGCCTAGGCCCCAAAATAAAAAATAAGCGGAGCAGTTCACTTCCACTCCCTTGAGTGATCTTCAGAACCAGTTTTTGCCTGCTGAAATTCAGAGACAAAATCCTGCTGAACTTTTTAAAAAATTATATCCCAAAGTCAAAGAAAGTCTTTAACATTCAATTGCTGCCCATTCATTATGTTTCTTGTAGCTCTTAGAGGCTGAAAAAATAGTACCTATAGTACAGGGGTGGGTTCTGACTTACCTCGCTGTCGGTTCGCTTCCTCACGCGCTGCGTGGGCGCGTGCGCCTTGCACGCGTGCATGCGCAGTGCTAAAAACCAAGCTTCTGTGCATGTGCATAAGCAAAAAACAAGATGGCGGCGCCATAGGCGGGAGAGCCAGTTCGGGGGCGTGTCCAGCTGGCCATCGCTGCCGGTTTGGCGAGCGGGGGGAAATTCCCACTACCAGTTCTATAGAGCCAGTCCAAACCGGCAGGAACCCACCTCTGCTATAGTACAATATAGGCAAAAAATATTACCTATTCTTAATTTAGCTGCTGCTAATGGGAGCATGGAGCCCATTTTAATAAAGAATCTCCCATACAGTATGCCCACAATGTGGTTTATGGTGTAGGTCAAAGTTTAGTATAAAAATAGCAAATCAAGAAAATACTGCATATTTTTACCCATGGAGCAATAGCAGGGATGAAATCCAGCAGGTTCTGACAGGTTCTGGAGAACCGGTAGCGGAAATTTTGAGTAGTTCGGAGAACCGGTAGCGGAAATTTTGAGTAGTTTGGAGAACCGGCAAATACCACCTCTGGCTGGTCCCAGAGTGGGGTGGGAATGGAGATTTTGCAATATCCTTCCCCTAGGAGTAGGGAGGGAATGGGGATTTTGCAGTATCCTTCCCCTGGAGTGGGGTGGGAATGAAGATATTGCAGTATCCTTCCCCTGCCATGCCCACCAAGCCACGCCCACAGAACCGGTAGTAAAAAAAATTGGATTTCACCACTGAAATAGGATTCTACATATTCTACTGCAAGATGTTTCCTGTAACCTATGGATATCTAGTGAACTGTGGGGAAAATCTGTATATGTTTTAGTAACTAGAGTTAGGAATGCTGCTAACTCAATGATAGTTGAAAGATGGTGAGAGAAGAGAGAAAAGAGAAGAGAGAACTACACATGTCCCTTGCTAAAAGTTATCCTGTGGCTTGGGAAGAATCCTTGTATATATATATATGTAAAAATTGGGGCCTAACTTCCCCTGGAAAGTAGCATTAAAAAATTCCCACACCTACAATGTTCTCTTTATTTTATTCTTTATCAGACATGCCTAAACAGTACTAAAAGTGAGATAGTCTTTCCCACAGTACTCTTGCTTTCTTCAACTTTGTACAGCCATGCTTCTAGATAGATAGGCATCACTAGGCATGTATATTCCCATATTCTCTCTAATCAGGGAACAATTCTGCATTACACAAGCGTTTCTGCATGTATGTGCAGCACTGTTCTTATTTTGTTTTCAGTCTTTCCCCAATATTGTCCCAGAATCTCTCCTCTTCCTCTGTTCCTAAATCAGTGTTATTGTCAGAACCAGACTTAGCTATGGCATCTTACAGGTTAAGGGCTCTCAGATCACAGTGGTTGACAATGGCCTTTTGTTTTTGTTAGGGTTAGATTCTCGAGACAGATTGACATGGAACCTTAACTCACGCACAACAAATATGTATACTTCACATACTTGGGTCATTTCACACAATACAGGTAGTCCTTGGTTGAGGGCTGCTGTGTTTAGTGACCATTTGAACCTTCAACAGCATTAAAAAAGTAGTTTTACAACTGGTCCTTGAACCTACTTTAGTCAATTGGGTTGTCAGCATTAAGTCTCAAGTTGATGTCATACTTAATGACCATGAATGGTTTGCTTAACATCTGCAGCAGAAATTACATTGTAAGTCTGGCATGGCCATGTGATGTTTTACTTAATTATCATGTTGCTTAGTGATGGAGTTCCCAGTACAAATTGTGGTTATTAAATGAAAGCTACTTGAAATCCAAATAAGCCAACTAGGAGAAAACACCCCCAGTTACCAAATCCATATCAGAAAACTACTAATTCATGTCTATTATCATAGCAAGAACTTATAAGGAGATTAACTAACCTTTCTAACATTGCTAACTTGCTAACTTTTCAAGGTTGATTAAGTATGAATGATATTCATGAAATTCTTATGAAGTAAGTAAAAATGATGTCCCTGAAAATCTTATGAAGAGTAGGTCAGGAAGCAGGGTGTACTGATTAAGGCCCCTGATCATAAATGAATTTCCATCCAAACACAGATCTTAATACTTTTTTACACTATCCATAATATCTTTCTCATGTGGTCTGTGATAGATCCAGTTCATAGGTCCAGCACACATGTAAATTACTTCCCATTTTGTGTGCTTTTTAGAGTTCAGAATTATATGCCTGCTTGGAAACTAGGGGATTGTCATGTATTATAAATTTTGTACACTTCTATAGGCTTCTGTAAGGTTCTGGGGAGTTGTCATGATGCAAACTTGGCTTTCTATGCCTTGGCGTCCCATTCTTTATTATCTCTGATATTTCACAGCCCTCATCTTGGCTTCTTAACATGTCTTCCTCTCCTCTTCTCAGGAAACTATTCTCCCTTCTATCTTTACCTTTCCAGAAGAAGGAAATTTGATTTCTGCTGTATCATGAGTCCTCCTTCAATACACCCCTGAAACTTCTTGATTGTGAACACAGTGCACAGTGTATATTCAGGCAGTTTCTTCATGCCCGTAATGCCATCTTTCTATGTTTAACCCACATTCTCCCATATTTCTTACTCTTCTCCTGCATTTCAAATAGAGGCATAATGTGACTGATGATGTTTGCCTCAGATTATTACTACTAGTACTTCTCCTGCCTTATTTATCTTAATAGCAGCAAGCTATTTAACATGGTTTTACCCTTCTATAAATGAGTTTATGATTATAAGATAGGCGATAGTATCTACAGGGTTTGAGTAAAGGAATCTTTCAAATTAGTATTAACACATAAAAAATGAATAGCTTTTGGGTGAGTGTTCACATTGTGCACATTAATTAAACCAAGTAACATATAATCTTAATCCTTAATACTATGTATAAAAGATGAAATAAATGTGAGTTGTGTGACTTTGCACCATCTCTCTTTTTCTTCTTCTTAATGTTACTTTCCTAAAGTTTCCTTGTTGCATAAAATCTAGGGATTGTGATTTAATTCATTATACACAAACAGATTGACTAGATCTCAGTCTCAACGCTCTCCCCACCACCACACAAAATGTGCTTGGAGGATCTGCTTGAACAGTCAACTCAGACTGGAGTAGATGGTCCTTCAGTTATCTTAGATTTATTTATTTGGATTTCAGACTTGCTTTTCTTTATTTCAGATGCTGAGCAAGAATCTGAGAGGAGAAATGACTGTTGTGCCCATTGGAACCCAGATAACTCTCAAAGATTGCAAGTTTATACAAGAGATTGCAAAATATCTGTTGATCAGCTGCAAAGAGGTACTTGTTCAAATGGCCCTTGTTTAAGCAAAGAGGACACTACAGAACAGTTTAACCAGTTGCGAAATATATACCATGGTGAAAATATTCCCTTCCCTATTACTGCTTTCTTTTACCAAGGCACAGTAGAAATTTTAAAAAGTGATAGCAACCAGTCCTTTAACATTAGCTTGGAATTTAGCTTCAGTACAGCAAACAAATATTAACTCTAAAATGATGAATACAACAACAGTAGATTTAAAATAATGCCACAGAACAAAGCTGAATGTATGAACATCCACACTCATTTTTAAAAAGTACTTATCTAGAACTGTTAGATAGGGTGGAACAAGCAGATCAGGGGTGGGTTCTGGTTTTCGTCGCTGCCGGTTCGCTCAGTGGTGCGCCGTGTGGGCGCGGGTACGCTTCGTGGGTGCTTCGTGGGCACTTTGCTCATGCTTCACGCATGCACAGTGCTAAAACAAAGCTTCTGCGCATGCGCAGAAGCAAAAAACAAGATGGCAGCGCCTATGGCGCCGCCGAAAGAACCAGCTCAGGGGCGTGGCCAGGCTGCCGTTACTGCCGGTTCGGAGAACCAGTCCCTATTTTTACTACCAGTTCTATAGAACTGGTCCGAACCGGCAGGAACCCACCTCTGAAGCAGATTAACCCACTAATAAAATAATATTTAAATCTCTTTAAGGGGTATCTGATTTCCACAGACATAAAGGGAAGAAGGAAGTGGCCCTGAGTCATGGGACCACATCTTGAAACCTGAGCCTGCACCCCTGAAGTAAGAAACCAAAATAAGACCCTGCTGTTTGGAACATAACCAGACTGTAGGAGGAAATAAAAGCAGACTGATACTGGGGAGTTTGTGACTGGAGGGCTTTAAATAAAAGTAGTATTAATTTAAACTTGAGGCTGCTTTCACTTGGCAGCCAGTGAGGAGCTCTATATGGTACTAAAATGTGAGGAATAATATGAAAGGTTCAGAACAAGCTCAAATGGCACTGTTATGCTCTATGAAGATAAAACATTCCAGACCCACACATCATCAAGAGCCATAAAAGACTGATAGAGTTCGGTATCATTAATGTAAACATTGATACTGGAAACCGTGATTCGTCATTAGAGCACCCAAAGGGAAAGGGAAACAAAATAGCACCCATATCTAATCTCTGAGGGACAACCCCTTCCTAGGACTTTAATCCACTATGTAATAATGTCAAAGAACAAGAAAACAATACAAAACCTTTTAAACCAATCAAGAGCATTGACAATGATGTCCAAAGACTATATCCTAGACCAGGGGTCTCCAACCTTGGCAACTTTAAGACCTGTGGACTTCAACTCCCAGAATTCCTCAGCCAGCTTTGCTGGCTGAGGAATTCTGGGAGTTAATCAATCAATCAATCAATCAATCAATAGTGTATGAGTAGGCAAACACAATTGGCTTCCTCAGATATAGATTAACATAATTCTCCCTCTACATGGTTGGGTTCAGTTGGGTTCATTACATTTATATTTTGCCCATCTCACTATCCCTTGCACGATTCAAATGGAGTGCAAAGAACTGTGCTCTCTAGACCAGGGGTCTCCAACCTTGGCAACTTTAAGACCTGTGGACTTCAACTCCCAGAATTCCTCAGCCAGCTTTGCTGGCTGAGGAATTCTGGGAGTTAAAGTCCACAGGTCTTAAAGTTGCCAAGGTTGGAGACCCCTGTCCTAGACAACAATATCCAATTGTTGCTCAAGTGTGTGAGATGAGACTGTCAGGTTCAAATGAAGCAGGCCCAATTCAGCTTTGGAACACAACAGGTAGAAATAAGAGAGATATTTCCACCTGTATCAGACCAAAAGTCTACCTAGTCTAGAGGTGTCTTCCCAAATAGATCAACCAGATATTGAATGGAAATCCATACCTATGTATGTGTGCAATACATCCTGTCTTGTTTGTGCTCACGAACCGCTGCCTCTGACATTAGAAGAGATGGTCATTTGTGTTTTCTTCTAACAATTATATATTCAGCATATTAAGACAACCTGCAATTTCCATTAGCTGTTCTTTCATTCATGTCTTTTATTTAATTTCATTTTTATAACTTTTCTTTTCCCTAACAGATTAAAGAAAGATATCATAATTAAAGTGCTTGATAAAAATATGTTTGAAGATTGCTAGAGTGACTGAAGTACAGGACTGATGGAGAGGAAACTGTAATTTCATAAAACTTTAAAAATAAAAAGAGTCATCTTGTCCAGATGCTCATTTTGCACAGACAGTATTAAATTCCAGAGCTCTATATACTAGATGGAGAAAGCAGGCATTGCTCAGAAAGTGATTCCTCAAACAAGTATCTCTAGTCAAAAAAGTCCAGCTACTGTATATGCAAACGCAGGTGGAGGAAATATGTGTAACTAATAGTTTTATTTCCTTTTCTCAGGAACTAGCAGCTGTAAGGGATGCCTTGACTCCTTCTTTGGCATGCGTGGCTGCAAAAAATGGTGACTTAACTGCCCTAAAAGTCTTACAGGACTTGGTAACTGCCTCTTACTTCATTTCTTCTTATATGACTGTTTTGGAGTGTGAAACAATTTTTGCTCACCAGTTAATTTGAACTGTATTTTTCCAAGTGGTTATTCCATGGCCTCCAGAATCTGGATTTAGAAGGAAAATAAAAATCCAGACATGTTAGATTATCTATAATCAATTTCAGGAAGCCTTGTGTATTTATTAGAAAGAACCCCAAAGTTACAGCTGATTAAAACTGGAAATGGTTTAAGATAACTGCTACACTTTTATATTTTTGAGTAGAAAGCAGCAAACTTTCTCTTTTGCTCCTTGCAGTCTAATTAAAATTCCATTAACTCCAAGTACATCCCTTAGGTAATCTTAATATTTCACAATTGCAGATGGGGAATTCTTATCTTATTCTTCCTGCATCCCACATTTTTGGTTAACATGCAGTTGTTTTGGAAAATTCAAAAATGAGTTTGCCTCTTTGTTATGGTTTGCCCCAATTGTTAAAATTATATTATTACTTCTAGTCATCAGATTGTTACATTAAATTGTATTATTGGATAAAGGGTTTATATCAATAAATGTACAATGAATGTAAGAGAGGGCGAGCAGGATTCAGTTATTAATATAATAATGTCTGAAAAGAGATCATGTACCACTAGCAACATCTAGGTCAGGGGTGAAATCCTCTGAAGTCTGCTACTGCTTCGTGCACGCTTTGTGTGTGCATGCGCGCTGCACACGCATGCACGCCGCAGACACTACCGTGCAGCGCTGAAAAAGGAGCATTTTGAAGCCATCAGAGTCTGCAAAGGTAAGTAGAACAGCGAGGGGGGGATCAGCTGTGCTGCACGATTTAGATTAGCTAGAAAGCAGGAAATCCTGCTTTCTAGCTAATCTAGATCGCGCGGCACAGCTGATCGTCGCACAGCTGATCGTTGGATATACCGGTTCGCCTGAACCAGTAGCAGTTTTTACTACCGGTTCGGGTGAACCGGTCTGAACCAGTAGCATTTCACCTCTGATCTAGGTCTTTCTCCATGTGAAAAGGGACTTCTGAAAAGCAGAGGATCTGTAAAACACCCTAATCTATTTGCATCTTATATAGATATACTGTTGGAGACTTTAATCAAGCTATATTTCTGTATTCCTTAAGGGTTCTGGATTGATATTCAGAAAGTAGTTTTAGGTGAGTCTTCTCCATTGATCCTAGAGTTCATGAGAATGAATGAATGAATGAAATAATACTAAATAAATGAATAATACAGTGATAGAAACATTTCTTCTTTGTGACAAGTCCAATTCCTGATAAACTAGAAAAAGATATGGACATACAGTAAATATTTGAAGAAGGATTTAAAGACAGATACAATTTTACATACATTTTAAACAACTTTATTGTAGGGTGGAAACTTGAGCTCTGGTGATTATGATGGTCGCACTCCACTTCATGTTGCATCCTGTGAGGGCAATTTGAAGATAGTCAGGCATCTGTTGAAGTCTGGTGCAACTGTATATGCAAAAGACCGATTAGGAGCTACTCCACTGATGAATGCTGTCACGTTCAGGTATCTTATTAAAATGTAATTTAAATCAAACACCCTGGAAGAGTTAAGACATAAGCAGCTGAATGAATTGAAGCCCAGTTATATATTGGTTTTTGGGATAGATAAGTATTGTGTGCTAAAGGGCTGTTCTCATCCACAGTTTATTCCTTTACAAAACTTGTCTTTTCCAAATCAACTTTCATGGTTGGAAATGAAAGAGATGTTTTTGGTTATGTGCTATATCCCAAGCAATAAAGATGGAAAACTTTCTAATAGGATACTATAGTAAAAGATCAGTAAGTATAAAGCACTGATTGTTCTTGTTCACTCCTCAGTCTTGTTACACATTGCATGTATTGCTATTGCTACACAGGAGAGGAACACAGTGAGTAAAGAGACTTTATATGTTTATTATTGGTTTCTGTGTGGTAAAAAAATGTTTAGCGTCTATTGGGAAGATGTTTTGTCAAATACACTGCTGTATGGAATTTCACTCATCAAGGCTGTTCATAACTTTGAAATCAATTTCAAAAAGATATTTTAGAGTGCGCAGGCACATGAACATAATATCTATGAGCAGTAGTTTAAAATAACCATATCTTTTCCTGGCTTAACTGTCATCTGCAACTGTTACTTGACTGGTGTAACATTTCTGTCCCCAAATGTCCCAAAACACCTTTTTGGAATCAAATCCAGAATTCTGCATGGAATATGTAAAATTCTGGTTAAAATGTTTCAGATCTTTATGCATATGATAACATGTAGAGATTTTTGTTAACTC
This sequence comes from Thermophis baileyi, assembly GCA_003457575.1. NCBI lineage: Eukaryota > Metazoa > Chordata > Lepidosauria > Squamata > Dipsadidae > Thermophis > Thermophis baileyi. The sequence goes on along the minus strand of QLTV01004416.1, from coordinate 3,330,499 downwards.
AAAATCAGGAAGGGACTTTTTCTGAGCATTTTAATGGATTTTAGCACTCTGTACATGTTATGTCCCTCTTTGTAAACTACGATCTGTTTTTTTCTCCCTTTAATCCTAATTGTCTTAACTGCTTATTTCATTGTCCCTATCCTAGTAATTGAACAAGAAAGTCCAGTTTTTGCAGATACTGTATATATTTCTATATACATCATTTATTAAAATTAAGTATGCAGAGCAAGCCTGCTTCACATCTGTAGAAAGAGTTTGATGCAACAGATCTAAATCAGGGGTATCAAACTCCCGACGACACATTGTCTTCACGTGACGTATCGCAACTTTTCCCCCCTTCGTTAAACTGGGGGGTGGGCGTGGCCAGCATGTGACGCATCTGGCCCACGGGCAGTGAGTTTGACACCCCTAATCTAAATGCTTGCTTATAACAGCTTTCTCCATGGCTCATCCTTATACAACAATCACTAGTAAAGCTTTCTCTTTAAGGATTCAGATAAATGCCTGCCATAGTGTAGCTTTCTGATGAGTTCCAGAATTGTTGGATGACAATTTCCATCATCACTAGTCCACAAGGCTAAAACTGTGGTCAATTCCTCACACTCTTGGATTAGTATTTTCCTAAGCTATTTGGCATCTGTTCCACATAATCTGCGACAGTATGATGGCTAACCAGGTCCTAGAAATACCAGAATACAGGAGAGGAATTTCCTAAGAGTTTCTAGTGCAAGTTAAAAACACTTACAACAGAGCACTGGTAGCACTTGCTCTGCACGCCTGTGCAAAATGTTCCTGTAAACAGCAATGTGCCTGCATGTGTGTTTTAACCACACCCAGGGCTGCCTGAGGAATTTCACATGAGTTTGTTATTCAGATTATTTTGCTTTACCACTCCCATAAGAGAGGGAGCTTGATCTTTTGAAAGCTGCCAAAAGGGGGACTGGAAAAACAGAATGAATTTGGGTTCAAGATTATGCTCTTGTTAGAAGGGACTTACGAGTCATCATTTTGTACAGTCTGGAAGGATTGCTTTAGGCTCCTATGTGCTGGAAGACTTTGCGGCCAATCTTAAAATGGCAAGGGATGATTTAAATCTGGTAGCATTACATATTATTACTGCAACTGGAGCAAAAATAATGTTGTACAGGGATAGGTCTTTGCTTTCATTTTATGTGAGAGAAAATTACTTGCATACTAATATGCAGTCCCACATATGTGCCCAGTCACTCATAAAGCATGTTTATTTTGTGTTTAATTTCCCACAACATTTTCTTCTCAAATAAGTAAATAAATAAACTTTAGCAATAAAAAGAAATTATGAGATTTAAGGTAGAACTGTGTATTGCTTTTTGTGTTCATAAGTATGATAGAAAGAGCTTGTGTGGGCCTTAGACATCAATATTCCTGTTTGAAATGTTGGATATTTTATGGGGAAGCAAAATAAACATCCAACAATATTTATGCCTTCTTAAAAAAATGGCAATGCTATTAGTCATCTGCAAATAGGTATCTTGTTCTGGCTCTTTTAAGGACAGAGGTTTTTTTTTTAATCTGTAGCTTCCTATATTTAAACTTTGTCAAGACTATGTAAAAGGTCAATTCTTTATTTCTTACCAGAGAACAAAATTAAAGAATTAAATAAAGTCCATGAAGTTGAGGCCTGGGTTTAACATTTGCATGTCATTAAATTCCTGAAGGAAAGGAAATATCCTTGCTATTCTCATTCCTATAAAGATTTGCTTGCATTTTAAATTCCAAGTAAGCCTTCAAAAAACCATTTAAAAACATATGTAAAAATAAAGAATGTCAGCTGTCAGCATTAGGGAATCTTCATACCGGCTCACAGCATAATAACTGTAATCATCTTTATCATGTATAATAATGCTTTAGAGTGTTTAAGGTGGGGCTATAGTTTTGCATGTAAAAGATTTCTGATTTATTTTCCGGCTTACCGAGTGAGAAGGATTTCCGATAGCACTTCTTAAGTGGATCAATGTATGACTAATGTAAAGTATCTCTCTTCTATTTTTATTCTGCTCTGAGGAACAACATCCAGGGGGCTTCCAACAACCTCCCATTGATGGGCTGAACCCAAGGGGGCATTTACCTTTTATTTTACTTTTTCTGTTCAGTCTCATAATGCAGACGAGAAGCTGAGACTGAAGTTTGTATTTTGCCTAAACCCTGCTAAATTCTAATCTGAGATAATCCAGGTTATAGACCAAGAACACCTAAAATGTTTTGAAATCAATGGGACACATTGTGATTACCTCAGAAAATCCAGCACTTGTGTTACAAAGAATGAGACACAGGGCTTGCAGTTTACCTATTCAAGGCACTGACTTACCTGTATATAATTATCTGCAACTCAGTAAGAATTCCACCCAGTCATTATACATTTCTGTGTCAGGTGAGTTGTCTGTCTGCTTCTGATTTTGACCTGAATATTAAACAAGTTATTTGTAGCCCTTGATGTCTTCAAAAGAGTTTTCAGGTACTCAAGGAGTGTAATCAGTGGTTTCACATTGTCTTCAGCTATGCATGTGCATTACAAAGTAGTTTGGTGGTACAGAAAGGCGCCTCTGAGCCTGTGCAATTTGAGGCATATGGAACTGACAGTGCAAAAATCTCATGGATGTTTCCTCAGGAAAAAAGTCTTGTGGCACTAACTTACACCTGGATGAAATTCTGAGTATTTTATTCCAAGTACCTAGGAGTCCACAAAGAAGACTCCTGAAGTTTAGTGTGAATAAACGCAACCCCCTCCCAACATGGTATGAGCTAATTGAAGTTGTCTTCACTTTCCATGAACATTTATTTATATAAATGGTACATTTCAGGCTGAAGTGAAAATCAATATAGCTTATCTACCAACTGAAAAAGGGGAAAATATCTAAGGTGATATTTTGTTTCTCATGGAATACTTGCAATAAACTATTTAAGATAATAAGCAAACATGGGAGGTCTGTCATTGAGATAGTTAATAATACCTCTGTGCTCAGCAATAAGGACTGAATAGTACTGCCTTCCAGGAGAAGGACAGTTGTATTGATATTGTGATTTTAATAGAGCAACCAAAGAAACGTAAAAATATTTTGGGAAAAAAAAAGTGTGTAGCTTATCGAGAAACAATAAATCTAAGAAAAAAAAAATCCAATTCATGCCTCAGATTTGCCATGCATACCTAACAACTTAAGCTAAGTAGAGGGTACTTTAAACAATTTTACCCCTGAAAAAATATGACTGAAACCTTGTGATTTGCTTTCTAATCTACTTGAGATACAGAAGGAATCTCTGTTCCATTCTTCAGAGATTTGGTCTTACTTTTAGGCAGAAATACAGGTGTTATATCATCTTTAAGAGTGGGCCACTAGATTTCCTTACTCATGAAAAAGCCATGCCTGGTTCTGAAGTGCTTTACAAGAGTCTCTTTGATGAATGGAAAAGTATGGAAGAAAGACAGGTGGCATATGTATGGAAGATCACTTAGCATGGTTCTCAAACCACAAATGGTAGTTTTAACAAAATGAAATGCTTGCTAATTTTTAGAATTAAAAATATTCAGTGATGCCTAATTGCGAAAGGGATGGATGTTTTATTTTCATTTGTGATTTCTTATTTTTAGTTTTGTTAATGTTGACTAAAAAGTTCAAAAGCTGGAAGTGTCCTCATTTCAAAATAGGGTTTGCACTGAAATACTTTGGCCCATGAGCCATTGGAAAACAACCGGCAGTCTAAGCAGGCAGCAATGACTTTGTTCCAGCAGTTTCTAAGGAAGAACTGATTTGAAATAGTCTTATTCATAAGTACGGAAATAGACTCTGAATTGTGGTAGCATTTCCATACAAATATCAAATGTATTAATGTTGGCTCTCTCTGCTATATTTTCTTTCTCTTCCTTCAGCTTCCTAATTTAATCTAGTTTTTTCTGCCATATTACTGATCAATTATATGGGCTAATTTAGTACTTTTTTCAAACATCCGAGGTGACTTAAAACTATTCATTGCAACATACAAGAGTGGGAATGTAGCATCTGTTTGCAAACCTTTAAAACATGCACAATGTTCTTCTGGGATCATATGCTGATCCAGGGGTGAAATGCTACCGGTTCGGCTTGGTCCGGGTGTACCGGTAGCGTCGTCATCCGGTGGTTCAGAGAACCGGTAGTGGCGGCAGCGTGAGGCTCCGCCCACCCGCCTGGACGTTGCCATTTTCTTTTTTTTTAACCCTCTGCGCATGCGCAAAGCGTTCTGCGCATGCACAGAGGGTGAAAAAGTGTGCGTGCGAGCAGAGTGTGGGTGAAAAAGCATGCAAAGCACGCACTTCCGAACCGGTAGGGAAGGTAAGTAGATTTCACCGCTGTGCTGATCTCTATAACTGCCACAGGATCATGGGAAAAATGTGCTTGCTTTGCAATAGCAATAGCAATAGCACTTAGACTTATATACCGCTTCATAGTGCTTTTACAGGCCTCTCTAAGCGGTTTACAGAGTTAGCATATTGCCCCCAACAATCTGGGTCCTCATTTTACCCACCTCAGAAGGATGGAAGGCTGAGTCAACCTTGAGCCTGGTAGGATTTGAACCGCCGAACTGTAGCTAGCAGTCAGCTGAAGTAGCCTGCAGTGCTGCACTCTAACCACTGCGCCACCTCGGCTCTATCAGACAGGTGCTATGATTGTACATGCAATTTGGGAATTGCATTCAAAGCATTGCAGGCCCCAAAGGGGAGGATGTAACAAATAATTGAGAACAAGGTACAGTTGGAAGAAATGGTGGTGTGTGTAATAAGGCAGACTGTGAAGGTAAAAATGAAGATGACTATAGTGCATAACAGAAGTAGCCAGGGGAATAAAGGGTGCAAAACTACTAAAGTCTGAGTGATACAAGAAAGTGGGACTTGATTCTCTGTTTGGACTATGAAATCTTTTGAAGGATTGTTGATGATGATATGTGGAAATATGGTATTAAATACTACATGATATTTCAGCAAAGTGTTTTCGGCTTGTAGTGGTCATGTATCTCTATGTGAACAACTTTGGTGGTGTTTTTAGGTTAATGATGATTGAAAATTGGATATATTTTGAGTTGAAAATACTCAGGTTGTGGTGGTTTAACATGGAGGCATGGATGCAAATCAGCTTCCCAGTGGTACTGGGACTGCAACTCCCAGAATTCTTATTTTATTTATATAGATTGATATGGCTGCTTACGTCATAACAGTGATTCAAGGCAGCATACAAAGATTAAAACAATGGTAATAAACAGTGATCAATAATTCTCAAGATAAACAATATATCCCAATCATTAAAATCACAACACAAGATTGCTCACCTGATCTCCTGGCCCAGGTGGTTGGGGAAACAGCCATCAGTCACCATGACCTTCAGAAATCCAACAAGGTGCCATCCCAGTACATTTTCATTTTTTCCCTTCTGTTATATTCTTTACCATCGATGTGATTTTCAGGGTCCCACTGTGAAGGAAATCCAGCGTGGGAAATTATTCTCTGATTCTGCTTATTAATGGATTGAAGTAGATGCTCTTATTAAAACACAAATAGGATGAAGAATAAAACTTTCTCCTTCCCCTCTTTTCTAAAGGAATCACAAAGTGATTGAATTACTCCGCAAAACTGGAGCTCACCTTTCCAGCCAAGAACTTGTGAATGTTGGGACAGAACTCTGCAGGCAAGTATGACTCTGAACTATGCAAATATATATATATATATACCGGTATATATATATACCGGTATATAATATATATATATCAGGCTGGTTATCAGGCTTGTGTCTTCGGCCTCGTGCTCCATCAACGGCTTTTTCTCCATTCAAGAACTGTACATTTGATAATTAACAGCTGAATATGTGATTTTTTAAAAAAAATCAAATATTGGTTTTTCTGATTAAGGCTGCTCTTTTATGATCCCTGATATGCCTTCCCAGGGGGTTTGGCATACATTTAATCAGTGCTCAGTTATTGGAGGCGTAAGAGAATTCTCTCCCAGACAGTGGCAAAACTTTGAGATCAGAGAAGAGAGCAAGGAGCATTTCAAACATTTTGGTGAGTATGCCAAGAGAGTCACTGGATGTATAAATTTACTGATTCTCTAAATCAGTAACAGATCTATAGTAATCCAGAAACTAGGGCAAATAAATATAGTTCATTCATGTGCAATAGCTGGCAAAGAAAAACAAAATGCTGTATCTTCATCCTGTTCAGTCCTAACAAATATTGAGTTTTGCAGAACTTTAAATGAAACAGTTCCTCTGGACTCAGATCTTCCTGTCAGTAGTGGCAGAATGATAGGAATTAGAAATAATACTTTGGATTCAGCATTAAGCACCAGTACAATTTGTTTTCTCATTCTTAATCTTTTCTATTATTTCATATTTTTTTGTTTCAACTTTATTTTACCTGAGTCAAAAGTTCTATCCAACTTCCTACCAATCAAATAGTTGATAAGTTTGTACCAATCAAAATGAGAAAGACATCAGTTATACTTACATGCCAGAGTCTATGCAATCTTGACTCTTAATAGCCAAGAAGACTATTATCCGAGACTCCTTTTGGCCCATGACCTCCAATGAAGAGGTTAGATTGTCCTCTGACATGTGTAGATTGCATCCCTTACCCATCTTTCCTGTTAAGGTGGAGAAGTGACCACCTGGATCCATGAGACTGTTAATGCCTTTCTGCATCAGGGTGAGCTACTATAGAGGGAGGCAGTAGTTTCTCATTTTTTAAAAGGCTAATTCTGGATCTTATGGTCCTAGATAACTACTGGCCAACTTCCAAAATTCCTATTCAGGGGAAGGATGTTAAGACAGTGGCAGATCCAGATAGCATCATAGGAGTAAGAGATTATCTAAACCTTTTTCAGACCTAGGTATGAGACTGAGAATGCTTTGGTCCCTCTCCTTTATGAACTTCTTGAAACCTCAGTGGGGGTAGTGTACCTCTTCTGGTCTTTTCAGATCTTTTGGTGGCCTTTCATACCATTGACTATGATATTTTTGTGAGCTGACCGTAGAACTGAAAATAAGAGGGACTATCTAATGGTTCTGCTACTTCCTGAATTGACATTTTCAGTCTAGGTAGGAAGGGCTCAAGGTAGGGATCTAGTCTAGAGGCTGTGATGTCAGCCCAGTAGTCTCTGACCTATGGGAAACTGCAGAGGTCAGTCCTCTCTGACCTATGGGAAACTGCAGAGGTCAGTCCAGCTTGTTAACATGTATTATAACCAGTGGGGGAGGTCATCTGATATTAGGCATCTATATGCTGATGATACCCAACGATACATTGCCCCTTCCATCAACTGAAGAGGAAATGCAGTCTTCTGTCCCAGTGCCTGGACGTTGTAAAGTTTGGATGGGAGACAACAGGTTGGTGAACCTTGTCCTCACAGTTCTCCTATGTGCCTTGGCAATGTGTATTTATGTATGTTTGCACAGTCATAAATGCGTTTGTTGATTCATAGGAGGAAGATCAAAACTACTGTCTTCACTAACAATTACTTTGAGATTTATCATTAGCAAAATCTGACTGAAGATGTATTATCATACATTCATAGTAATAACAGAAAGCGAGACTTACACTCTGAGTTAGAGTAATGACATCACCATATAGCTAGTTCAGAATAATTACATTATATCAGGCAATTGTTCATGAAAGAGAATATTGTAGAATATTGATGACAAAGCAACTGAGAGAGTCACATATAAGGGTTGGAGAGATGGTGGGAAATGCTGGGAGTTGAAGTCCATACATTTTCAAGTTGTCAAATTTGAAAATCGCTGCATTAATAAATGTACTGCTTTGATTCCAGACTTTTTGCTGCTTGAGACAAAAATGAAAGTAGCATCCACCTTCAGGTTGCAAATCTCCAATATCTACTGCATAGTTGAATCTTATTCATTAGCATCAGAATAGCCAGCGTTCCTCACTGTTTCCTTGCCCCTCTATCTTATACCAGATCATTGCCCACTAAAACAGACCTTACGGTGCATTACCAACACACATCTTGTTAACAAAGCTAACTTCGAAAGGTTACTTCTCTATCTGCTTATGACCCTTCTCGTGACAGCCGTTTTCTGTGAATATCTGCAAAAGAGTGCTGTCTAAATTCCTGATTGTTCATTGGCCTAATTGTTCTGCTTACCTTGTTATTAGTTAACAATTAATTAGTTAACAATTGGTTATCCTAATTAACCAATTTCATTGTATACATGATGTACAATGACAATAAAGGCTATACTACTATTAGGTGTCATGCATCAACCTTTCTTAAACTTGCCACATGTGATATTGATAATCAAAAAATCCAAGGACAAACAGGTGTTTTGCAAGTGGGTTACAGTTAAGTTAATGCTGTGAGTTGATTGGTTGCACAGAAGACTGATCAACCCAGCTGATAAGGAGTTCTTTAGGTTCTTCCACTTATTTCCTTGAATTCAGAGCTGAGGGATTTTGAAACTTCCAAGTGTTGCTCAGCTGATCTTCTGCTCACAGAAACACATTTTACTTCTAATCTAGCCATTTCCAAAATCTGCCCATGTTTTACCTGGGGAACTCTGTTGTGGCCCATTATCTGGAAGGATTACTTCTAAAATTGGTTTCTATGGTTACACAAAGCTGTATTCAAAAGCAACAAATTCATTGGAAAGCAGAACTAATTTAACCAAAGGAAACTACTTAAAAAGGATATTTAGAGGTAATTAATTCATATTTGGACCGCCAAAGAAGAGAACTCTTTTAAACTTCATTTTTACCTTCTATTACACCAGTCAAAAATTCTTGGTCTGAGCTATTGCAAAATGATATATGATCCCAGTTACCTTCTGCAATCTCTGGCTTAGATGAATCAAGTTGCTGAAGATAAGAAAAAGAACTTAGAGAAAAGCTAGTTAGCTACTATTAACTTTCAAAAGTACTGAGGCACAGGAGTGACATAAAATCTTTGAATGTACGGTAAGACTAGTTCTGTTTTGTGCTTTCCAAACAGCAATTCCATAAAGTCAATTAATGTAGCATTAATTCCCAAGAATGGGAGGCTTGGAATCTGCTTTGTAAAATCTTGTTTAGTTGTCAAGATTAAGAGGAGTGGCTTAAAAAAACTTTATATTCTTTAGGAAATAGATTAACCCACATAGCCTTTTCTGCATGTGAAAATCCAGTTTAACAGGTTAGTCACAGATGACAGCAAAGTGCTCTGGGGCTGCATTCAACAATCAGAAAAAGGATAAACTGCATAAATAAATTTTTATTGAGACATTTTGTTTGCTTAGATTGCTTTTCTAACCAAATAATTGTTTCATTTCTCCATGAAGGCTTTTATTTATTATGGTTCATTGCAGAGTCAGCCAGATGTTCAGACTGGATTTAGCACTTTTATCTTCCTATCAAGTTCTTCCCAAGGACCTGTTATAGTTTGATGGTGTTAAAGGTATCACTGCAGGAAGTAAGCTGTTCCAAATAAAGCTGCCTTCTGCAATTGATGGTGATGGTGATTTTGTCAATGCTGATGGTGTTCATATTGTGCTCCTGTTGCTTAGGAATTGTACCTTTCTTTGGTACTATCATTCTTTTCTTTTACCACAGTTATTCTACTTCTGTTTGCAGATCTTTGTATTTTGTGATTTCCCTCAATTTCTTTCCTTTGTCTCCTGTTCTCTCCAGGTATTGCAACATCCACTATCCAGACTCCCCCCCCCTCAATAATTGCTCACTCTGGAGTGTTATATAGCGGATGCTTATTTGACCGAATTCTAAAATTACACAGCACTTTAGCTTCTTCGTTTTCTATTACTTTTCAACTAGGTTTTAGTCCCACCAGCTTGCAGACGAAAAATATTTCTTGCAGATGTTCCAATGCACCATTGTTGTTACTTTGTCATGCTGTTGTTTGTAGTAAGTTTATGTGATCTTCTTACAGCAGCAAACTAGGTAGGCAACTATTTTTTCAGCTTTTTTTTGCAGAGGTAGCATTCACTGTCTGTTGCTGTCTTCTCAGTTCTGGCTTTATATGCATTTGTTCTTAAGGTTTGGTTTTATGCTGCCAAAATTAGCTCTTTATTAATTTATTATTATTATTATTATTTTATTAACCCTTCAACTTTCCTTCTCTTAACTATTGCCAGGTCTTGCTGTTATCTGCTTTGCCTACTATTGGCTATGTAATATTTTGCCTTGTTATGTCTTTTCAGTTCTTCATTTGGTCTTTCTTGTAGGCCAAATTGAAAATGAGGGACTTTTGCAATAGACTTATGTTGCTTTTGTCAATGCCGATGGTGACTTTAAAATTTAATTTAAGACTGAAGAACTGAAAAGTCCTGCAGATATTCTTCTAATGCCCTTTTATCTGTATACTTGCAACATTCCATGGTCACCTATTTTTCTTAGTAAGTAGAATCTGTCAATGTTGCTGCATGGATGAAGGACATGATTTATGATATTGTGATTATTTTTCTGGTCTCCCTATCCAGAGCTTTTAGTTTTGCTTGAGTCCAGTCCACTATTCCAGTCTATCTAATGATTGGAATTGCCAAGATGTTAATTGCCTTGATGGAATTTCCTCCACTGAGTTTGTACTAAGATCTCTTCACTGTCATGATGTATTCACTTCTAACCTTCTTGTCTTTATGCTTGATATTGTCAATTTGAAGCGTGCCCAGGTATTTGTAGTGATTTTCCTCATCCAGACTTTTGATATTATTCCAAAGGGCATTAATATTCATTCAATTTTCACTATTTTTCTCCTGTTGGTGTTAAGGGTGACCTATTTGTCCAGTCCAAACTCCATTGCAATATCTTGGTTCTATATAGAGAAAATGTTGAGCAGTGGATTCTATCTCATATGATGTTTTTCCATACAGTTCAGTTTGTCTATGTGAGGGAGGTGGAATAACCTGGCAAGTATGTAAGATTATAATCAGTTAAAATGTGGCTATTTCACTTGAATATATATATAGGAGTAGCCCCAACCAGTGCCTATACAGTGTTTGACTCTACTTGTATAAAAAACTTAACCAATCACATTTAGCATGTTATACTTGATTAAGAATTCTTATCATATGTGAATTCAGGCCATGTTAATATATTGTTCAGTGCATTAGTTCTATAAGTGCTTGTTGCTTTTGTCGGAACAGACAAAAAGCAGGGGTATCTGCAGGGAAAGGTCAAAAATGCCAAGATGGCAGTCATGATCATGTAATTGAGGGCACACCCCTATTTATGTGCACTATTTGAGGAAAAGAATAGAATAGAATAGAATAGAATAGAATAGAATAGAATAGAATAGAATAGAATAGAAGAGTTGGAAGGGACCTTGGAGATCTTCTAGTCCAACTCCCTGCTCAGGCAAGAAACCCTATACCATTTCAGACAAATGGTTGTCCAATCTCTTCTTAAAAACTTCCAGTGTTGGAGCATTCACAACATCTGGAGGCAAGTTGTTCCACTGATTAATTGTTCTAACTGTCATGAAATTTCTTCTTAATTCTAGGTTGCTTCTCTCTTTGATTAGTTTCCATCCATTGCTTCTTGTCCTGCCCTCAGGAGCTTTGGAGAATAGCTTGACTCCTTCTTTGTGGCAACCCCTGAGATATTGGAACACTGCTATCATGTCACCCCTAATTCTTCTTTTACCAAGGCATTAGAAAGTGGTATTAATACTTCACGTGATCTTGATTCTATCCCTCTGTTAATGCAGTCTAGAACTGTGTTGGCTTTTTTGGCAGCTGCAGCACACTGCTGGCTTAAATGATTGTCTACTAGGACCCCAAGATCCCTCTCACAGTTACTACTACTACATTATTTGTGAAAAGATGTGGGATCTTAGTCATGCAGTTAAGGTCACCATCTTGAAATCTGCTCTCACTCCTCTCCATGGATGCCCTTGACTGCTGGAAGGGCAATGTGTGTACATGCACACACACACTTGTGTTTCTGAGAATTATTTATGTGTGAGAGAACAGTTGGTATGTGCAGATGGGGGAATCAATTTTATCAAATGGAGTACTTAATTAATTTGAATCAGTAGCATACAGTGTCTCTGTGTATTTGTATATATGTGGGTGACTTCACCCTTCTGGTCCCTGAAGGATTATTTCTGGCATGTGCATATGCACAAGTATAATCTGTGTACACATTTATTAGCTTTAACTAAAGTTGGAAACCTAGTTTGAAAAGATGAGGAAAGTTGGACCTTATATTGGATGCTTATCTCTATATACGTTTTTTTATCCTTCAAACACTTCCTTTTGGCCTAAGCAGGATCATTAACTTTAGTGTAATTAACTTCAGTATACATTTACTTAAATACATTTAATATGTTTATATGTTGTGTATTTAGTAATTTCTCCTGATTTCACATTAAAAATTTTGATTACAATTTTATAGTGGCTTTTAGAGCCAAACACTTCCATAGACTGACTTCTACAATCTGGTGCCTTCTAAATTTATGCTTCAATTTCCATAATTTTTAGATGCCTGGTAGACAGAGCTTTTGACATTCTCTGCCCTATTTGGGCAACAACCACATTGGAAGGACCATGTCACTTAATTTCTCTGGGGAAAGGAGGAATTCTCCACTATTTTCTCAGAGGGGAACTTTGCCATTAGTAGTTGCACCATATTTGTCTGCTTTTCCAGTAAAGTTTGGATCAGAGAGCAGAAGAGCAATACTATAGTAATGCAAAGTAGTCTATGATGTTCTAAATGTCCCATTATTAAGCATTAATAGTAGGTATCTTTCCTTTTTTTTAAAAAAATGGGTAGGGTAGGAATATTCAGAGGTAATTCTGCAAATGCTGTTTCTGCAATGTGTAATAGAAAAGCTCTCATGAGCTGTTTTTGGATATGCAAAATGGACCCAAAGTGTCATTTGGCTATCCCTATATATTTTGCATATCTATAGATTCCATTTGTGAAAAAATATGCGCAGTGCCAAAAACCTGGCTTCTGTGCATGCGCAGAAGCAAAACAAGCAAAAAATTCCCCCCAAAAGCCAAAAACATCGCTTCCTCCCTCGCCACGTGGCAAAAACTCGGCTTCTGTGCATGCGCAGAAGCAAAACAAGCAAAAAATAGCAAAAAAAGAGCCAAAAACAAGATGGCAGCGCATGCGCAGTGCCGAAAACTCGGCAAAAACCAGCAAAACCCCTCCCCCCAAAAATTCAAAAAATAATAATAATAAATCCAACAAAAAGATGGCAGCGTCCACAGACCGGTACCGACAGAACCGGCTCCATGACGTCACCACCGGTTTACTACCGGTTCTATAGAACCGGTGCGAACCGGGAGGAACCCACCTCTGGTATCACTTAATTTGTGACCCTTTGTATATCGCATTGCTAAGGTGTTAGCAGGTGGGTTCCTCCCAGTTTGGACCAGATCGCCCGAACCGGTAGCGACCCGTTGGTGACATCACTGAACCGGATTGGTCGGTGCCGGTCCGTGGGTGCCGCCATCTTTTTTTTTTTTTTTTGAATTTTTTACTTCGCTGTTTTCCGTGCTTGTTGCTCGTTTGCAAAGTGGAAGGGTTTTTTAAAAAAATACTGAGCATGCGCAGAGGATCATTTTCGGGAAGGGATGCGCAAAACGTGCACTTCCGTCGCGATGCGAACCGGTGGGGAAGGTAAGTAGAACCCACCCCTGTCACAGTTGTTCTCATCTTAACTGCCAAACCAGATTTCATGTTTTAGGAAAGAAAGTATATAGCAGGAACATAAGTATCCATTCTAAAAATGACTCTGCAATAACATATTTGACCAGAGATCAGATTTAACTGACATCCCTGACCATGTTTCTGTACTTAGGACTTTATATATATATAAAGTACTGTTCATTTATGATTGTAGCTGTTAGAAAAAAATTAGGCTTCTGACAGAACTTTGACCATGCCTCTTATACCAGATTATCTTTCTCATAAAATAAAATATGGAGTATGTTTTTATAGTCTGAATCTGTACTAGGTTTTATAGGAAATTCATAAAAAGATATAGGCAGGCAGACTTATTGCATGAATGTGCTCCAGGTGGAATTACTTTCCCTGCATGTAAAATCTCTACTTCGCTTATCAAGGTTTTTCACCAACACAGAAGGATAATATCTTCACTATCTGGGAGATAGTTTTCAGCTGTAAACATCTAAATCTCCCATCAGGACTTAATGTGCTTGTTGGGAGGATTTAAGGTGGGAAAGTATGGAAGAGTTCCTGGAAAAAATGAGTCAACTAAGCCACCACCAGGTATGGTGCCTTGCAATATGTTTAAATCTACTTGGTTTTGCAAGCCTAGGTAGGCAACAAAGTCCTATTACAAAGCTTTTGATGGACAAGATGATAGAAACGATGGGCTATGCTTCAATTAGAAGATCACAAACTATATATTTTTTAACAGACACCAGCCATGGCTGGCTTATTAAACCTAGCTGGCATCCATATGAGTGGACTTCAACTTCTAGAATTATCAGTAATGAACATGCTGCCCAGGGTGGAAAATCAAAAGGTTAGGTAAGAGTTATAGAAACATAGAAAACTGATGGCAGAAAAAAATCTAGTGGTCTATCAAGTCTGCCCTTTGAGTTCTTTATTTCTTGTTTTCTTATTAATTATTTTAAAAAATATTTTAATTTTTTATTTATTTTAATTTTTAATTTTTGCCGGATAGCAATAGCACTTAGTCTTATATACCACTTGATAATGCTTTAGAGCCCTCTCTAAGCGGTTTACAGAATCAGCATATTGCCCGCAACAATCTGGGCGCAATTTTACTGACGTTGGAAGAATGGAAGGCTGAGTCAATCTTGAGCCAGTCAGGATCAAATTACTGGCAGTCGGCAGAATTAGCTTGCAATACTGCATTCTAACCACTGTGCTACCACAGCTCTTGTGCCATCACAGATGATGGACATGTGTTTATTCCAAGCGTATTTAAACTCAGTTACTGATGACTGACCCACTACCTCCGCTGGAAGTTGGTTCCAAGTTTCCACTACTCTTTCTGTGAAGTAATGCTTTCTAATATCACTTTTGAATTTCCCTCCTATCAGTTTGAGGTTATGCCCATGTTTTTGATTTTTGCTTAATATTGAACATACTGCCTTCTAGAACCTTCACACCCTTAACATATTTAAAGGTTTCAATCATGTCCCCCCTTCCCCTTCTGTCCTTCAGGTTGTACATATTCAATTCCTCCAATTTTTCCTGATATATTTTGTCCCTCTGTTCTTGAATCATTTTTATTGCTCATCTATGGACTCGTTCAATCTTATCAATAATTTTTAAGTGAAGTCTCCAGAACTGGACACAGTATTCCATTATTGATTGATTGATTGTATGGCAAAAATATTAAAAAGCAGATCACAATTACATTCTCAATCAGCAAATATTTACTCATTTTTACTTGTTTATAGCATCAGCGATATAGCAGCATTGATTGGCGGGTGAATATTACTAATTATTTTCTTACAGTCTCACAGCAGAGCATTTTCTTTCATAGATGTAGTGGAGGAATATGGCTCAAAACTGGTAATCAGAAAGTGGGGTAGATCTTATTGTGCCCAATAAGATGCTCATGTGATTCAGCTGTGTATCAGTCAGTCTGGTATAGCTTCTATTTATCCAGATCGGGAACAATATTCTGCCGTTGAAAAACAAGGCCAAGAACTGAAGATCGCAATGTGGTAGGTGAGGAACTCCAGGTAGAACCACACAGCTTGCAGGATGTTATTCCTTGATTGCAGTTTGAGATGTTCTCTGAAGGACAATATTCTGTCAAGAGTATTGGTAATTTGTTATGAGCAAGAAGAGGATTCTCAAAACAGTATTTCAAACAGGGTCTGTTCTATATAGCAGGACTAGGGCCTCCTTTTTCCTGCTGGTGATCCCTCTACAGATGCATCCCAGAATTTTGTTTGCCTTCACAGCTGCCTGGCCACACTGTTCACTCATTTTGCAGTCATCTGCTATGAGCACACCTAAATCTTTTTCTTTGGCCTAACATTGTGGCCCCGATACTATGCCCTGCCAGAGGATTCTTTTTCCCTAAGGGCATGTTCTTACATTTAGAAACACTGAATTCTAGTTTCCACATTTTTGATAAATTTTCCAGCAATGCCAAATCATTTCCCATGTTATGGATACCCCCACGAAAGTCAACTCTATTATGCACCTTTGTGTCATCAGCAAAAAGACAAACCTTACCTAGAAATCTTTCTGTTGTTTCACTTACAAACACATTCAACATAACAGGACCTAGGACAGCCTTGTGGTACACCACTTGTGACTGGTCCCTGTTCAGACAGTGCCCTGTTAACAATTACCCACTGGGATCTATCCCTGAGCCAATTTCCTATCCACTGAACTACCCAGTGGTAAAGTCCTAACCTGTTCAACTTTTTAATGAATTCATTATGTGGAACTGTAATCAAATGATTTGCTAAAATCCAGATAGACTATGTCCACCTTTGTCCCAAACATTTGTGACATAGTTAAAAAAAGTCTATCAGATTAGTTTGCCATTATCTGCCTGTAGTAAAGTCATGTTGCTTTGGGTCCATCAAGTTGTGCACTTTTAAATGATAATCAATCATGTTTTTCAGGAGTTGATTCCATTAACTTCAATACTACAGATGATAAGCTCACTGGCCTATAGTTGCCAGCTTTTTCCCTAGCCCCCCTCTTCTAGATAGGTACAATATTTTGTACCTATCATGTAATCTGCAACTCATACATTGCAAAAACATTTGGACCTCTCAACTTGACCAGGGAAAAGCAATAGATGCAATCTACATAGACTTCTGCAAAGCCTTTGATTCTGTGGTACATGACAAACTTCTGTTAAAACTAAGTTCTTATGGCATTTCTGGATCCTTGCACAAGTGGATAGCTGCATTCCTATCAAACAGGCAACAAATAGTTAAAATTGGAAACGCTATATCAAACCCAGCACCAGTTAATAGTGGTGTTCCCCAAGGCAGCGTTCTAGGACCAACACTCTTTCTGCTTTACATAAACGACCTTTGTGATCATATTGTAAGCAGCTGCGTCCTCTTTGCCGATGATGTAAAACTATTTAACACCACAGCCAATTCTACTACCCTACAAAACGACCTTGATTATGTATCTGAATGGTCAAACAATTGGCAACTCCAAATCTCTGCTAACAAATGCTCAGTCCTGCACATTGGCAATAAATGCCAATGTTGATCAGAACATCAAATACAAGCTGGACGGAAATGATCTAAAAGATGACCCACACTCTGTCAAGGACCTTGGTGTACTCATTTCAAAAAATCTAAGCCCCAGAGCTCACGGTAACAACATTGCTAAAAAGGCATTAAGAGTTGTCAACCTTATTTTACAAAGTTTTCTCTCTGGTAACGTTATACTTCTAAGTAGGGCATACAAAACCTTTGCCAGACCGCTCCTT
>QLTV01004416.1:3295334-3306936 GCA_003457575.1 Thermophis baileyi | reverse complement strand
TCCTTTCCTTTCCTTTCCTTTCCTTTCCTTTCCTTTCCTTTCCTTTCCTTTCCTTTCCTTTCCTTTCCTTTCCTTTCCTTTCCTTATATATCTATCATCTATCATCTATCATCTATCATCTATCATCATCTATCATCTATCAATATATCTAATCTATATCTATATATCTATATCTATATCTATATCATCATCTCCCACAAAATCATCCCCTGCCTCTTCCACAAAATCATCCCCTCTTCCCCCCCCCCCTTTCCAGGCCCCCAATCTGGAAAGGTTGGGGAACTCTGATCTAACAGATGGGATTTGCAGAGTTGTAAGAGAAAGGATCCTAAATCTCATGGGCCCATAAGCAAAGGGCCCTTTCCCTACTTGCCTTTTAACCATGGTTTTGAGGAACCCAAAATGTCCTCTTAGCTTGGAGTCGTGACTTCGTTGGAGCACTTCTAGCTGGAGTCTGGCAGGCACGTATAGCTTGGATCCCTTCCAGGCTAAGCCTTTTCTCATCGTCAGGATCTCCTTGTTGTCGCTGAGCCAGGGGTCATTGGGCAGAGCGGTCTGTAATTTTGCGGTCCGCTCGTTCTGGCTTCACACGCTTGGTCGTCTAGCTTGGCCCCTGGTGGAGATTGGGGCGGCTAGTTCCCCTTCTGAGGGAGGAGTGCCTACTGACTCCTCTGGCGAGGGGGGAATGACCGAGTGGAATTCTTCCTCCCTCTGGCTGTCGTATTGTGGTTTTCTAGATAATGCATCAGCTAGTAGGTTTTTCCCAGCTGGGATGTGCTTCAGTTCGAACTTGAATCGTCTGAAGTATTGCGCCCAACGTACCTGTTTGGGTGAGAGATTTCTGGGGGTTTTCAGGGCCTCGAGGTTTTTATGGTCTGTCCATACCTTGAACGGTACCTTGCCTCCTTCCAGGAATTGTCTCCACGTAAGCAGTGCCCAGCGAACGGCGTATGCTTCTTTCTCCCAAATGGCCCATCTCCTTTCAGTGGTTGTGAGTTTTTTTGAAATGTATGTGCACAGCAGGAGTTGGTCCTTCTCATCTCTCTGTAACAGCACCGCCGCCACTGCTACGTCGCTGGCATCCGACTGGATTATGAACTGCCTGTCTGGGTCGGGGTGCTGCAGGATTGGTTCTTGGGCAAAGAGGCGCTTCAGCCTTTCGAACACTTTTTGGCATTCCATTGTCCAACCAATTGGCTGGTTGGGCTTTGGCTTGGTGGGTGATGGGCCAGTCTTTAGCAGTTCGGTCAGTGGCAGTGCCACCTCGGCGAAGGATGGGATGAACTGCTGATAGAAGTTTGCGAAGCCCAAAAAACTTTGTAGTTGCTTGCGAGTGCTTGGGGGTTGCCAATCAAGCACTGGCACTGCTTTCACCTTTCCGGGATCCATCTCTATTCCCTCGCTGGAAATACGGTACCCCAAGTAGTCCAGGGAGGCTTTATGGAATTCACACTTGGAAAGTTTTGCGTATAGTTTGGCATCCAGGAGCTTCTTTAAGACTTGTCTCACTAGTTTCACGTGCTCCTCCAGTGTTTCACTGAAGATGAGGATGTCATCCAAATAAACGAGCACCCCCTTGTACAGATGGGGGTGGAGTATTTCGTTGATGTATTGCATGAAGACCGCGGGGGCCCCTTGCAGTCCAAAGGGCATGACTCTGAATTGGAAACTTCCCAATGGGCAGTTGAACGCGGTCTTCCATTCATCCCCCTCCCTGATTCTTATGCGGTAGTAAGCTTCTCTCAAGTCTAGCTTGGTGAATATCTTGTCCTTGGACAAGTGGTTCAGCAAGTCCTTCATGAGAGGGAGGGGGTAGGTGTTTTGCATGCACACGGCATTGATCCCACAAAGTCCACGCACAGTCTGACCCCCCCGTCTTACTTCTCTTTGAAGAGTATGGGGGCGGCGATTCTCGACTTTGCCGGTTGAATGAACCCTCGTTCCAAATTGAAATCGATGTATTTTCTTAGCTCCCCTAGTTCCTTTGGGGTCATGGAGTACATCTTGGGTTTTGGGAGCATAGCCCCTGGCTCAAATTCTATCACGCAGTCCGTGGGCCGGTGAGGGGGGAGGTAGTTGCAGTCTTCTTCACTAAACACTCCCTCTAGGTCTCAGTATTCTGCTAGCACCTGCTGAGAGCTGGGGGGCGTGGTTTGAAGCACCGGGGCTGCCAGCTGGGGACGGTTTGAGTCCAGGGGTGTCAGCTCTCTCGGGTTGCTCTGCTTCCCTAGTGGGGGCGTAGGCCCAATGTGTAGGTGTAGCTTTCGGTACCCATCCTCCCACTTTATGGTGGGGGTCCACTTGTCTAGCCACGCGAGCCCCAGAATGATTGCTTCAGACATCTTGGGGGTGACTATGAACCGGATAAGTTCGTGGTGGCGTCCCATCTGCAATTTTACTAACTCAGTGAGGAGAGTGGTGCCCCCCCCGATCAGCGATCCGTCCAATTGTTGGAAGCGGATTGGGTTCGCTAGGGGCCTGGTGCTGATCCCTAGCTTATCTACCACTGCCTTGCTGATTAGACACCTCGAGCAGCCCGTGTCTATTATGGCATCTACTGCTCCCTCTCTTCCCGTCCCCGGCACCGTGATTTTTGCCTTAACTAGGAAGGGGCGAACGGCTTCACTCACCATCGGGTCGTCTTCGCCACTGTCCCCTTCGTCCCATCGTGGGGGTGGTTCCTCTGCTGGCGATGCCTCCGTGTCGTCAGAGGGCAGCCGATTCCTCCACTGGCGATGTCTCCGCGTCGTCAGATGGTGGAGGGGACTCCTCCGTTTGGAGTCCCAAGTGCCCTGGCTCTGGCGGTTTCATGGGCCTCCTCCTGGTCCCAGGGGTTGGCCTGGCCCATGGCAGCGCAATTGGGGCTGGTGCCAGGCACTCGGCAGCCCTATGGCTGGCCTGACCACACCGATAGCATTTCACGCCTCGCGTTGATTCAGGGCTCGGGGCGATAACTTGTCTCGGGGGAACCCGGCGTCCCAAAGGCCTTCAAGCCGGGCAATCCGCGGGAGGCTTTTTCCGACTGCGGATCACGTGGTCCAAGGCAATGGTAGTAGCATACCACTCTTGGATCCTGCAAGGGACCCCTCGGATTTCACACGCCTCTTTTAGGTCGGGATCCAGGGCGCCACGGAACATGTGCACTAGGAGCTTCTCGGGCCAGTCTCGCACTTTTCCAGCTGCTCTTCTGAACTCCCACACTAACTCTTTCACTGGGCGGCCCGCTTGCTTCAACCCCTGGATTTGCTCTTCGGCTTCCACTTGTTGGGCTGCATCGTGAAAACGGACCCTCATCAGTTGGATGAATTCGTCCGCATCGTCTAGTTCTGGGGCTGCTTCGTCATGGAGTTCTGCCACCCATTCCCTCGGTTATCTTGTCAATTAACTGCCTATCTGACCGGAATTGTGCTCCGTGCTCATCAACGTAAGCCCACACTCGGTGGAGGAAGTAGGCCAGTTTCTTGGGGTCCCCGCACGGAACCGGGGGGGTTGGCTCCCAGACCAGCGAAGCTGTGGCTTGTTGCGGGGGCCCTCCGATTAGCCCCCTTCCCAGCTGCACCTGTTGGCCTGCTCCAAACATGCCCCTGTTGGCGGGGATGGGTCCCTGTGCTTGCGGTGGGGGTTGTACGGTAGGACCTGGCATCGTGGGGGGCTGTTGTGCCACTCCAAGCCCCGGCGTGAGGTTGGGTGGCAGAGGAGACCCCGGCGTCCATGGGCATGGCGCCCATCCCATTCCGGGGAAGAAAGCCCACCCAGGTGGGGCTTGCCACGGCGGCACGATGCCGAGGTTTGGCGGCTGGGCTGGAGTTGGCAGTCTCCACGCTCCCTGTTGCCCAGGATGCGGGCTCCCTAGGCCGGCTTGGTGGGTCGCCTGCGGTTCGGGGTGAAGGGTGGTCCACGTAGGCTTCGCCCCAGTGTAGAGGTCCCCTGGGGTCCCACTGGCTGCGGTGTGGAAAGAGGCTGTGTCCCCACTCAACTGGGGCCCCAGGTGCTCCCTTGGAAAGGAGAATGTGGGTTGGGCCAGGTTCCATCTAGTGGTCTCGGTTCCCAAGGGGGGATTTGTCCAACTTACGCTTAGCTGTCCGAACTGGTCGTGGAGATCCATCAGCGATTGACTGCGAGACAGCGGCTGGGATCCCTTGCCTTCAGGCCGACCGGTGAGCGTGATCTTCTGTTGCCTCCACTCATGGGCCTTGGCCAATCCCGCACCTAGGTGAGGCTCCCACACTCGCTTGGGGGGAGGACTCAGCCCCCCAGTTGCTCCCCGAGAGGTCCGCTCTGGCTGAGAGAGGGGCTCAGGGGCTGGCTGCTTGTGCCGAGCCCCCAACTGACATTCTCTCTCTGCGGCCTCCATGGCAGCTGCAACCTCCAGGGAAGGATAGTAGCGGATGCTGATGCCCCCAATGGAATCGTCCTCTACTTGCCCCCCTGCTGCTTGCTCCGTTTCCTCCGGTTTCTCCTCCATCTTCCCTGTGGAAAGGAAAATGTTGGCTGGGCCAAGTTCCATCTTGCAGCCTCGGGTCCCGAAGGGGGGTTGGTCTAACTTACTGTCAGGGTTCCAAATAGCATCTAATATCAAATCAGAGTCCAAGGCAAAGCATTCCTCTAACTTCCAATTTATTAATAGAGCCATGCTGGCACGGCTGTGAGAAACCTGGATCTGAAGCCCCCGGGGTTTCTCCAGCCAGTTGAAAGTTCAAGCCCTTGTCCCCACACCCCCAAGTCCATCACATGAACCAATCTTCATCTGGCACTTGGCAGCAACTCCCATCTCCTTCCGTGCAGGTGCAGGACAAAGGATGACCTTGGAAATCTGAACGGAATTTGTTATGGCTACGTGCAGACATCCCTCATGCCACAGCCCCTCCCAAATTCCCATAGCAAAGCATACATTCTAAAGCATAAAGTGTGGCAGACCAAAGTCTCTAATAAAATATGGCTTCGGCCTGACAAGCCCTCTGCCAGTGAAAATGGAGCCCAGGGTGGCCATGCGTGCACCCCGGGTCCTGTTTTCAGCCACGACAGCCTCCTGCAGCCCTTTGCCAGCGAAAACTGAGCTCGGGGGAGGGGGGGCATCCTGTGATTGTAGTTTGAAGTAGAGTCTGCTTTGCCTCTTGCTTTGTGTTCATTGGAATTTGCTTCCGTGCATCTCTGCACAGGATTGGTGCTTCAGATCTTTTCTAAGGTCCAACTTCTAAAATATTATATTAGTTGCATCTTTGGCAAGACCATTCTAAACTACTGCATGAAATTAGAACTCCAACTTACTATCAGATCTCTGCCCATTGAATGTTGACTGAGGAAAAGATCCCACAATGTTTGTAGAAAATACATTGTTTAAAAGAAAAGGAAATGGTATTTTTCTAGTTCTGGGTAACCACTATAAAGTCTTACTTTATTTGATGCAGGATAGATATGTGGTACGTGGAGCTCCATCCAAGGATTTAGCTGAATTGGCTAGGGGACTGTTTCTCTGGTCCTTCAGCCTCTGTTGCCTTAGGTGGCTGCTTCACTTTGCCTAATAATTGGAACAGCCCTTAAGTGAGATGTAGCACGTTAGGCACCTTATATGTTCTGCCTACCTGCTCTTTTGCAACGCCTCCTTAGCTTCTAGTTTGGAAACTTGAGGAGGCAAGTATCTTTCAGGAGGCTGGAGATTACTGTATATGATCATTTTTAATATTAAATAATAACATGCTTATGTGACTGCTTTGTTCTCATATTGTATTTGAGTATTGAATTTTGAAGCAAAAACATGAAATATGAAGCAACTTCAATGCAGGACATCCCCTTTAAACTGCGTTTTATGGGATAGCTGTGATGTTGTGAAATATGAAACTGCCTGTGCCTCTTTCCCTTTGGTCATGGGCACACCTTCTGGGTGAAACCAGCCTGTCGAAAACTTCTTCCCAAACGCCCTTGTTAATTTATGCAGCTGATTCATCAAGCAGTATTGCTTGTTCAGCTATTTGGGCTTTTGTAATCTTGTCTTTCTTTTTCTGGCATCTTTTCCAAGCCTTTTGTTTCTCACTCTTTAAAAAAATGTGTTGTTCTCCCCAAAAAATTATAGGTACCAATTTTATTATTCTGAGAGATAGGGTTATTTGGGCATATCTAGATGGTTACTAGATGGCTGCCAAGGGGGGTAGCTCTATGGAAATAACTCTTTGCTGCCATCTAGTGATTGTCCAGATTTTTTAAGCTCAGATATTATAGCTTTAGTAGAGGGAACAAGGATATCTTGGCCCTATTATTATATTGCACAAGATGGATAAGCATGAATAATATAATATGTGAGTGAAGGGCCCAATTGATGCTATCACAAGAAACTATTGCTAAAATCCACCCAGGACTGAACCATTTTAGGTTTATGCTTCCTTTGAACAATGTTGTTCCTCAGAAAGAAAAAAAATGCCATGTCATACATAAATACATTCATATCCATCACCCTATTCTTTATTAGGACTAGCAATATTAAGCAAAGGACAGAAAAGGGTTTCACTGGAGAAATTTTTGAAAGGATTAGCCGTAAAAGGAAACCAGACTGTCAAAGAACACGATGGCTGGGCATTGTCAAAGCTGACACCAGCCAGAGCATAGAAAAATTCAAAGAAATAGTTGAAGATTAGAAGGTGTGGAGAGACCTGGCCCATAGAATCATCAAGAGTTGGACTTGATTAAATGGATAACATCATCATCATCACCACAGAAAAGGAGTAAGAAATAGTAAACCAAAGAAATTAAAATCATATACACAAAGGAAAAGGACATTTAGGTAAAGATAATTTATAGTAACCTCATTCACTACCCCTCTCCATTCCTTTCTATCCTAGTAAATCATCCATGCTTCCATCATGTCTATCCACAGGTTCATAGATTGCGTTTTTTGTTGGTTAGACCATGTGAAGAATAAAAACCAGCTTGCCTCATTTACCTGCTAAGAGTTTTGGTTTTTCTCTAATAATGGAATGTTGAAAAAGCAACCCACTCCTCCCTCTGCAGTTTGAGACAGTATATGTCAACAGAACATTACCATTTGATTATACTGATTGGAAAAGATGAATGAACTACAGTACCAATAGAAGAGAATATTTGTAGCTCAGGATTGAAAAGTGGAATTCTTGGTGCTTTTTGAGCTTGGTTGCTTTCTTGCAGACCTTTCAAGTTGGGTAATGAAATGACTGCAAGAAAACAACCAAACTCAGAGAGCACCAAGGACTCCACAAGATGAATGAGATTTAGAGTAAATATGGGTGCTGAAGAAGAAAGATTAGGCAAACAGAATAAATGAATCTGAATGAGCTTCCCGGTTTCCTTCAGTCATCTATGTAACTTCCATGAATAAACCATCTTGTTGGGACTATGATTTCAAATGTTTCAGTCTGCATGGAGAAAGTGAAGGACAGTTGTTTTTTTTCCAGTCCATTCTTCTTGAATTGCTACCAGGTGCATGTTATAAGAATTGGAGGGTAGGTGATGCACTTATTATGTTTCACTAAACTTTTCAAATCTGACACTTTTTAAGTATTTCCCATTAGTGCTTTGACTCTAAGCACAGTTTCTCAGAAATTGGTTTTAGTAAAAAGACTGGAAACAGAGTTTAAAAAAACAAATGGAACTGATAAAACATAAACTCAATTTAATGGAAACCGAAGAACTAGCACAAAAGATTAAAAGAGCAAAACAAAACTACTTTGAAAATGCCAACAAACCAGAAAGATGGTTAGCGTAATTAACATTCTAATGTAAGACTCTGTTTTAATGTTTTAAATTAATTATAATCTCTGCTGTTGCTAAACTGTAAGCATTATTCTTTAAATGGGGACCATTTTACTTTGAAACATCTTAAGTAAAAATTACACACAAGAATCATACTACATCATAGAATTGTAAGGAGTTATTTAGGCCATGGAATCCAACTACTACTCAGTGCAGGAATACAGATTCAAGCATCCCTGAAATATGTTATTTGAATACATCCAGTGAAGATGAGCTCGAAGATGAGCTCAATCGATTGTTGAGTAATTATTCTATGTTCTATACTCTGGAATGATAGAAGACAGGGCTTTCATCTATGTGTCATCTTTTCAGATGTGGAGAGTACTAAAATAACGCTACACCAGTTTTGTGTTGTGGTTAAGGCATCAAGCTAGAAACTGGGAGACTGTGATTTTTAGCCCCACCATGAAGACATGAAGGCATGAAGATATGAAAACAGCTGGGTGACCTTGGACCAGTCACTTTTTCTCAGCCCTAGGAAGGAGGCAATGGCAAACCATTTCTGAAAAACCTTGCCAGGCAGGGACTTGATCTGCCTCTCAGACATGATTAAATGGAAGAACAAAAAAAGAAACAAAAAGAAAAGATTTCCCCCCCCCCCCAGTTTTTTCTTCTAAAGATTAAGCTTCCCAGTTCTGCCAATCTTTCTTCATGTAACTCAGTTTTTAGTTCTTGAAGATAGATAGGTAGATAGATAGATAGATGATAGATAGATAGATAGATAGATAGATAGATAGATAGATAGATAGATAGATAGATAGATAGATAGATGATAGACAGGAGATAGAGATATTTTAACAATATAGATTTTTTCAATGTACATTTGGGGACTAAAGCAAGAATGTCTAGAAGTACTTGAATTTGGGATGAATCTGCTTGATTGATGATTATAATATTATAACCACTGATTGTACCTTTTATGTTTGATATATTAATATATTTATTGATTGGTGTATTGTTATTTATTGAATTTTATGTTCATAAGCTGATTAGAGACTGACATAAAAATGAATTAGCATAAAAGCATTTGTGATAAATAAAATAAAAAAATACTTTAATTAGAATTACAGAAAACAAATGTATGGCAGAAATGAAAAGTGATTAATTGTTATTCTATAAAAGCTTGGTTTTCTGTATACTTGTAAAGTGAGCTGTACTTCTCTGAACTCAAAATATTTAGAATAATAATATATTTTTCTTGCAGTCTTGCTTTTCACGGAGATCTTGATGGTCTGCTGGCATGGCATTTAGCTGGGGCAGATCTGAATCAGACTGGTTATGATGGAAACACTCCAGCTAATGTGGTAAGAATGACTGTGGATGACTATACCTTATATTCCGATTTCAGTTCTAGATGCAGGGAATATTGCTAGGTCATGCTCAAAGCCTTGTAAGAGGCTTTTTTAGAAGTTTTAATGGGAATCACATTGAGGGAGATTTTGCAAGACCAACTGTATATGTGTTACATCTGTTCTGCGTAGTTAACTCTCATGGATGACTGGGCCAAAGTCAGTTTGATAGTGCTGCCTCCAAATAAAGAGAAGTAGCTGGGCCAGCAAGTAAGAATTACATTGCTCAAATGGGTAATTGCCATGAATTTTATGCAAATACCTATACAATTGCCGGGAGAAATATCAACAACCTCAGATATGCAGATGATACCACTCTAATGGCAGAAAGTGAAGAGGAACTAAAGAGCCTCTTGATGCGGGTGAAGAAGGAGAGTGCAAAAGTTGGCTTGGAACTCAACATTAAGAAAACTAAGATCATGGCATCAGGCCCTCTCAATTCCTGGCAAATAGATGGGGAAGAAATGGAGGTAGTGACAGATTTTATTTTCCTGGGCTCCAAGATCACCGCAGATGGGGAATAAAGCAAAGAAATTAAAAGACGCTTGTTCCTGGGAAGGAAAGTTATGGCAAATCTAGACAGCATACTAAAAAGCAGAGACATCACCCTGCCAACAAAAGTGCGTATAGTCAAGGCTATGGTTTTCCCAGTTGCAATGTATGGCTGTGAAAGTTGGACCATAAGAAAGGCTGAGCGCCAAAGAATTGAGGCCTTTGAACTATGGTGCTGGAGAAGACTCCTGCGAGTCCCTTGGACTGCAAGGCGATCAAACCGGTCAGTCCTAGAGGAGATCAACCTTGGCTGCTCTTTAGAAGGCCAGATCCTGAAGATGAAACTGAAATACTTTGGCCACCTAATGAGAAGGAAGGACTCACTGGAGAAGAGCCTAATGCTGGGAAAGATTGAGGGCAAAAGAAGAAGGGGACGACAGAGAATGAGGTGGCTGGATGGAGTCACTGAAGCAGTAGGCGTGAGCTTAAATGGACTCCAGAGGATGGTAGAGGACAGAAAGGCCTGGAAGAACGTTGTCCATGGGGTCGCGATGTCTCTGTATGTGTGCATATGTATAGAGGGAAAGAACGCCGTCTAGCCATAGCCTTAATACAGTTAATGGAATTAACCCTTCTAATTAAGTGTGTGTAGTATATGTAGGTTATCTATCTATTTTGCATGCGTCTCCTGCTAGCGCAACTGAAAGAGGTTTCTAGCCCATGACTTAAAAGTAGCATAATATGTAATAAAGTCTCAGAAGAAATAAACAGCCATAAAAGTGAAGAGAAAATCAGATGATCAAGAAAAATAAAACAACTCACTTTTTTCCTTTCAAACAATGGGTGTCTTTCGAGCAGTCCTCAATTCTTGGATGGGGTATAGATAGACAGTATAATTTTAAGATTTATGAAATAGAAACATTGATCCAATTTTTCTAAAGTTTCAAAGAATGTCAAATCGTTCCTGGGAAGTATTGAAGAATTTTGGAGCAGAGCCTTGACTGGACAATAAAACAGGATGATGCTTATAGGAACATATTATAATATTGAGGAGCCCTGGTGGTGCAGTGATTAGAATGCAGTATAGCATGCAAACTCTTCCCACAGCCTGAAGTTTGATCCTGACAGGGCCAAAGGTTGACTCAGCCTTCCATCCTTCCCAGGTTGGTAAAATGAGGATCCAGATTGTTGGGGGCAATATGCTGACATTGTAAACCACTCAGAGAGTCTAAATGTTATTGCCATTGCTATTGCTATGTGTATGGAAGATATACAGTATATGTAAATTTTGCACTCAAGTCAGAAGCACCAAGGTGCTTCTGGGTTGAAAGGATTAGCCAGTGACACCACCATTGCCCTGGGGACACCCAGTTGGGGGTTCCTTTCATGTCCCCAACAAGACTTGGAGTGCAGGATGAGTGCTCAACCCTGCCCCATGGCAGCTCTCAGGTCTAGAACCCGGGCTTGCTAAACTTCTGCCCAATGTTCCAATCATTTGAGCCACCATGCTCCTTAGTGTATGTAAATGTGATGGTGCTTACTGGCATTGCAATCTTTTTTTTCATAGGCCAAGGCTGCAGGGCATGCAAAAGTCATCGAGTTTTTCAATAAATTGGCATCCTGAACTTGGTAAGTTTTTAAAAAATGAGCATTCATCATTGTACATCATTTGGTCATGCAGTACAATGTGGAAAATGGGATGAGTGAGGCAGGGGTGGGTTCTGGATCCTTTTGCTGCCAGTTCGCTCAGGGTTGCGCATGCACGCAGCAATTAAAAAATAGCTTCTGCGCATTGGCAGAAGCAAAATCCAAGATGGCGGTGCCCACGGAGACACCGACGGAACCAGCTCCGTGACGTCATCGCCGAGTTACTAATGGTTCTAAAGAACCGGTTAGAACCCACCTCTGGAGTGAGGTCATGATCCTCTGCTTTGAGTTTTGTCATTTTGCCACTGACGTTTTAATAAATAATAATAATAATA
>QLTV01004416.1:3256501-3279013 GCA_003457575.1 Thermophis baileyi | reverse complement strand
AACTAGCAAAAAAAAAAAAAAAAACAAACAAACAGATCAGTGGGCTGACTTTGAAGAATAAGATTTTTTTTTTTTTTTGTAGATTCTGATGCTGAAGGTAGAAATCTAAGGTTGACAGCTTCTGGTGTCACCTACACTATTTATTGTAGAATAAAGCCTATGTTGATTTCAGTGGAATAAATATGCAGAAACATCAGGCATTCACTTTGGAGATCTACTTTTGCAGGTGCCTAAATAATTTTCATTGTGTTGTTAAAATGACATAATTACTTACTCCAGAACATTGCCAGTGCAGAATAAATGATTTGGAATCCATTTACTCTCTGAGAACTCAACTCAAAACTTGTTTTCTTGGATTTTGATCAGATATACTCCCAGGTAAGAGAATTCTTCAGATTACAACTTTAAGTGAATTGGCCTTTTTAAGTCAGTTTTATGCGAAGAACTTTCAACATTTCAAGAGTTTCTGAGAGTTGGGTAGCACATACATTTAATATATTGCTATTCATTCATAATATTTAGGTTTCTGTAATTAGAACAATGAATCATTTTGATGAATTGCAATGTATTTATTTCCACATTCAAAACCAGAAAAGTGATGTTTTTGATTTTGACAGCGGGTTGTTAATGGATATACTTAAAAAGTGAATCGGGAGAGAAAGTAGGTTGCACTGGGTTGCACTTTCCCACTCTGTTGCTGCTCCCAGTTTCATACCTGGGTACAAAGGTGTGGTGACATTTTCTTTATCTCTTGGCAAAACATCATAAAGACGAAAGGGTTACCCAATCCTTTTTTTCCATTCAACATGAGGTGACATTTTTACAACTTGTGACTAGTCACGTCAAACATTAGTTATTAGTTGTGCCTCCTGTTGAACTGGCCTGAGCAGGAATGCTGGGGGTTTCATTTATTCATCAGTCATTTTCTCAAGTTACAATAAACGTGTGGCAAGGGAGGAAAGCCATGTTTGTCTATGGTAGCCAAAATTTAGAATGAATTTGGTATAACCTTTTCCGCCTAACACATTTTATTAAAAGGCATGAGCTTTTTGAACTACAGCTCTCATCAGAGAGGGAGATCTGTCTTTGCTATTTTGACACAATACAATGGGACAAGAAGTCAGAGACACATTTGTATAATATGCTAGTTTAGTTAGTCTTAATCTTGGGTAGTCCCCCCCCCCATAACTCAATATATCTTTTAAACCCTATGTACTCAGTTAGTTTTTGATTCAATGTATAGTGCAAACCCAGAAAATCGATTAATTCATTCAACCAGATTATCTAGCACCTTTACAGCATAAATATATAATACACGCATCCTGCACTAAATGGATTCTTTAGTACTTTGTTCCCCTTAGGAAATCCAGGAATCAGTTTGAGAAGAGAGCACTAGCTGGATTTCTAGGACTGTTGCCATCTGCCTACCGGTAGCTTTATTTCCCAGAACCCCTTAGAAGAAAACATGACCAATTGAATTTGAGTTGAAGATAATACACTTTTGAATCAAGAAGTTGCTGTGAATGCTCTTGTAAGGTATTATTACTGCCCTCAAAACTCATAACTAAGATTGGTATCATTATATAATGATGTGCTATATAATGGAATAGTCATTTGATTAGGACTACCAGATGAAAATACCTAGTCAACCATTAGAATTCAGGAAAGAATTGTGGGTTTTCTGTATCTCTAAAGGCTGTCTGGATTTTTTTTTTTTGCCCTAGTTATGATAGCCTTTTATTAGATAATAATTCATAGGACTGGAATAGGCAAATAAATAAATTAACCTTCCCTAGCATTGTGCCATTCAGATATGTTGGACTTCAAATCTTATAATTTCAATCACTATTACTGAGAAAATGGTGAGATGATGAGAATTATAGTCTAACCACATTTTCAGGGCACTTGATTGGGAGTGGTTGGAATTAATGGTCAAGAGTATTTTAATGCATTTTCTAAATAAATCAAGAAACGGAAAATTGTACCTGAATGAATTAAAGGGGAAAACTGCTGTCATATGTCTGCTATAAAGCTTATAAAATTCAATGGAACCAGGTAGATTGGGAATCTGATTAGGAATGCTTTGTAAATTCAGGAACAGAAAACTCCAACTATTAAAATGGCATTTTGAATGTTTTATTAACTGAGAAGCTGCTATGAAAGAAGAGATTATTATTCTGCAATATAGACTTTACTTTCTCCTTTGTGTCTTTTTTCATATACTTTTAATAAACAAATAAATGTATTTCCCTTTAAACACTTTGCATGTGATTATATTTATATTGGTTTTAGTGGATATGATTTGGAAAGGTATTCCCTATCTTTTCACTATATATTTCATTTTTAAAGTTTTTTTATGCTACTTTGCCTAAACATCTCATATATGGTTCATGGCTGAACATATATATCTCCCACCTTCTAAACTCCTATGTAGGAACCATATAGCATGAATCTCATTCAAAATAAATTAAGTGAAATGACTCAGTGAATTAAGTGAAATAATTCCATGAAAACTGAGAATTAGGTGTGTCAGCACATCCAACACTGCAGCCTTTACAGAAAACAAATTAAACCAATTGCACCAATGCTGACCTATGCCAGCCAGTCCAGTGGATCAGTCTGTCAAACAAGCTGCTTGGAACAGGTATTACAACTCTGCTGTCTCAAATCAAAAACAGGTTAGGTGAGATTAACTGTGGCATAATGAGTTGAATTTTGCTGGGAGTCGCCATAGGGTGGCCCTCTAGCAGTGTTTCTCAAGCTCTGCAGCAGGCCAAAACAAGCCCAACAAAATTTAGAAAAACGTGCATTTTGTCTGGCGCTTGGCTGGAAGGAGCACTCCTATATTATCATTGCTGACAGCTTCTTAATTGTCCATAATGAATGTAGAAACAACCATGCATGGGAAGAAGACAATCTGCTTACTGTAAGAATCACATCATATGACTGGCTGCTTCATAGAGTATCTTTGATTGCATGCCTCTTACATAATATTTTCCAAGTTTCAAAAACAAAAGCGCTACTTAAATACTTAAACTCTAGATGTAATGCAAAAAGGGAGGAAAGAGGGGGCAGGGGAAAAATAAGAATGCATACCCATTCAGGTATTAATTCCTATCTTACCTGACAAAGGTCAAGATGATCTGAGATTCACCTGAGAAGAGATACGGATCCATTTCAGGATTTCTATCATCTTGGAAGAATGGCTGCTAATAATGTGGAAAGTATTGATATATGCGTTATAAACTTTCCAGGTTTCCACATTTCAGGAATATGAAACACATTTGGACTGAACAAAGAAGTCATTTTAGAAAGAAATTTGAATCTAATCTTAAATGAGCTTACTCAGAAGAGGACTCCTATGCAGCATTTTTGTAAAGGCTATATCAAAAACACTACTCCAAAAGTGGAATGCAAGGTGCAGATGGAGTTGTCAGTCAACATCAAATCCAATTGGAGGCCTCCCCCTGTAGCTTTTAAGAAGGATCTTCCACTTTATTATCATAATCAGTCCAGCTAGGCTTTATACCATCCAATCCCATGTACAGGATTGGAAACTTTCTTCAAAATGACAGAAGCAATCTCTGCTGTTGTCACACAAGCTCCATCCTTTTCGTACATGTGTGCAACTTCACACGTGTGCAAAAAGGGTGGAGCTTATGTCACAATTGTGTCATGTTACTTTTATAATTTGGACCTCCCTAACCTAAGCCTTCATAGTAGAGTTTGGATCTTGGCCTGACTAAAATTCACCCATGTTTCTCAAAATACTTCTGAATTACAACTGTTAGCAGCATTCCTCAATTGTATATTATTTGTTGGTGTTGCTTGGAGCTGTAGTTAACAGCTTCTGAAAGATCACAGATTTCTAATTGCCTAGTCCACAATCTGAGGATTGTTCTAACATTAGGACATGCGAAGCAGACCTCCTCATGAAAGGAACTGTGGTTTAGCATGGGGATAGGGTATATAGTGCCTACAGACATCATTCTGCTCCCAAATATTTCCTTTGGGATACAACCCCATCTGACTTTTTTCCCCCAAAGAACATCTTATACCGTAATTAAAAATGGAAAACTTGAATACTGCCAGTAATTATTTGCAGCAATGGCTTTGGAACCAACAAAAGTTCTACTGGATTCATAGACAGCATGAAAGAGACCAAATTCATCTTCTGTTAAACCTTGTAATAATCTTTGCCTATCAGAGCTTCTATTTAGTGAAGAGGCAAATTGCCCATAGCAGTCATTTTTGAGTGCTCCTAAATTCCAAGTACCTTTTCTCCTTGTCCAATTTCTTATAACTATAATAGATAATGATTTCATGACACTAATGTAAAAAGCAACAACACACACCCAACAATATATGTATCAATGAAAAAAGCATCAGTATGTACATAGAAGGGTGTCTGGATTGACAGAACTTGTGGCACAATGCCCCAACATTGCAGTTGTCATTCCAACGAAAGCAATGAGGTCCTGCTTGAAAAGAAACCATGTTAAATTTTCAGATTTTTCTGAAATGAAACACTCAATGGCTACCTATAAACCAACCCAAACTAGCCTGTGTTGTATTTTAATTCTTATAATCCTTATACAAAGTAATCCTCATCCAACTTTGACTCAAACCAACCATTCATCAGCCTTTATTGTTTTAACATACGGTGCTTCTCCAGCATTGGATTGTTTTGAATTTATTATCCCCCTTTAAAAAGAGGGAGAGAAAAAAAAAAGCCAGGAGACTTCTTTTAACCTGATGGTAAAATTAGAAATAATTCCACGACATTTTTATAGCAGCCATGAGCAGAAACCTTCTTTCTTTTTCTATAACTAGTTTAACCTTCACAGTATTGTAAAGTAGCTCTGGACTCATTGGGTTGACAAGACGAAATAAATCTAAAAATAACTCTTAGTAACTGCATTTCATACACTGGATAACTTACGTGTGCATTGAATGGGAGGGGGGCGGATTTCACCAGGTATGCATATGTCCACTGGGCTACAATTTCTTTCTGAAAGTATTTTGAGTTAGAGCAACATTGCTAAATTATAGTTATAAAAGCTAATGCTCAGGATTTTCTATAGACATAAACATTTGCCTTATTGGACCTTTGCCTTACTAGCTAGAACATAAAATAGAAAAAGTCCTACTAAATTAGAAATCAAATACCATTGAAAAATCCATTGGAATATTTTGGAGAAGCAGGACAATAGAGGTAATTCCCTGTTCCCAATCCATGGAGTATGGTTCAGTATGGCTCAGTATTTGAAATGATCAAGTAGACCAGCAGTTTTTACTTATAAAAGCAATTTTAAAAAAATATCCCAATAGTTTCCCAGTAAAATAGTTTTAAACTTGTGGAATTTAGGGAAGTGGATACAAGCTCTGCAACCTATGGGCTGGTTCCATGTCCATCTGGTTGCTTGGTAACTAACTGAATGGGGGAGATTGGCTGGATTTAAGAGATGATCATACCACTTTTAAGGAGGGTGAAATGTTGTCAGGTTTGTAATAGAATTATAAAGTAGGACATAACCCTAGAGCCGTGATGGTGAACCTATGGCACATGTGCCACAGGTGGCACACGGAGCCATATCTGCTGGCACGCGAGCCGTTGCCCTAGCTCAGCTCCAGCGCGCATGTGCACGCTGGCCAGCTGATTTTCGGCTCGCGCGGAGGCTCTGGGAGGTGTTTTCAGCCTCCGGAGAGCCTACTGGGGGGGGGGCGCGGGGGAGGCCGTTTTCGCCCTCCCTAGGCTCCAAGAAAGCCTCTGGAGCTTGGGGAGGGTGAAAAACAGGCCTACTGGGCCCACCGGAAATCGGGAAACTGGGGAGGGGGGGTTGTGCATGCATGCGCAGGGGGCGGGGCAGCGCAAGGGGGGTTGCGCACGCATGCGCAGGGAGCATGGGGGTGGGGGGCATTGAATTATAGGTGTGGGCACTTGCACGCACGCTTTCGGCACCCGAGGAAAAAAAGGTTCGCCATCACTGCCCTAGAGATTATCTAGTACAACATTTGTTCAGTGAAGAAACCACTAGGGAATCTCTGAGGGACTACTATTGAATCTTTGAAGACCTCTAACAAAGGAGAATTCATTATTTCACTTAACAGCCTATTCTATCACCTAATAGTTTGTACAGTCAGAAAATTTATCCTAATGTCTAACCTGGACCTTCTACCTTTAGTTTTAACCCAAAAAGTTTTGGGCATTTAGGCACATACGTTTATGTTACAACCCCACTGATATTTGAAAACTGCTTTCATATTTCCCTTCAGTTGCCTTTTGAAGGCTATCCAGATCCTTCAATTCAGCCTTCTTCTGAATTCATTCAAATTTGTCACTGTTTTTTTTTAACACTAGTAT
Source organism: Thermophis baileyi (assembly GCA_003457575.1). Taxonomy (NCBI): domain Eukaryota; kingdom Metazoa; phylum Chordata; class Lepidosauria; order Squamata; family Dipsadidae; genus Thermophis; species Thermophis baileyi. The sequence continues at coordinate 3,272,649 of QLTV01004416.1, read as the reverse complement.
CCAGAACTGGGCATAGTAATTTAAAGGTGTCTGACCAGGACAGAGTAGAATGGAACAATTACTTCAGGTGACATGAATTTTATGCTCCTGTTAATGCACTTTAAGTTGCAGTTCCTTTAATTGCTAACCAATAACTAAACCTATGAGATCTAGCTCTGCTTTCTAGGGCAGTAGAGTAAATAATTGCTCTCTTCTGCATGATAGCCTACAGTAGGTTAAAAAAAAAAACTTTAGCTGACCTCAGTAAAGAAGTTGAAAGCCTGTTGCATATTTTGATGGGTTACTATTAGAAAATCAAAGGATTGTAGGGTAGACTGGGGAATAAACACACATGCACACACTCACTACGGTACATACACACAAAGCAAAAACATATGAAGAATGGTTGCAGGAATTGGGTATGTCTAGTTTAATGAAAAGAAGGAATAGGGGTGACATCATAGCAATGTTCCAATATGTAAAGGGTTGCCACAAAGAAGAGTGGGTCAGCTTATTTTCCAAAGCACCAGAAGGCAAGGCAAGAAACAATGGATGGAAACTAATCAAGGAGAGAACCAACCTAGAACTAAGGAGAAATTTCCTGACAGTGAGAACAATTAATCAGTGGAACGACTTGCCTCCAGAAGTTGTGGGTGCTCCATCACTGGAGGTTCTTAAGAAGAGATCATTGGACAATCATTTATCTGAAATGATAAATGATAAACCGCACCTGGAGTATTGCATCCAGTTTTGGTCACCACAATACAAAAAACGATGTAGAGACTCTGGAAAGAGTGCAGAGAAGAACGACTTATTTTAGCTGGAGGATAAAATATATGAAGAATGATTACAGGAATTGGATATGTCTAGTCTAGCGAAAAGAAAAACTAGGGGTGACATGATTGCAGTGTCCCAATATTTGCAGGGCTATCACAAAGAAGAGGAGGTCAAGCTATTTTCCAAAGCACCTGAAGGCCAGACAAGGAATAATGGATGGAAACTGATCAAGGAGAGATTCAACCTAGAAATAAGGAGGAACTTTCTAACAGTGAGAACAATCAACCAATGGAACAGCTTGCCTTCGGAAGTTGTGGGAGCTTCATCACTTGAGACTTTCAAGAAGAGATTGGACTGCCATTTGTCAGATATGGTGTAGGGTCTCCTGCTTGAGCAGGGGGTTGGACTAGATGACCTACAAGGTCCTTTCCAACTCTGTTAATCTGTTATCTGTTATATGCCTGAGCAGGGGGTGGACTAGAAGACCTCCAAGGTCTCTTCCAACTCTGTTATTCTGTTATAACCAGCATTCCCAGAAGAAGGAAATGGCAACAAGCTACTATACTGAGCTGTGGTGGCACAGTGGTTAGAGTGCAGTACTGCAGGCTACTTCTGCTGACTGCCAGCTGCCAGCAGTTTGGCAGTTTGAATCTCACAGGCTCAAGGTTGACTCAGCCTTCCATCCTTCCAAGGTCGGTAAACTGAGGACCCAGATTGTTGGGGGCAATATGCTGACTCTGTAAACTGCTTAGAGAGGGCTGTAAAGCACTGTGAAGCGGTACATAAATCTAAGTGCTATTGCTATACTGCTGCAAGAAAACTATACAGCCATGTCCATCTGCCATCGGAGTTAATCTTAATTCATGGGAGACATTGCATTTAACATGAAAGTCCTTCAAATGAGCCATTTTTTCATATCCAGTCTTCTCGTTTCCACACACACACACACACACACACACACACACATCCAGTTTCTTTAAACATTCCATAAGTGACTGTATTTCCTGCTTGCCTTTGAACGTCTTCCCATTTCTCACAATATCACTTTTATGTCTTTGTGACTTGGAAATGTAGGTTCTGTTAATTTCCTTCACTTTCTTTCTGCAGCTGCATCATACTGCTTTGAGATGTATCTTGCAATCACTTATTTATATAATAGGACATTCTCAGACATTTTTTTTTCTTTACACAAAATCTTTTCCAACTTTCAATCCTATTTTTCTACAGTTCATGTCATGCTCCAGCACGGCTGTATAGTGCCACCTGCTGCTATATGAGAGATACTCTGTAATAAAACTCCGAAAGAAGCAGCTGGAAGACTGATGGCTCTGATGCATGCTTTTGTTTTTCTAGTGCAGCTTGTCTCGGAAGACGTCTTTCCAGCTAAATTTTCACTATTTCCACTGCCACCACATCTTATTTTTCCTCCTCCCAAAAGAAAATGTTTGGAGTTGCTATTTTTAAAAATGTTAGCATATTTTGTTCAGGAATCTTTTAGATATGTCCAGACTACAGCTCCTAGGATTCACAATCTACAGACAGGTTGACTTTGATTCTGTGAGAAAGAGTCCTGGATAGCCTCAGGTTGGGAAAGCCTGGGCTATTGTGAGGAAGAAGTGTAACTATAGAAATATGAAATGAGTCTGCTTGTGGAAGGCACTAAGTATCCTCAGTCTTCAATACAGAGTTGATTTTTGCCAACTGTGCTTAGTTTGTTCTCTTGAAGACTTGCTTGTATTTTGCAAACTTGTGCATTCCCAAGAGCTTAGTGGATATTCCTTGTGTGTAGCTGGGAACTAGGTCATTTGTTTCCCCCCAACCTCTCTTTTCCCTAACTCCTCCTCCTCCTCCTCCTCTTCTTCCTCCTCCTCCTCTTCTTCCTTCTCCTCCTCCTTCTTCCTTCTTCCTTCTTCCTTCTTCCCTTTGCTGAAATTTAATAAAAATGTTGAAAGCTACAGAAAAAAAGAGATGGGAAATGCATAAATGAAAGGCAACCCCAGTATATGAATAAATGTAGTTTATTCTTCTCTTTGTCACATGCACCCCATCTTTCATGCATGTTCATTTTTATATTTGTGTACTGCTACCAAGAAAACAATATAGACATGTCTTTATATACGAACCAAACAGCTATAAATCAATATGTATGATAATTGCATAGTTTCACTGGTAACAGTATGATCACACTTGTTCATATTTCATAGATGCTGTATTTTTAAGCTGCCTTTTTTCCACTATGGGTAAGTCAAAGCAATTACTTCATTAGAATTACAAATAGGCAGGCTTGGATCAAGTTTGCTCCTTGAAGTGAAAAACAAGATGTTTACCTACGTGTTTTTCTGACAAAATCTAATTGTATACACTAATTTAAATGTACGTGTTATTTCTCTTACTTTTATGTGACACAACTGAAATACTAATCATGTAATTGCAATATGACACACACACACACAAACTCACACACATACACACATATCATTGGTTTTGATTACTATAAGTGAATTTGTATTCTTATGCGATTTCCCCTTTCCTTTCCTTTTCTGTACAAGAAAATAAAAATAGCTGGCAATTACATGTTTATTTTTCCCTTTATGATAACACATCATCCCTCAATTTAAGGAATAGCAGGATATCTAAGGAGATGCAGGCGAGGTTTCAAGAGAGAAAATCATCCATAGAGCTGCTGCCTTTTCTTCTGTTACCATTCAGTGCCACCCATCTGAGGTGAATGCCTCATTCTGCTTAATCTGGCAGGGCTGCTCCAGATAGGGCCTTGGTGCTGAGAAGCTGCCAATGTTGTGCCTTAAGACTGCCTAGAATTTGAATGCACGGACTCAATTCACACAGTAGAATAAACAAATCATAGATGTCACACCTCTAGCAGCCCTTCACAACCAAAACTAGATTCTCATAATAATCTTATTAACCAGATTTTATTGAAAGGAAAAAGGTTAGGTTACATAATCTTGGAAACTGGATATATTTACTTTAGTGCTCCAATTACCTGTAAATTAAGGTTGGAGGTTCTTTGATCTTCTTGCTAACTGCTTTCGAACCAGTGGGGACGTTGCTACTCACTTCCCTGGTATGAGAGGAATGTGCAGATGTTCTGGCCCTGTAATATTGCAAATGGACATCCTGTTTCATAGGGTCTGAGAATACCATTACACTTAGGCAATTGAACTCATCCCCTTGCTCAGTGCAAGAATCCAAATTAAAACATCCCTGACAGATGGCTCTGCCTAGTCTCTGCCTAAGCACATCTAGTAGGGGCAGCCCATCATTCTTAGGCTAATTGATTCTATTGCCTGACAGCTCTTATCACTTGGAATTCCTCCCGCCCATTAAATCAGAATTTGCTTTTCTATAACTTTAAATCCATTAGGATTCTGTCCAGTTCTATTTGCAGTTTTGGTTTGCAATGTTCCAAGTATCTCACAGTGTGCACTATGGATGGTTTGGTTGTTCTCTACTTTTATCATTTGTATACTGTGCATTTTTTTATTCTTTTGTTGTGAGCTTTCCAGAGTTTGGTGTTAAGATTGGAGGCCATGCAAATATTTTTAATGACTGAATGAACAAGCAAACAAACCACGGCACGTAAAGAGTTATTGGGAAAATATCCAACACTGTACCAGGAAATACATCTTCATCTCTGCTGATTGATTGATTAAGTGTGATCAGATAGACAGATTTTCTCCAGACCATTCCCAACCTGATGCTGCAGACCTTCTAATGGTATACCCATTACTGCTGTAACTGAGTCCATCCACCTTGCTATTGATTGTCTTCTTCTCTTTCCTGCTACCTTTCCCAGTATTATTGACTTCTCCAACGACTAGGTCTTCACATAATGTATCTGATGCATAATAATAATAATATTTTGGGAGTAGTCATTTGTGTCTCAAGTGAGTATTCTATATTGACTTGTCCTATGATCTACTTTTGTTGTGCTTCTTGGCTATCCATAATATTCTTAGAAGCCTTTTCCATGCTGCCCAGAGTCACATTCATGAGATAGATGGTTATAGGAATTTGATAAATAAATAAATAAATAAACAAACAAATAAATAAATAAATATACAACAAACAAACAAACAAACAAATAATCAAATAAATGACCAGTTGAAAAGCTTCAGTACTTTCTATCCTGTTTGTTCTCAGGCCTGTGAGAATTTGGAGGGGGAGGGAATTATTCACAAGACATATTCATTTCTTGTCTTTTATTATCCATGTTAAGTGAATTATTTATGGTCCTCTTCACTACCTCTCATTGCTTATGCCAAATGAAATGTGTTCTCCCATTCACCACCTCTTATTATCTTTGCCAAATGAATCAGGTCATCTCCTTAAAGAATGTATTCTGGGACTAAAGTTTGATGATCTTTGCACTGATGTTTGAGGAGAGAGAAGAAATGTTCTGGGAAGACAAATAATTGGCTGGGTTCATTCAACAGGCCAGACCAAAATGTGATCAGTTATTTCAGGCTCAACACATTATGTAACCCAGTCTGTGTTAATAACTTTTGGTTTCAGTGTTTTTGTGACCCCAGACCACTGGACTGACTTGGTAAACTACGATTAAATAACATATGAATTACTGTGTTGTAAGAACCCAACAAACCGATTGGCTAATCTGAGATCTAAAGCTCCTTTATTTAGATTAGTAATGTGCCAATTACCTGCCTATTGAAATCACTTTTATTTGTTTCTTTGGAGAAGGATAGTTGATCTAAAGGGAGGGAGCTGCTCCTTATATAGTAATCTGAGAGCAGATATGCATGCTAGAATGAGTGAAGATCCAACTGATTTATGAAGCTCATCACTGCATAAATGCCAGTAAAGATGTGGTTTTAGCTTCAGAAGAAAGGGGGGGGGGAGAAAAAAGTAACAAAGTGCCATTCCTCAGAAAATCAAGTTCATGCAAGAGATTTATTGGAATGCATTGGACTTTTCTAGTGAACAAGTGCAACGTTTGTTCTGGTGTGATAATTATTAAGCACAGAAAAATGCAGTTTCTGCATTTTTGGGAACTGCAGTTCTTGTTAAAGGATACCTGTTCTTATACATACATTGGGGGGGGGGCAAGAGAAGTGTCAAAATTTCAAATTTTTAGCATAAACTTTGCTGTTCTCCATCTTCTCTGTTTTGTAAATAATCAACTCTGCACAGGATGTGAAGGTTTAATTGGCTGTAGTAATTCTGGTCTCTCTGAGTAATGGAGTTGAAGACTATTAATATCATTAATTGTTCAGCTGATAATGCGACCTAATCAGTTTTGTCGAGGGCAGCAGGTCCAAAGACTACACAGAAACTCTTGGAGCTCTCCAAAGTCCTAAAAATCCTTCAACGCCTTAGTTAGGACACTTGACTCTAAGTGCCAATAGCAGCCAGTAGGGGGCAGCTCTTCAACATGCTCTTAACTTCCCTCTTCATTTCTTAGTGATAATTGCTTTATTTTATATACATACATGAAAAAACTACACTCCCATAACTTCCTTAGAAAAGTTGTTTATCCTATTATCACATCACAGATTCCTCTGCACATACTTACAACATATAGATAATTTTCTTCATTAACATGGTCTGGTTATAGAGCAAGAGCCTTCCTACACCCACATTTAAACTCTCAAGGTATGGATACGCATTGTTTCAGACAAAATAACTATGTTTTAAAAATCATATTTATAAGAAACAAGGAAAGAGTGAATTCTAGTCTCACCTGGTGTACAGAAATCAGCTGAGTGACTTTGGGCCTGTCACTCTCTTTCAGTCCAATCCATCTCATAATTGGGTTGTTATTATGGGGAATTATTATCGGGAAAATGGGAGGAGTATTAAGTATGTTTGCCACCTTGAGTTACTTATAAAGTAATAAAGCTAAAAATCTAATAAATAACTAAATAATAAATAATTCAAGGCAGCAGACATATCTAATACTCCTTCCTCCTGGTAAATAAACTCAACTCTGTAAGTTGAGTTGGGCTAAGAGAGTGCTTGACCCAAAGTCATCCAGCTGGTTTTTATGCTTAAGGCTGGACTAGAACTCACAGTCTCCTGGTTTCTAGCCTGGTGCCTTAACCATTAGACTAAATTGGCTACCCATAAACAAATATTTGACTGCTTGCCTGGCTATTTGATAATTGTGTAATGGACACAGTTAAATCAGAGGGAACTATGGCGAATTCTCCATTAGGTATGACATCCACTTGGTTATCAATTTATGTGGACAAACTTGGGTAACTTTCATGCATATCAGAAGAAGATAAATAAAATCATCAGAACTTATCAATTGTTCTCTGTACCCTTGTATGCATATTCTGACATGCGTTTGTGAAGCAATATTCAGTAGCATGTATGAAATTGGGTTTGATATTCTGGCTTTCTGAATTGTCTGCCAAATATTTCTCCAGTAGTTGTATGTGGCTGTAAAATACTTTTATTGAGAACTATCTTCTGCTACATAAGCCTGCCCAAGACGTAAGAATGGCATCCAGCTCATGCTTTGTGTGCACTGCTATTTCATGAATAGTGATCGGTATGAGAAGTGAGTCTTTTTTGTATTTATCCTAAGAATTTTGAATTTTCAGAGGAAATTCACTTGGCTTTACATCTTTTATAAAGTTTTCAATTCTGAAAGGCTCATCAGTCCAATCTAAATGATGGTAAGTTGGTACACTACAGTATTTAGTTGCCATTTTGATATTTCTAAATCATAAATTTTATTTGGGCTGTTTATTTAAATATATAGATTATATTTATCATATGAATAAATAAATGAATTCTGGAAAATGGATTTACATGAACTGATGTGTACGTTATACCGGAAACTGAAATGGTATAATTTGTCTGGCAGAATATCCTTCAAATTTAACATTTTGACTAGCTTAACATTGCCTAGAAGTTATGTGTCCAAATCAATTTTCACATTACTGCCATAGTTGTGGATAAAGCAATTTCAAGAGTCTGAATATGGATAATTAGGCATTTTGTTTTTCTTGCATACTGGTTCTAGACTGCAAATCACAGCCAAGTTGTTCAGAAATAATTGAGGCTGCAGCATTTTTGTTCTCTTTTTCTTAAACTGCAAAGAGGAAGTATTAATATTTGATGGCCCAGTTGAGAACGTGCTACATGTTCAGGAGAAGGCAATGGATCAACTGAGCATGCAAAGCAATCAAGCAAGCAAGTGAGGGTTAAACTGGCATGATTAGGGTGACAAGAAATTAAATGGAAGCTCCCGTATCACAAATGGCTTCTCTTTTTATGACTTGCAAATTAGAATGGAAATTAGAAAAGCTGCTGTGCAGGGAACCCTATGCTTCCCAGCTATGGACAACTGAGCAAATGATTGCCAGCAACTGTCTTTCATTAGGAACATGTCAGGTGTTTCCCCCCCCCCCCCGACCTTCAACAACTGTCTGCAGTAAGGATTTTTCAATTAGTTGTCCAAGACTTCGGAGCTGGGTGAATCTACTCAAATTCATATTTCGATATGCCAAAATCAAAGTCTTACTTACTACGGATATGCATTGGCTTCTAATTGTCAGAAACAATCTACATCTTTGGGGAACTGAATTGGAACTGAGGATTAGACTTCCTGCTGATTTTGATGAATATCTCAGATATATAGTAGCTAATCTGGGGTCCCCCCCCCTATGCTTTGATATCCCTAGCATGAATGGTCTTTGTCTTTTCCATTACCCAACAGCAACTTGCCTTTCTTGAGGAATTTCTCTCTGTGCAACAAAATGCAATTAAAGCATGAAACCTACAGATTCTCCCTCCCATCTGGACTTCCACTGTTCCCTAGCCAAGTGTTTCTCTGCCTTGGCAACAATGCGTGGACTTCAACTCCTAGAATTCTCCAGCCAGCATGCTTTCTGGGGTGAAACTAACATTACTGTGGATATATAGTTCAGATCTGCACATTTAAAACTTATTTTGAGAAGGTTCGTTACTTGTTTTTTTCCCCTATCTCAAGTTGTTGTTCATATATGGGCTGTAAAAGTGCATCTCTTTCACACAGTATGCTTGCACTTGGAGCCCAGGATCACCTGGTGTTGAGACAATATTGTTCTGCCCCAGCTACGGACCACAAAGAACGCAGCACACACAAAGTCTATACAAACCTTATTTTACTAATTAAGGACTACTAATGAGCTTTCTTAGTAGTTGTTCAAACAAAAATACCATTTAAATCAGTCTTTTCTGAACAAGGGCTAATTCAAATTCATTAACAGCCGACAAGAGTCCAAGGTAAAATAACTCAAATCTTGAGGAAATAGTCTTTCCGATATCAGTAATCTTACTGTGGTTGGCAAAATGCCCAGAAGTAATTAGCAGGAGAGATAACACTGGAAAACAGAAGCTGAACAGATGTTACCGAAGTTATGACACAAAGTAATTAACAGGCTCAGACTTAACCCAGACAAGACCGAGTGGTTGTGGGTATTGCCTCCCAAAGACTATATCGACTGTCCATCCTTGGTTCTGGGGGGGGGGATTGTCCCCCTCCGAACGGGCTCGCAATTTGGGTGTCCTCCTAGACTCACAGCTGAAATTAGAGCAACATTTGGTAGCTGTAGCTAGGGGGACCTTTACACAGGTTCGCCTGGTGCACCAATTGCGACCCTACTTGGATCAAGAGGCTCTCCTCAAAGTCACACATGCCCTTATCACCTAACGGTTGGATTATTGCAACGCACTCTACCTGGGGCTCCCCCTGAAGAGTGTTCGGAGACTACAGTTGGTCCAGAATGCAGCCGCGCGAGTGGTTGTGGGTGCACCTAGCTACACCCACATTACACCAATCCTCCGCGAGCTGCACTGGCTTCCTATTGGTCTCCAGGCACAATTCAAGGTGTTGGTTATTACCTTTAAAGCCCTATATGGCTCAGGGCCAGGTTATCTTCGAGACCGCCTTCTGCCACATAGCTCCCAGCGACCGGTAAGATCCCACAGAGTTGGGCTCCTCCGGGTCCCATCAGCTAAACAATGCCAGCTGGTGGGCCCGTGGGGGAGGGCCTTCTCTGTGGCTGCCCCGGCCCTCTGGAACCAGTTACCTCCTGAGATCCGGACCACCCCCACCCTGCTGGCCTTCTGGAAAGCGGTGAAGACCTGACTGTTCCGGCAGACTTGGGGCCATTGATCTCGCCTCTGTAATTGGCGAAATCCGGCCATGAAATGGTGTGTATGAGTTTTTAACTGTTTTTAAATGTTTTTATTATGTTTTCTTTTAATAGTTTTTTATATTGTTGTAAGCCGCCCAGAGTCCCTTGGGAGTTGGGCAGCATAGAAATATAAATAAACTAAAATAATAATAATAATAATAATAATAATAATAATAATAATAATAATAATAATAATAAAACAGCTCAAAATTGACAAAATCACCATCAGCCAAATGCAGAAAGCCACACTGCTCGGTTCCGCACATATACTTCGGAAATACATTACGACGTCCTAGGCCCCCGGATGGGGCTCGACTAGTAATTAATGCCAAATCCGGTGAAACAACTGGCCGCTGTGATACAATTGTGAATAATAATAATAATAAGTTGTTCCCTGCAAATTACTTCAGCCTTCAATCCCTTAAATAGGCTATGGGCGTGGCCAATTAGCCCCAGGCCTTACTCCTGAGGAGACCTTCTCCTCAGGAACCATTCCTGCCTTTTGGCCGCTCTGTGTGCCCGTGCATTGAGAATAGGCTCCTCCTCTTCTTCCTCTTAACTGATGGGAGCTTCTGGAGGTTCTGAAGGCCCTGGCTGAATCTCCGCCTCTGGCACTGAGTCCTCACCAACCTCCTCACTGTCCGACTCAGGTGCCAGCTGCACAGGCTGCTGGCGCATCACCACAACAGCCTCTTTGCTGTCGGAATCAGCTACCAGCTGCACGGGTTGCTGGCGGGCCACAACAAATATTGCCCATTTTTCTATAAGAATCAACTAAAGACATTTTGCTGCCTGAGTTGAGTCACAAACACCAGCCACTGCCCCTAGACAAAAATGAACATACTCATGGATAGCCAGATTATTTTGGCAGCTATAAATATTTCTGGGCAGTAAAAATGAAGTAGTCACATCTGCAGCTCTTCCACTGGGATCTCAGGCTCCTGCCATTGTGTTTCACAAATCTCTTAAGTGTTAGAATCGCCTCCCTCTTTGCTCTCTTTCTCCCCTTTGATGTTGGTCAGATTATGTCTTACCTGGATCTATTTTTAATCTGTTTCCACATTTACTCTCCTCAACCCCACACTTTTTCTTAAAGAGTAGCCATGTCAGGAGAGTATCTCAACAAGCAGACCAAATACAATAAATTTAAAACCTGGCACACTTTATTTGGCTCAGGGAAACAAATAAGCTTAAGATATTTAAAGTAACAGAAATGGAAGATTTCAGAATAGAGTTTTGCTTGAAAATTGTTGTAAAACTTTCCATAAATTTAATCCTGATGCAACTCTCACAAACTAGTTATAATCCTGTATAGATGAGTATCTGCATGGTGGTTAAGATGAAGAAGCTGGAGAAGGAAATTTCTGGTATTATTATGGAGGATTACAAGATTGAAGAATATATTAGAAATTGGAGTTGTTTTCCCTCTATATATCTCTCCTTCCCTCCCTCTCGCCATAAAAGAAATCTTGATTTTCCTCTGCAGAGAAATCCACAAGGCATGGGATTCGACCTGTTGCAGGTCCAGGCTCAGTGCTCTTCACTGGCTCAAGAATCACCTGTGGCACAACTTTGCCATCTGCTCCTCTCTGACTACACTTACAACACCAACATATGATGGAATGTAATCCAGGAGGGAGGGAGGGAGAAATATATAGAGGGAAAACAACTCAGAGGAGCAAGAGACAACTCAGCACAGATAACTTGTGTGGGAGAAAGAAGGTGTAGATAAAAGGTAAAGGTAAAGGTTCCCCTTGCACATATGTGCTAGTTGTTCCCGACTCTAGGGGCCGGTGCTCATCTCCGTTTCAAAGCCGAAGAGCCCGCGCTGTCCGAAGACGTCTCCGTGATCATGTGGCCGGAATGACTAAACGCCAAAGGCGCACGGAACGCTGTTACCTTCCCACCAAAGATGGTCCCTATTTTTCTACTTGCATTTTTTACGTGCTTTCGAACTGCTAGGTTGGCAGAAGCTGGGACAAGTAATGGGAGCTCACTCCATTACGCGGCGCTAGGGATTCGAACCGCCGAACTGCCAACCTTTCTGATCGACAAGCTCAGTGTCTTAGCCACTGAGCCACCGTGTTCCTAAGGTGTGGATAGCTCCTCGCTAATCATCTCCAGAATATAGATTTTATGGTGGAAGTAGTCGGCTTTAATTTGGCAAGATTTCTGTCTGTAGTTGAGGAACAATAAAGGAAACTGCCTAGAGAAACTCAATGTGTCTTTCTTGGCTTTTGGAGCTGGCAAGTGCTTTGGTTCTGCCTACTGTACTCTTTAGCACAGATGGTACCCAACTTAGTTCTAATGCTGAACTACCCAGAACCCAGACAGGAAGAAGGATGGAAGAGATCTGATCTGTAGACTGCCATGTAAATCAGAGTTTAAAGGCTCCCCATAAGGTACAAGACTTTCTGGATTAACCAGAGGTTCAGATAAACATCCCCTTAAATTTAACAAGGAGCTCATGTGAATTCACCCCAGACCTTTCTAGCTCAGACTTTTCTAGTCCAGCCCTGCCGGATGCTGCTTGAAGCAACACAAACGTATGTTGTAACAGAACAATAGTAATGTTTTCTCTATAAATACAAGAAGCCAACATAAACTTCTTTAACTTGAGCTAATTTCTAGGCAATGTGATTACAGAGCTCACATGCCCAGTTTGTCCTACCTGCTATAAGTGCTAAGAAAAATGTATTTTTAATTTCTGCCATTTAAGTGTGACTCTTCAATGAATTTTAAGCCTCATAATTGGAATCAAAACCACAGAGAATCTTGGATGGGTATGCTCAGCTGCAGAATTGACATTAGGCACCCTTGAAACCATGCTCTGGAATCCAAATATATCCCTCTAATTTTGTATATATGTTATTATCATTAGGATTTTCAACAGTCTAGTTTAGAAGAAGGTACATTGACAGAGAAGGCTTGTGGTTGATATCAGATGTTATCTCCTCTATTCTTTAGAAGAGGGAGGTAGATTGAAACCTGTTGGTAAATTAATGGGTGATCTGCACGGAGACCTTTGAATGTCCAATAAGAACATTAATTTACCAGCAGGTTCCAATCTAACTTCCGCCTTAAAACTCTTAGAAGATTAAATCAATATTAAGTTTGCACTAGAATACATTTAATATTATAGCTCCATTTGTATCCAAATGAATAACCCCATCGATGCATTGTATGATACACCTGTCAGTGATTGAAGCACTGATTTCAATGGCTCCCTCTGTTTTCAACATCCACCCTTATAGTGTGTGGCTCATTGGTAAATCCTACTTTTTTTGAGCTTTCAGTGATCGCACATTAGGTGAACCTATCTAGTAACATTAATCTCAACATGCCTTAGTGAATCACACGTATATATCCACTGTCAGATAGAACTAAAAAAAATAATAATGAGCAGAGCGGTTTACTTAGCTGTTCCCTATGTTTCCAATTTCCAGTTTCCCATTGTTTTTATAATATTTATTTTTAATGGGGATTTTTAAATTTTTGTATCTGTTGTTTTATTGACTATTGTACACCCCCAGAGTTGTTTTGCATTTATATAACCCCCCTATATACATTTGACTCAGGAATAAATACAATAATGAAATTTGTCCCATAAAAATGACATGATGGCATCTTTTTTTGTCTTTCTTCTTTCAAAATAAGCATTCACTCCATGGACTTTGAACCAGGGGTGGGTTCCCCCTGGTTCGGACTGGTTCTCCCGAACCGGTAGCGGCCCGCTGGTGATGTCACGATGACATCACCGAACCAGATCGGTCGGTGCCGGTCTGTGGAGGCCGCCATCTTTTTTTTGAATTTTTTTTGAATTTTTTTTGAATTTTTTTCTGATTTTTTTTAAATTTCCTTCTGAGCATGCGCAGAAGCCGACTTCTGGCACTGTGCATGTGGTCGCCATCTTTTTTTGGCTTTTTTCCCCCCGGATTTTTTGTTACTGCGCATGAGGCGCGCCCACGCGGCGCAGGAGGGAGCGAACCGGCAGCGAGGTAAGTTGGAACCCACCCCTGCTTTGAACTGTTCAGCATTAAACTCAAGCACAGCCTTTGTAAAGACTTAAGGTCCTAAGAAAGGCCTCTTCTCTGCTTGAGGAAGGTGGTTTTGAAGGAACAAGAGAAAAGGACTTTTCCAGGAGAGGCGTCTCCTACTTGGGATGCCAAATTCAACTAGATAATCTGCTTTGACATTTTTGTTTATTTTTATTTAAAGCGTTGTTGATTTTGTTTGGATGTTTTAATTAGTCTTACAATTTTATTTACAGTTTTATGAAAACACTGTTTACAGTTGCTTTTATGGCATTTTGGAATCTGTGATTCTCGTCATTCTCACTCTGGTGGATGAAAGGTATTTAAACATACTGCACTTTCAATAATTCAATAATAGTATTTGAAACAATGGTTGCACATGTTAAATTTGGTATTATCCGTGTTTATTCCATTCCACTATTCCATATCAGGCATATGTTCCTCTTGATATCTTAATCTTTCCCTTTGTTGTCTCTGTCAAAATACAGGTAGTCTTCGACTTTCAACAGTTCATTTAGTGACCATTCAAAGTTACAACAACACTGAAAAAAGTGACTTATGACCATTTTTCACACTTATGACTGTTGCAGCAGCCCCATGGTCACATGATTTATATTTGGATGTTTGACAACTGACTCACATTTATGACGGTTGCAGTGTCCCGGGGTCATGTGATCATCTTTTTCGACCTTCTGAGAAGCAAAGTCAATGGGGAAACCAGGTTCACTTAACAACCATGTTACTAATTTAACAACTGCAGTGATTCACTTAACAAATATGGCAAGGAAAGCCGTAAAACAGGGCAAAACTCACTTAACAAATTTCTCAGTTAGCAACATAAATTTGGGGCTTAATTGTGGTCAAAACTTGAGGACTACCTATGTAACCTTCTTCAGAGGCCTATTATTTTCTGCTTACATTATTCAATATTATTCCATTGCCCATTGCTGTTGCTGAAACCATTCAAAAACAGTACTAAACCTGGGTTCTAAACTCACAAAAGACAGTAGAAATAACATTTACACCCCACCCCACAATAGTTCAGTGTGGACTGAATATACTTAAGGGATAGAAAATGCTGAACAATTTTTAGGGTATAGAAACAGAAAGATGGAAGGAATGTTGGCTTACCTGAACGTTCTTCTCGGTGCGCTGCGGAGAGTCCAAGGATGGGATATTAACCTCTGTCAGTTGCTTGGGACTGAGTTAAAATATGCGTGGCCACGCCTCCTCTGTTCCACCCGATGCATTGTGGGCCAGTTCTTTTAACGCAGGAAGACTCCCTGGTGAACAGGTCCAAACCGGAAACAACAGATCCACAATGCGCAACTAGAACCCAGGACCGAAGCCCGGGCGGGTCTTGGACCCTCCGCAGCGCACCGAGAAGAACGTTCAGGTAAGCCAATGTTCCTTCTCCAGTGCGCTGCTTGAGAGTCCAAGGATGGGAGATATGCCAAAGTTCAGCCCTCATGGGAGGGAGCGGCGAGGTCCAGATGACGAGAGGTGGAACAGACCCGTTGAAGAACCCGTCTACCAAAGGAAGCCTCGGCAGAGGCAAACGAGTCCAGTCGGTAGTGTTTCACAAAGGGAGACGGCGTAGACCATGTTGCAGCACGACAAATGTCCTCCACGGACGCCTGAGTGGCCCACGTGGCCGAGGTAGCCGCACTTCGAGTGGAGTGAGCCGGCAAGCGACCGAGAACAGGCCTGGCGTGGTAGTCATAAGAAGAGGCGATACAGGCCTTAATCCAGCGGCAGATGGGATCCAGGCGGAGGACAACCCTATCGCTGTGGAAGATAAATAAATTCTGACGGACTGACAGGGCCGCCAACTCGGATATCCTCCTAGCTGAGGTGACAGCGACCAGGAATGCAGTTTTGAAAGAGAGGAACTTGAGACCAATAGATCTCAGAGGCTCAAAGGGAGCCGAGGTAAGCGCCTGGAGAACCAAGGAGAGGTCCCAGGAGGGGTAGCGGTGTACAACCTGAGGACGTAAGTTGGTAGCCCCCTTCAGGAACCCCCGAACCCATGGATGATGGTACAGGGACTGGAGATTGTCGATATGAATAACGGTCGACAATGCTGCTACCTGTCTCCTAAGGGTATTGGGCGCTAGTCCTTGGACAAACCCTTCCTGCAGGACCTCGAGGACCTGGCGGATCGATGGGGCTAAAGGATCAAACA
>QLTV01004416.1:3192916-3256024 GCA_003457575.1 Thermophis baileyi | reverse complement strand
TTAATGGCCGGCCGAATTTCTGGACTATCATGTGAAAGAGGCTCGGGTGCATGCTCCACTCTGAGTGGTCTATGGTGGACCTGCTTAGCCAGTCCGCCTGCACATTCGACACTCCGGAGATATGCTCCGCTCGAATGGACCGTAAGTTCCATTCCGCCCACAGGGCTAAACTTTCTGCCTCCCCCATGAGCAGCCGTGACCTGGTACCTCCCTGACGATTGATATGGGCCCTCGTTGCCACATTGTCCGTCAGGACCAGTACATGGGAGTCCTTCAATAGGTGATGAAAATGCTGCAGGGCCAGGTACACCGCCCGAAGCTCCAGAAGGTTGATATTGGCCTCGGACAAGTCCACCGGCGACCAACAACCCTGAGTCACATGAGACAAAACGTGGGCACCCCAACCGTACAGGCTCACGTCCGTCGTGATGGTAATCCTTGCGGGCTCTTTGAATAAGGACCCCCGTAGAAGGGCCCCTGAAGTCCACCAGGCCAGGGATCGAAGCACCTTCGGTGGCACGGCTATTGTAGAGATGGAGTGACTGGTGCGTACCCGCTGGTGTGGTAGCAGGCACCACTGTAGCTCGTGCGCATGGAGTCTCGCCCAAGGAACCACTTCGATGCACGAAATCAGTTTCCCCAGCAATTGGGAAAGCAGAGCCAGGGAAACCCTCTGACGCTGACGGACCTGACGCACCAAGGAGATGATGCTGGCCCGATGGTCGGGTGAGAGGAACACTTCGCACATTGTAGTGTCGATGACCGCGCCCAGATGGAGGAGCCTGGTGGTGGGAATGAAATGGCTCTTGGCACAGTTGACCGAGAAGCCGTGACTGCGCAGAACTTGTAGCGTGTAACATAGATCCTCCTGTGCTCGAAGGACAGAGGTCGATTGGACGAGAATGTCGTCCAGGTAACATTGGAGTCTCACCGGACGTGCCCTGAGGGACGCGGCCACTGCCGCCAGGATCTTTGTGAAGGTCCTTGGTGCTGATGAGAGGCCAAACGGCATGGCACGGTATTGGTAATGGTGCCCTGCCACACAAAAACGGAGGAATCGTCGCTCCAACGGACGTACCGGAACGTGTAGGTAGGCTTCTTTTAGGTCCACCGAAGTCAGCCAATCGTTCTGGCGGATGCATCCCAAGATGGAACTGAGGGAGTGCATCTTGAAGCGCCTGTACGCGATGTGGGCATTGAGGTGCTTCAGATCCAAGATGGCTCTGTAACCCCCTGACCCCTTGGGGACCAGGAATATTATTGAGTAAAAACCCCAGCCTTCCTGTCCTGGGGGGACCTTCTCTATCGCCGAGATATCCAACAGATGTTGGACCTCGGCCTCTAATAGAGCCCTTTTGCTGGGATTGGAGGGGGTGGGACACTGGAGAAAACATCTCGGTGGTTCGGAGATGAACTCCAGGGCAAGACCGAACTTTATAGTCTGGAGGACCCCGGGGGTCCGAGGTTGTGGCCTCCCACTGCCCGGCGAAGTGGCATAAGCACCCGCCAATGGGAGGACCCGGCAGGGAGTCACTTAGACTTTCTGAACCCTCTAGAGTTGGAGCCACGGAAGGGCCGCCTGGCTTGGTTAAACTGCCGGCCCCTGTCCCTACTGTAAGGATGGTCCTGGAATCTCTCCGCCCCCTGCTGGAATGACCTATGGTAAGAGGGGGCACCAAAGGTGAAAGGGCTGCCGGCGGTAATAAGGAGCCGGACGGCGCTCTGACCTGCGGTGGAGACTGGGCAAGATTCTCCTCTTATCCCTGGATTCGACTACGACTGCCTCTAAGGCTGGGCCAAACAGATTACCCCCCGTAAAGGGAGAAGAAGCCAAGTGCCACTTAGACTTTAAGTCTGCCTGCCAGTGGCGTAGCCATAAAAGCCTACGGGAGGAGACATTGGAAGCCACCGCGCGGGCTGCAAACCTCGCGGCATTAAGCGTGGCATCTGCCGAAAATTCCACTGCCGCCAACAGTTTACTCAGGGCTTGGCGCAGTCTCGTGTCTCCCGGATTCAACCTATCCTGCATCTGTTTAATCCACAGAATGGAGGGGCGGTTGAAAAATGACGCAGCCGCAGCTGCCCTGATGGACCAAGCGGCTGCCTGATGGGTCTTACACATAACCGATTCAGCCCTCCGGTCCTCCGGCTTCAAGCCGTCAGCACCTTCTGAAGGGAGGAGCGCAGATGAGACCAGGGCAGTCACTGGGGGATCCACGGAAGGAAGTTGTAACAGATTCTCAATCTCCTCCCCAAAACCATAATGCCTCCTGTCATAAGACGATGGGGCAGAAATAGAGGCAGGTTGTGACCACTGCCTCTGAATAGTCTCCATGAAAATTTTGGAGAGAGGAATCACTTCCCTCTCCTGTATAGGGGCTGAGAACAGGCCTTCCCTAGGATCAAACCCGGTGGGGGAATGTGGGGAATACTCGGGCCTAGAATCACCCCAATGATCCTGGGAAACCCCTTGGCTTACAGGAGGAACCCATCTCTGTTGCAGGCCTACAGAAATGTCCTGGATAGCAGAGAAAATCATATCCCTAATGTCCTGAGGGATTTCCCTGGGCTGACCCTCCCCCGTGCGGAGCCCCGCAGCAGTAGGGGTAAAAGTAGCAGAAGGAGCGGTCCTCTGGGGTGGATCAGGCCGAGGAACCTCCGAACCCTGCTCCATCCCCCCTTGGAAAAGACAGGCCCTATCATAGACCCCAGAGTCATGGGCACCGACCTCACGATCTGGGGACCAATCCCGGGCCGCCCCTGGAGAGGAAGCCTGAACAATCTGGGCACCCTCCTGGGAAGAAACCTCAGGTGCTCTCGCCAGCTCCAGTTGACGCTGGGCCTTGGCGAATTCTTTTTCCAAAGATTTAAAACGGCGTTCAGCATCCTTAAGGGCAGCTGAAGAGGCTTTAGTAGAAGAAGGGTCCTTAGGCCTGGCGGATCTAGAGGCAGTCTTAGAGGGCATCTCTCTAGCAGAGGCCCCTCCGGTCTCACCACTTGATGCAGTGGAAGCAATTGCAGCTGACGCTGAAGATGACTTGGAAGCCATGGTGGATCCGAGGTGGAATGCAGGTGGAGCAGAAACTGCAGCCTATTCCGATCTTCTGTACAGGTTGTACCTGAGCCCAGGTATAACAACACAATGGAGTGATATCCCTGGGGATAGTGACTCCAGTCAAGCAGTCCTGAGAATCTGGATCAAAAATGGGGTATAAGCCAATGAGTAATACCCCGGAGGGAAGGGACTCACAAATACGCCTCACAATGTGCTAGGCAGAAGGTGGCAGTCGGAAATCTGGAGTTCCAGGACACTACCACGCACCCCCAGAAACTCAAGCTGGTCTGGAGGAAGACGCTGCTGCTGTCTCCCCAAACAGACACCCTGAGGCACTGAAATGGTGACCGGCAATAAGAGCTCCGCCCCTGTCTCTCCGCGCCACACAAGCAGGCAAAAAAATATTCAGGGGAAAAGAGAGCCTCTGATAGGCTGCTCCTCAGGGCCGTTTTAAAAGAGCGCGAAATTCCGGCGCCAAAATGGCGACCGTTACTTGCCGGCTTGCAATTAGCCCCCAAAATGGCGACTGGAGCACCCCCTCGCTCCGATAAGCAGCTGACGCTGCTGCTGTCTCCCCAAACAGACACCCTGAGGCACTGAAATGGTGACCGGCAATAAGAGCTCCGCCCCTGTCTCTCCGCGCCACACAAGCAGGCAAAAAAATATTCAGGGGAAAAGAGAGCCTCTGATAGGCTGCTCCTCAGGGCCGTTTTAAAAGAGCGCGAAATTCCGGCGCCAAAATGGTGACCGTTACTTGCCGGCTTGCAATTAGCCCCCAAAATGGCGACCGGAGCACCCCCTCGCTCCGATAAGCAGCTGAGCTTCCAAGACACACAAGTTGCAGCCACACAGAAAGGAAAGGAGGAGTAATGCCCCTGGGGACAGTGACTCACGTAGCTGCCGGCTTCAATATAGCTCCCAAAATGGCGACCGGAGCTCTCCGTAGCTCCAACAGACAGCTGATCGCAAAAAGCCGATCCAAGCAGTCACTGTCTCTTGTGGAGTAAAGCCCCTGGGGACAGTAACTCCTACCTGCAGAACACACAGTGTACCCCGGAGGGCAGGGACTTCTGCAGCCTCAATCCATACAATCTAAAAGCTGAGCCTTCGGCTGACCGAAGACACAGAAATCCTGCTGGTGCGCTGCGGAGAGTCCACGACCCGCCCTGGCTTCGGTCCAGGGTTCTGGTTGGACATTGTGGATCTATTGTTTTCCTGTTTGGACCAGGTCACCTGGGGGTCTTCCTGCGTTAAAAGAACTGGCCCACAATGCATCGGGTGGAACAGAGGAGGTGTGGCCATGCATATTTTAACTCAGTCCCAAGCAACTGACAGAGGTTAATATCCCATCCTTGGACTCTCAAGCAGCGCACTGGAGAATGAAGTGATCGAACTGAATGGAATGCCCTAGAAGAGATGGATTCACAAAGATGAGTATTTTATATTCTGACATTTCAATGAACTCCAACTTATAGAAGCACCAACATTAGGAATATTTTCCAGGTGTTTTTATTGTAGAAGCTTAAGTCAGATAAAAACTTCTTTTTTCATATTGTATTTTTTTAAAAAGATGCTCATTGCTTCTCTATTGCAACCTATGCTTCCTTTTACATTCTTCCTTTTAACAATGATTAAGCTTGTTTGGACTCTTAGATTATCATTTCCCTCCAGTTTGCTCTAGCCTCATTCTTGCTATATGAGCAAAAGCAACTTTTAATATTTCTAAGTGTTTCTTGAAAGCCCAGTTAATAACTGGATTATCGAAGAGATAAGATAATACAGTACATTTCCATTAAGTGGAATTCTTCACCAAGAATAACTAGCTATGTTCAGTTGATCACAAATGCAAGCATTTTACTCATCTCAGATAATTAAATACCATTTTGCACATTAAACACATATTGACCAACCCAAAATTACACACACTGACCCCAAATGCAGCAAACCTATGTCGATCAATATATATTAAAGATTGCATTATTGTTCATTTCTGCCTGAAGTGACTACATTTATAACAGGTTTCTTTCTATCCCTAAGATTTATGCACCATTGCATTTTGCCTATGAAAATAAGTTAGTATTATTTTATATTTTCCATACTTCATTAAACATAAATTAGTTTACTGTGCAATCCTATGCATGTCTAATCAATTATGTCAAATTGAATTAAGTGGAATTTATTCTCAGACAACTATGAATTAGCTTTCAGTTGTACTATAATGTCAATAGTAATAATAATAAGTAGCATTTATAGAACAATATGCAAATACAACCAAAGCATTAGCTTAGTAATCTTTACAACAATTCTGTAAAGCAGGCTTTCAAGTTGGTGTCGTGGTTAAGGCAACAAGGAGACTGTGAGTTCTAGTACTACCTTCAGGATAAAGGCAGTTGGGTAACTCTGGATCAGTCACCCTATCTCAGCCCTAGGAAGAAGGCAATGGCAAACCACTTCTGGAAATGATGCCAAGAAAACTTCTGGGACTTGCACACACAGATACACATTCACACAGACATGCAACACACAGTCACACACACATTCACCAGGGGTGGGCTGCTGAGGGTTCGCAGGGGTTCGGGAGAACGTCTAGCTAAGATTCTGGGCAGTTAGGAGAACCCCCAAATCCCACTCCTGGCTGGCCCGCCCACCCCACCCCGCCCCTCCCATGAGTCCCCACGCGGCCTGTTTTGGATGCAGGTAAGTGCAGGGCACACACGGAGGCTCGGGGAGGGCAAAAAACGGGTCACCGGAAGTTCAGGAAGCCTGGGGAGGCCATTTTCGCCCTCCCGGAGGCTCGAGGAAAGCAAAAACGCCCCCCCCCAGCCGTGGTGCAGGAGGCCAACTAGGCCACGCCCACCATGGCCATGCCCACCTAGCAACTGGGCAGAGAACCCCTTGCTAAAATTTTTGAAGCCCACCCCTGACATTCACACACACACACACACTCACACACTCACACACACAGGCCTTCATGACCATTATCATCCCTGTGCAAACAGATGTCTGAGGCACATGATAGTGGCTTGCCATTATCTCAGTGAACTTTTAGTGGAAGTGAAAATCAAACTTAAGACTTGTTATAGTGAAAAAACTATACGTACCTTTGAGAAATTATTTCATTGATTTCAATGGGGTTTTCTTCCAGATAAGAGGCTAGGAGAACAAAAAAAAATTTTTTTTTTGTAAATAAGCTTTTTTTATTTTTAAAACAAAACATATACATCTTTTATGAAGAAAGTGTTTTCCGGATGCTTTCTCTTACATCATTTCCTATACATAATCAATAATATATCTTATTTTCAATTTCAGCCATATTCTTCTTTTTTCCCCCACAATTTTTTATCCTTATATTTTTTTCTTATACATAATTTTTTAACACATATCATTATATGCCCGATTATTATAGTCTCTATTTCTCTAAACACCTTTTAAGTTTCCCTTCTAGTTCTTTAACCCTCCACATTTAAATCTTTAAATAATTTTGTAATCAAACACCAATGTTAATTTCAGTCCAATTTCATCTACTGAAGCATTCCATCATCTATAGCATAATTCATCTTATTTCATTTTTACATACATATAAAACCATTTTCCCACATTTTTTGGTACTAGTACAATTCATTTTCTTCTTTTCCTTCTCAAACATATTCAAAATCAACATTATACCATTATACACCTAGCTTACTTCATTTTACAGTCAATATTAATCCCATTTCCTCTTTTCAATTTTATCTTTAAAAATATTTTACTGTTTATAACATTCATCATCTTTTATCTATTTTCAGTTTAACATACATAAGAAAAACAATTTTTCCAATAATTAACTATCAAATGTTTTTAGTACTAGTACATTTCTATTAAATCCTATTTATATCTACCCCTACAAAACCTAGTTTTCTTCCTCCCTCCTTAATCTTCCCTTTTTTAATCATTGTCTCTTTGTCTCTCTACCATTGCATTTTGTATTAATTTTCTGTTTATCCTTTTATCCCTTTCTCTTGGCTTCTTTTTTCCCCTTTTTTATTTTTATCTGTATCTTTTCCTCTGAACCTTTCTAATCACCTTTCAATATGTGTCCCTTTCCAGAATTTTCTTTCTTTTCTTCTTGTTGTTTCCCTCTTCACCTTTTATCTTTTCCCTTTTTGAAAGGCATTTCCCTTTTTCCCTCTCTACTCTTGCCATAACATTGTAAATCTCAATGAAGTTGTCTAGCCGATTTTCATTTCTATCTTCTTTTTGCTCTTTTTCCACTTCCTGATTCTCATTCTCATTCTCTTTTACAAATTCCTCTTCTATCTCTTGTTCTAAGTGCTTCCTTGGTGTTTCTGGCTCTATGATATCTTTTAATATTGCTTGTGCACTTTTTAACATCCCAAACAATTCTTTATACATCCAACATTCCATTTCAAATTTATCAATTTTTCTTTTATATTCAGTTTTAATTTCCAGCCCCAATTTTATTCCAAACCAGTCCCAAAGTCTTAAATCTTCCACAGCCATGAAAAACCAAAACCAAACAATAAGCCAGAACCAGGCACTCCTTAAAAGTTCTCACAATAATCAACTTATCTTTTCAAGGTCAGCTTTTGTCTGTATTTTTCTTGTATCTTCCTCTAGGTGTTGTACTCACTTTCCTAGGAGAACAAAAATCTAATGATGTTGCAATAGTTCAGAAATGTGACCTAGATGTTAGAGGAAGCAAAAAACGCGTCTGGTATTACGGTAGTAACTTCAAAATAGAGTCCAAAGACCTACCTAATGATCTACTTAAGGCTATGTCAGATTGAACTACCATTTTGTTAGGTCATCGTTGGACAACCAGTGGCCCTTGGCCCAATTTTCTCCAAATAATTAGGACTTCTGCAAGAATATTCTATCCTAGTCCACTATAAGAAAAGAAACAAATACAGATAGAACAGGGCATCTGGAAGAAAAAAAAAAGAGGATAAAGGATGGGCAAAGATTGACTCTTTCTGCTCACTCATGCGCCACTTATATGTGGTTCCCCATAGAATAATTTCAAGGGAAGATTGCCCTTAACAGCAAAAAATATATCACTGAGTCGTGAGTAGGATTCTAATAGCATGTATATATGCATTACCATATTAATACAGCCCTTCTTTATATGGTCCTTAAAGACTTCTGCAAACATCAATGTGTCACATTAGGTGGAGGAGGAGGAGGAGGAGGAGGAGGAGGAGGAGGAGGAGGAGGAGGAGGAGGTGGAGGAGGAGGAGAAGTCTAATATATAGAGGAGGAGGAGGAGGAGGAGGAGGAGGAGGAGGAGGAGGAGGAGGAGGAGGAGGAGAAGGAAAAGTTGTGTCTTCATCTTGATTGAAAATTAATTGATTATGACATACTGGTGAAATGACTTAGCCAGTGGAGGGGATGCCTCTTCTCAGATTTTTCTCAGCAACAACTACCCCTCATACATTATTGCTCCATCTTAGGGAATGCTGGTTGCTTTTGGGACTATCAACCCAAAAATTCCACAAGGACATTCATATGTTTCCTGTTATCGTGTTATTTTAAGATCTGATTGTGTCAGGTAGACAAAGGAAGAAAAATGTTATCTTGGACAAAATGCTTACCTTTTTTCTGTCTGACATTAACAAGAAGCTTGCCTGGGGGCTATTTCCCCCAATCTCAGAGGGCAGCAGATGTAGAAAACCCTTAGGGATGGAATCTTGGTAAATTTCATCAGCATTCATGGGTGACCTCGCCTTTTCAAACACAATGATGGACTTGATAAATCATCTTTACAATGAATTCTAATTATCGTTTACGTGGCCTGGGTACCTCTTGAAAAAGCAAAGAAGCGAACGTCCCTGTTTCTACATGGGTGTCAGAAGTTGTTTATCCTTGTGGTATCCCTTGGTGGATTGTACTGTGTGACATTAACCTCACAGTCCTGAGAATGTACAGTCAAACTACTCTATTAAGTTACACGACTGAGCCAAATTTAATTCCGTTTCCCGCCCCTTCCCCCTCTCTCTCACAATGAAATTACGTGCTATAATGTATAAGATAGGATTAGAAGTATAACATTATAGCAATTAATACTATAATGCCACCATGATTAGTGTGCTACATTGAATTTCATGGATTTTGCTCAGTGTTTCCTAGATTTCCCTTGGGTCCTCTAGACCGAACCTTTGCATTCTTCGTAAATTAAATGGTAAAAAAAATATAATCACAGCAATATATTTAATAAATTCAATTTAGCTGCAAGACACAGCAATAAATACATCCATTAAAACAAATAATATATACTGTATATTTTACAGCACCAGGCTGTAACTATTCCCTCCTTTCAGGAACTTCTGGACTGGTGCTAAAAGTAACTCTCACATTTGATTGTTTTATTTTAACAATGCTTCCTTGCATAGTTTTACATTTTTTCTCTTTCTCAATTTGCCCCTAATTCTATTATAACAAATACAAATCTGTTTAGTTGTGTAGAATAATGCAGTTGTCTCAATTATTTCTATTATGACAAGTTTTTATTTATGACAACAATTTCCATTTGACTTTACCTGTCTTTTTATATATTGCATAACCTAAACTGATTGGCCACATGGCATCATAAGTAATCCTGTTCCTCTTGATTGATTTGGAGTCTCGGTTGTGTCCAAATCTGGATTCAATAGGGAAAAGGTAATTTGCAATGTACATAGGCATGCATGTTGTACCAGTCAACAATTCCTTAATGAAGTTGTAAATGTTGGGCTCATGTGATGATGTCATGTGATCCCAGAACTAGATACATTTGCTTTGAGGAGGTGCTGTCACGTACAACATGTCCATTCACATGTGCTTCATATCACATATGTCTCTTTGAATCTAGACCAGTGTAATCATAGTGCAGGGGTCCCCAAACTTGGCAACTTTAAGACTTGTGGACTTCAACTCCCAGAATTCTCCAGCCAGCTATGCTGGCTGGAGAATTCTGGGAGTTGAAATCCACAAGTCTTAAAGTTGTCAAGTTTGAAGACCTCTGTCATAGTGAGTACCAACTATCAGTTGAGGGATTAGCGGTAGAGTTTCGGGAACAGCTTCCTTCATTCTAGATAGAAGTAGTTAAACTATGGTCCAAAGGCAGTACTGATTCCCTTTTTGTGGCCCTTGGAATCCATCCATCCATCCTTGCTGAAAACTAACTAACAGCATATTTTTCTGTCATTTTGAGGTGGAACATGGAACACACTTAAAAATTGCCCCCCCCCAACCAGCCCTGTTCACAAGGAAGGTATGATATCATATTTACCACCCCCTCAATAATGCTAAGTGTGCCCCTTGGCCACTAAAAGGTTGCCTTGCTATAGATAACCCATAGATTTTCTAGGCTGGCTAATTATCTGGATCAAACTCAGATTGATTAAAACAAATGTTTGCTTATCTTATTACCATGCATGGGAAAAATACAAACAGCTCTAATGTGCAGGTCAGAATGCTTGGAACTGACAATCAAACAAGATTTTATTCCTTAAACAATAAATACGATATTCAGGAAGAGAAGAACATGGCTGGAACCGCTGTATGCTATACTGAAGAAACAGACAAATATGACATCAGCTGTGGTGTATACAAATGTTTTTTTGCTGTCAAAACTAGTTGGCTTTTTCCACATCTTCTCTTTTTTCCTGCAGTTATGTATTGTGTGCCTCATGATCATGTTATGTGCTCAAATGACATTGTTATGTTCCTGAGCAACCCTGCATTTTGAAAAACATGAAAGGGGGTTTAGTAAATCCAGTTTTGACTGCAAGTAAAACAAATGAAGAAGGAAATGCAACAATTATTGGATCTTCACTGAAGTTGTCTAAGGCAAACTGAAAAGTGGGCAAAAGCTGAGAACAAAAGCAGCCAACAACAGCTTGTCTAGAGTTGAGAAATGTGGGAACATGAAGGGAATCCGAGATCTTGTAAATTATGTACAGAGAGGTAAAATTCTCTTCTAAAGCTCTGGAAGCAAAGACTTTCATTTGCAATACAGCCTTTTTTATGGGATGTGGGGATTCTTGTGAAAACCCCATCATCCATACGTTTTGACTATCGTTTTGTCTGTTTCCAAAACTGTATAGCAGGAGAAGTACAGTAGTAACTGCTTCCTGAAAGTAAGTTTCCTGTTCAGAGTAGGAATTTTTATCATGTTCTACAGAATAATATTAGAAGAAACAATCTTGGATAATTTTGAAGCTTTTGCAGAAAGCAGAAGAAAGTACATGTATTGACAGTTGTGGAAGGCGGAGAGAAGTGAATTCAACAGCCCTAGAGATGGGTCTATGGAGTTGGGGGCAGGGGGAGGAAACACCACAATTTGTGTCTTCGTGTTTTTCTCCATTCCCAAGATTCAATGCCTTCCACTAAAAGAGGCCTTTAAAAGGGGGAGCCTTTTTGAAGGGCCCTGATGGAAATTCGAGTTATTATTAAAGATACAGTAATGGATGTCTGTTTATCTGCAGCCAGGCCTCTGTGGGGAGGAGATAAGATATTTATTAAGAGACCTGCTTTAACACCCAAGGATTGCTTTCAGAAGGCCCAAGAAAAATGGACTTTATCTAGTCCATTATTATGTATGATCGCCTGTGTGGATGTTTTACTTTAGTTTGGACACCATGAATGAAAACTAATAACTTCCCTGTTATCAGCAGGACACCTGGGAGATTTTTCACTTTGTCAGAGCTTATTTGAGGGAAACTTGGGGTGGGGGCGTGTGCATACTTAAGGTTTGGGAAGCTCCGTTCCACTAGGGAACCTCAAATACTCACTTCCATATAGATTCCATTGGAATAATTTGTAGAATGAAAGGTTTGCAACAGAAAACAGGCTTGTGAATGAGAATTCCTGAAGGCCAGAAAAGAAGTCTTTGAATTGCACAATCCAATTCTCCAGCTGCTACCCCCTAAATAGGGCTTACTCCCTTATTCCCCGGTAGAAAAAATTAGATATTCCATCAACTGCTGTTTATTACAACGAACTTGTTATGAATATGTTATATTACTTAAATGTCCATTAGATTTAATTTGTAAGTTTTTACTGAATATGCAAAAAGAGAAGAAAAAGCACAAACACCTCTAGTCATCCATATAAATTATATAATTAAAGCATTAAAATGTAACATACTCTTCTTATGAATAAGAAAGAAGTGAAAAATTAAACTAACTTCTTTGGCCATACAAGAATTCATATATAGCAACAGACGAGCCCTTCAGATAATTGTTTAAGTGCCATAGGCTGCCATACAATGATTACATAATTGGAAAAGGTCCTTGGAGGTTTCCTAGTTCAAATCCCTGCCCATGGTGGGAGTCCTCAGATCTTGCCAGAGAAATATCTGACCAACCTTTGTTTGAAAATGTCCAGTGATGGAGCCCATACAACTCCAGGAGGGAGACTGTTATACATCTTAATAGGGTTCAAGGTCAGGAAATTCCTCATTTCAAGTTTGGCTCTGTAAAACAGAGGTGTTCAACCTTGGCAATGTTAAGACCTGTGGACTTCAACTTTCAGAATTCCCCAGCCAGCCAAGATAATATAAGATATTTATTAAGAGACCTGCTTTAACACCCAAGCTGGCTGGGGAATACTGGTAGTTGAAGTCTACAAGTTTTAAAAGTTACCAAGGTTGTAAAACCTTCACCCATTGATTCTTGTGCTATCTTTGGGCATTTACAGAGAATAAATCCACACCCTCTTCTCTGTGATAACTTTTCAGGTATTGGAAGGCTGCTGGCATGTCTCCCCTTAGTCTTCTCTTCTTTCAGCTTAACCATGCACAGTTCTTTTAATCCTTCATAGGATTTAGCCTCTGAGTCCTTCATAATCTTTATTGCTCTTCTCTGCATTCTTTCTAGTTAATCAGCATCCTTTATGCTTTGTTATTTTATTATTTATTTATTGCCATTGTACTGCTGAATCTCACAAGGACTCATGGTGGTTTATAACTATTCCACAACTATTAAAACAAACATCCATGTTAATATTTCATCCATTAAAATTCTATCATAAAAATTTCAAAGAAATTAACACTGACTGTCTTGATAATATTATTGAATTAGATTAAATTTAAAACTGATGAACCCCTCATCTCTTACCCAATTAATAATGATTAAGTAACAATAATAACCACTACCAGCAGCAATGGCAATAACTGATTATTCCAATATGTTCTCCAGAAGAACTCTGTCTTTATTGTTGGTCTGGTGTTTCTTCTCTCTCTCTCTCTATATATATAGAGGAAAGACCAGACCAACAATAAATAGAGAGAGGTATATATCCAATTGGATGAATTCTCAGTAACCTGAATTAAATCTGGAAAAGGCTGAATTTTTGTTTTTCATCCTGATAATCCTTCTCTTTCACCTTCCACTGTTTCTTTTGTTTTTCAACACGGTCATTTGCAGATGTCGCATCTGGCACCTTGATTTAGGAATTCTTATCAATGAGATACTTACTGTAAAACCATCAATGATAAAACTACAAGAATTTGTAACCTTTTACCCTTGAATACCCATAAAATTCATCCATATGAATACATTCAGAGAATTTATTCATCCTTCAGTAATGGCTATGGGGTAAATTCATGCCTTGGTGTTATATTACTCGGATTAGTATAATACTTGTAAGTCTTTCTGATTCTGATCTCCATCTATTGGTTCACCTCTGCAATAATCTGACTCATGTGATCTTTCCAGCACACATCTCTCCTTTTTTCATCATTTCCTATATTGATTGGAACTTTGGAAGTGCTATCAGTGCTATCACTCTGGTGTTGACTTTCTGGGTCATGCATAGAGGAACACCCGGTTGTTTGAATACATTGATTACAATTCATATTCTGTGCATTTGTCTGGATCATGCAGATAACGTTGATTAACTTTTCATGATAAATGGCTACCTCACGGTTTAATATTTTTCCCTATCTAACTCCTACATTCTGGAATTGACTTCCCCTTCAATTGCCTTTGGAGTCCAATTTTTTACATTTTAAACAGGCTCTTAAATGCTTCTTTTCATATTATTATTATTATTATTATTATTATTATTATTATTATTATTATTATTATTATTATTATTATTATTATTATTATTGTACTAGTATTGAGAAATGTTTTGTATTGATTATTTTATGGCATTAGGAAATGCAATGTAATAATTAGGAAATACATTATTATTTTATGGTAATATTGAATAATGGTTTTTGATTTACTTTACTCCATTCAATTACAGCAGCATACTAAACAATAACAGCATTTTTATTTTTTAAATAATAATACTATTTGTACCATCTTTTGGAAAGCTATTAAAGAAGAGAGCAATCTGACTTCTGAGAGGACTTTCCTAAGTTGGGGGCAATAACAAAAAATATTTCTTGGCTGTGGCCCCCATCACTTCATGGAAATGGGAAATAATCAAGTGCTTCTTCCAAATTAAATGGGTTGATTCCAAAGTCATATGGAACTTTAGAGATCAAAACCAACACTTTGAATTTTTCCCCTAGAACACTCTGTACCTCAGGATTCTGTCAAGATTCTTCCCCAAGTATTGGAGCCTGGAGACTGGCCAATATTTATGAATTATGACCAGATCCAGAGATGGCGTATTAAGGAGAGGGTCATACTACAGCCTCTTTCAAGACTGAAGGCATCTCCACCCCCCACCCCCCTGTGTGGAAAACCTCCCATTTTCAGCTAAACATGCTCCTTTCTTTCATCAGCAAGAGCTAGAAAGGTCATGGATCCAGATTACAGATAACAGAGGTCATACTAGAGCCGTGATGGCGAACCTATGGCATGCGTGCCACAGGTGGCACGTGGAGGCCTCTCTGCCGGCACGCCAGCCATCGCCCAGCTGAGCTCCACCGCGCATGCCCTCCCGCCGGCCAGCTGATTTTCAGGTCTCTGCAGCACTGTTGTTTAATCAAAATGCAGTTAAAACACTATACAAGCCATCGAGAATATAACTATATCCAACAGGAACAGGAAATGCCTCACAGGAGCAGATAGAGGTAAATCCTAGAGAGGCAGGAAATGCATAACTGAACAATGGAGATGAATGCTAGAGAGGAATAAAGCTGCACACAAGGCAGACATAACAGAGTAGGCATGGGGGGGGTGCGGCGGGTCCCCCATGCCCCTTTTTTTGTCCCAAGAGGCTTCAGGGAGGTCTGCTAGGCCCAAAACAGGGTGCGGGGGGGGGGTGTTGCACGCGCATGTGCAGGGGGGCAGGGGGCACATTGTATTATGGGTGTGGGCACACACACGTGCGCTGTCCTGCGAGCGCATGCGCTTTTGGCACGCAAGGACAAAAAGGTTCGCCATCACTGTACTAGAGAGTACCCTATCCATTTCATCAGAGTGCAAAGGCCAGAAGAAGTCTCAGATAATATAATAATTGCTAACCCAGACACTACCCTGAACTCTAACCATTAAGAATCAAGACTTTGTTCAATTTTTATTGGCAAAGTACTAAGCAAAATGATAAGGGGACAAGGAGGGAGATCTAGCTGTTCATTTCTCCTCAACAGAGAGTGGGCTACCCCCCAAAAACGGAGTCATCTGTCAGCCTGCTGATGCAATAAGGGAGGAGAAATACAAATCTTTTGCCTTTCTTACTTCCATGTTGTAGGGCAAAACCTGGATTCATATCTATGCTTCGTCAGATTCATATTTTGATTGTAAATGATGATTTCAGGGTCCAATTTATGATAGAAATGGTCCAAGACTCTAACTAAAACAGGAACATAGCAATAGCAATAGCAATAGCACTTAGACTTATATACCACTTCACAGTGCTTTACAGCCCTCTCTAAGCGGTTTACAGAGTCAGCATATTGCCCCCAACAATTTGGGTCCTCATTTTACCAACCTTGGAAGGATGGAAGGCTGAGTTAACCTTAAGCCAGTCAGGATCGAACTCCTGGAGTGAGCAGTGAGTTAACCTGCAGTTCTGCATTCTAACCACTGCACCACCACGGCTCTTCATATTTCAGATTAGACTCCCATGGCTGCCAAGTATACCACTATACTTTCCACTAAGAGTTATCTTACTTATTACCATTGCAGCATGATCCTGTGAATGGAGCTAACTGCTTTGCATCACCAGCCCAATTCTGAGTTCTGTTTCTTAGTCACTCTGAGAATTGTGTGAACAATTAGCTTAAAGTTATCCAATGAGTTCCAAGGTTCCAAGGTTCAGGAGACACCAACTAGGTCTTCCTCCTAGTCCATATTCCTCATTAGTCATTTTGGGGCCCCTATCTCTCAGTTGGCTGATTTTGTCTTATTGTATGTTGATGTAATTATATAAGAAGTCATTATCTGAAGCCATTTGCTGAACAAATATAACCAGGTCATTCACTAGTTCTGTGAAACTTATGGTTCTGGCAGCACTCAGTTACAGTACCTGGGTCAAATGTTGTCATTTGGGAATACAAAGTGTCTAATTTTTCAAGGAGAATGAGGCATGTCATGAGTCCTTGCTGTCATCTGATTTTTTGTAACCCAGATGTGGTAGCCCTTACCTTGCACAGGAAGACTATTGTCAAAGTTTCTCTTTCCCATTGGTCAGGCAAGTGCCCAATCAGGAGGAAATATTTTAAACAGAAGAACAATACTATTCCACACACACAAAAAAACGCATTACTCCTCTTCACTTTGTCAGTACCTGTCAGCATGCTTGCTCCGGTCCCTCCCCCCCTACAACACCTGCTTCACTGATCCCTACTCAGCACCACCTTCTTCTCCAAAATGGTCATAAGAAGACAGGAGACAACACGTCAGTGGAAGCACTACTCCATTTTTATTGAGTTATGTTGTTCGTATGACGTGGGTGATTGGATAAACCAAAACCAATCTAAGTTTAGATCATGATCTAATTAATTGTGGCAAGTGAACATAGCCAAAAAAATGAGACCAATTTCTCTCTCTCTCTTGCCAGTGAGTGAGAAAGGATGCTGGGAACTGTAATTCAATAATATACGGTGAGCTACAAGTTCCCCATCTTTAGCAATACAAGATGGATGGCTCCATAGATGGATGGAGATGATGTATCTTTGGGATCCTGAATCCTTTTGCCTTCTGTGAATGTTCTTATTCCTATCTGGTGTGTTTGTTTGTATGACCACTCTCTGACTAGCCCCAGACAATTGCTTCCACCATTCGTGACACTAGCTGATAAGAACAATCGGGAAGTTCACAAAGAGGCAAAATCCATCACCCTTGTTTTATCAGTAGAAAAGGGTTCTTCTGGCTGGCAGAGCTGTGCCATAGGCAGGCTATGCTGGCAACCAAAAGGGAAGTCTGCCAACATGAGTTTGAGTCTCTTGATGATCATTTGGCACATACACAAATGAAAGAATATTAATTTGGATTGATGAGGCATAGAAGTTGCATATAATTGTTTCTAATGTATGTGTGTCTGTGTATATCTACTGTATGTGGTTTATATTAAAAGCATCAATAGGAGACTCCGTGGGGAGTAAAGAAGCAAAGGAAGAAGAAAATGCTAAAGCTTTTCCAACTGGAACTGACACACCAGTTGCAAACCTATTTGGATGGAATTAGCCTTGTGATAGTTATCCATATTTTGTACCCTCATTGTTCATTAATGCAGTGCAGATTCTATGGTGATATTATTTTTCAGTGCAGTCCAGAAATTTCAGCTAGTTAAAAGAGATCAGAAGGGACTTGTTTTATTGTGCATATTAACCCTTAAAGTTCTAAAATGCTAAATTGCCTGAGTAATGGCCTTTTTCTCTCTCGTTCTAAAGAATGTAATCACAGGCCTTTCCCCAACAAGTCCTTCAAACAATGTAATTAGGGGCCTTTTGTTTTGTCCAATAATGAAATGTCCATTTAAGACAATCTTGTAGGACATCCTCGCATAGGCCTTTTCTGTGCGAGGATAAGATCTAATTACTTTGCCAAGAGATTGTTTTATTTAGCTTTATTTATTTATTAGATTTTTATCCTGCCTTATTACTTTATAAGAAACTCAAGCCAGTGAATATATATTATATTTCTTCATCCTCCTATTTTTCCCACAACACCAACACTGCGAGATGGGCTGCCCAGAGAAGTAGTGACTGTCATTCAGGATGTGTGGTAGCTTAATGTATCCTGTTCTTTCAATGGCCACACAGTTCTAACAGAACTTGAATTCCATTGTCTTTCACATATTGTTATCTTCAAAATTGGCACTGACAGGAATACAGGTAACTTATGACCATGGTTGAGCCCAAACTTTATGTTGTTAAGTGAGAAATTGGTTAAATGAATTTGCCCCATTTTATGACTTTTCTTGCCACATTTGTTAAGTGAATCCCTGCAGTTCTTAAATTAGTAACACGGTTGTTAAGTGAACCTGGTTTCCCCATTGACTTTGCTCGTCAGAAGGTCACAAAAGGGGATCACATGACTCTGGGACACTACAACCGTTATGTCAAGCATCCAAATGTAAATCACATGACCATAGGGATCCTGCAATGGTCATAAGAGTGAAAAATGGTCATAAGTCACTTTTTCAGTGTCGTTGTAACTTTGAATGGTCACTAAATGAACTGTTGTAAGTTGAGGACTACCTGTACTGCTGTCAGTAGTATGAATTGGCATAACCAGGAGTCACTCATAATCTTATTCAACACATTACTCAATCTCCTTTAAATACACTTGTGCAACCCTTGAGTGAAAGAAAATGGTTATAAGAGCAACTGTGCACATTGTCAAATGGGTACTTTTGCAAAAATTAGAATATTTGTAATTCATAATTATGTTTAGGATTGGCCTACTCTACTCTGCAGCATGAGTGAATCCTCAACAGTTTAACGTTTAAAATATGATTTTTTTGATTTTTTAATTGGAATATGAATTTTCTCCCAGTATGAATTGGCATAACCAGGAGTCACTCATAATCTTATTCAACACATTACTCAATCTCCTTTAAATACACTTGTGCAACCCTTGAGTGAAAGAAAATGGTTATAAGAGCAACTGTGTACATTGTCAAATGGGTACTTTTGCAAAAATTAGAATATTTGTAATTCATAATTATGTTTAGGATTGGCCTACTCTGCTCTGCAGCATGAGTGAATCCTCAACAGTTTAACGTTTAAAATATGATTTTTTTGATTTTTTAATTGGAATATGAATTTTCTCCCAGTATGAATTGGCATAACCAGGAGTCACTCATAATCTTATTCAACACATTACTCAATCTCCTTTAAATACACTTGTGCAACCCTTGAGTGAAAGAAAATGGTTATAAGAGCAACTGTGTACATTGTCAAATGGGTACTTTTGCAAAAATTAGAATATTTGTAATTCATAATTATGTTTAGGATTGGCCTACTCTGCTCTGCAGCATGAGTGAATCCTCAACAGTTTAACGTTTAAAATATGATTTTTTTGATTTTTTAATTAGAATATGAATTTTCTCCCTCCTGACATGAGACCAATGATTGCAGGATGGGTATTCTTGGGCTTTTCACAAGAACAGGAAATGTGGATTCCAATCTCTTCTGTAAAAACAAGCTTAGCGGCCCAACTTAAATGCATTATTCAAACCTGTGCTAAACTGTACTTAAATACTATAAATATGAGTTACAAATATCTTGGGTTTACATGGCATCCCTGCTTATTGTCCTGTAATATGGCCATGAGGGTAAGATCTGAAGCTTCCATTTGCTTCCTTTTTAGATCTTAGGCTGAAATGTCCTTTAATAGAGAACATGTTAGGGTAAATCTTAATTTGATGTGTTGAAAAAGCCAACATTAAATAATAATGTATAATGCCAGGTTCAGTTGGCCATAACTATGATTAAGTTTTAGTTTATGTTTAATCTCAAATGGAAGCTAATGTTACTTTGCGGCTATATTGAATAAAGGGCTGGGAACTAGGGAATAGCCAATAAATGGTTCTAGTATAATTTGAACCCAAGTTTCTAGACTATATTCTATTTGCATCATAAATGAGCTACTTCATAGGAATCAAGGAAAAATATAGTCTAAAGAAAAATCATACCACTAGTCTAGCAATATCATCCACTGATTTTCCAGAATTTTCCTCTGAATCCTTATTCAGGTACAGTATCAAACCCAGGACCTTGTGCACATATATTATGTTCTCCAGGACATAAATGATGAGT
This sequence comes from Thermophis baileyi, assembly GCA_003457575.1. Classification (NCBI taxonomy): domain Eukaryota; kingdom Metazoa; phylum Chordata; class Lepidosauria; order Squamata; family Dipsadidae; genus Thermophis; species Thermophis baileyi. Next base: position 3,235,823 of record QLTV01004416.1, on the reverse strand, counting down.
AGGGAGGGGGTATGGGCTTTATGCTGTGGATTTTTAATGTTGTAAGCCACCCAAAGTCACCAGGTGTGAGTTGGGCAGCCACATACATTTGTTTAATAACTAAATAAACTACAGTTGTTATTCCAAAGGATTTATTTCTGACACTCACTAACATTGCATTTCCTTAAGTACTAAAGGACTGAAAATGCATTGAGGACAAGTCAAAATTGGGAGTAATGTATGCACAAGATATGCCTCAGGACCATTGATGTGATCCCTGCAAACCCTGAAAAATATATTAACATTTTTTCTATGCTTATGATATGTATCAATCTAGCAAACAGATGAGTAAAAGACTTTAGGTGCTGATATCTAAGGAGATTCTCAATCGACAGGTCATAGTTGTCCCAAAGGTGCTATTTAAAAGGCAGCTGGACTTTTCTTGATTTTTTCCTTGAAAACTTTTTGCTTCTCATCCAAGCTTCTTCAATTCTGGCTGAATGGTGGGGAATGGAAGGATTTATAGTCTGTGCACTCATCTGGTCATTAGAGAACTGGTCATCAGAGAGCTAATGACCAACCTCCAGAGTACTAATGACCAGATGTCTGCAAAGAATATAAATCCTTCCATTCCTCACCATTTGACCAGAATTGAAGAAGCTTGGATGAGAAGCAAAAAGTTTTCAAGGAAAAAAAAAACCCCAAGTAAGTCCAGTTGCCTTTTGAATAGCACCTTTGGGACATTTAGCTGCTGAGTTTGCATAGTACACTAAACCTTCAACCAAGTTAATTAAATATAATTCTTGTGTTCAAATAACATGCTATGTGCAAAATTGGCTTCATGCGATGGTTTGATTCCCATTATATGCTAAGACAGAAGCTGGATTCCTTCTGGTGATTCCTGTACCATAAATCTCTCCCATCCTGTTTTAGCCTAGTCTAATGTTGTGTGAATCAAGCCTTGCAAAGACAGCAGTTGAACTAGGGTTAGTTTATTGCTTTGACTCTAATGTGCACTATTATGGATTTTGTTGCTAGTGCCATTACAACCTGTCATTTCCACTTGTGAAGATGTATGGGTAGAGAGAGAGAGATCCCCAAAGATTTCCAGATGCAGGTGTGAATACATGTGGTCCATCAGGAGGCAAAATGATGTGGTTGCCTCAGATGTCAAGTGTAGAGGGCAGGAAAGAGGAGCAAAATTATGGAGCAAAATTATGTTGCTGTGTTTTTTGTACACTCAGTGAAGAGAGGACCCATGTACTACAGTGTTGAATATAATGTTAGATATAGGCATATCACAGTTCAGAAACCTTACCCTTTCCCTAGAACAACAGTCTAGTTTCCTTACCCTTTCCCTAGAACAACAGTCTAGTTCATATATGCACGTATATAATTCCATTCTTCCACAAAGGATGTCTGTATTGAAAACCACCGTGTTTGACAAATAGTAGGTATTTGCTTTTGTAATATTTCATTCATACTTTGAAATTCTCCTTTGATGATAATTAATGAAGAAACATCCGTGCGTGAACTTACACAAAAAGTCAGTGTACAATCCAAGGAATGGTGGTACCTTCTCCGTCTAAAAACCCTTATTCAAATAGTTGGGTGTGGTGGGAGTTGGGTCCAAGGGAGAAGAGCTCTGTGTCTGAGAAAGGTAAAGAAAGCTCTTCCCCTCTCCTTGAAGTGTAAGGAATGAACCACCAATTTAGGATTAACAGGGCAAGTCCTTGCTCAGTTCCTCATCTCATTCTTCCAGGAGTAGTTTATTCCACTCACTTACACAATGCACCCTGAAATGGGGGGGGGGTTAGGATGACGGGGAGGAGGTATTGAAGAGGGGGTTCTCTTTCTCAGCTCCCCATTCCCTTCCCTTCCCATCCTTGGAAGCTATTGATCCTGCTCTTCCCCTTCAATGCACCGTAAGCACTGCTTGTTGTCACTGTGAGCTGATGTCACCATAGACAGCTGCGCTTGGAGCGCGGGGGGGGGGGATATTGGCTTAAGGAAAGGAGGGAGCTGCTGTCTCTTCCCCCCAGCCCTGAGGCATCTGCTGGCAGGGACGAGGCTCTTGAGCCAGGCACCACAGTGTCTCAGAGCCAGGTTGGCTCTGGCAGTGACGCATCTTTCCTCTGGGTCACACAGGCAGCACAAGGGGAAGTGCCGTCAGCCGATGCCCAAGCCTGGCCAGCCAGGCAAGCAACTTTGCTGCTCCGTGAGTAAGCATGGCTTGGGTGGCTGTTGCTGTTGCTGTTGCTGCCGCTCTTGCCTCCTCCCTGCGCCAGCCTCCAGGGTGCGCTCAGCGAGGCTGATCAGCTGCTGGACAGCGACTCCAAGGGAAAGAAGGAGGGCCAGCGGTGGTGGCCAAAGCCAGCTAGCCTGGATGGATGGGCGGCGCGCTTGCTCTGGAGAGGGAGAGCTCACCTAAGGCAACCACTCGTTTCCCGGTTCTGCGCTCTCCCCAGATTTGGAAAGTGCTTTCTTTGTTTCCTCGAGCTCTTCCACTCGGAACACACCTTCAGTCTGCCAATCTCGATCAAGCTTCTGAGTTACCACCACCGGTCCAACCTGCCGGAGTGTGAGGAAGGCAAGGTAGGCAACGGGGCGATTTGCTTCCATCCTGCGCCTTTGGAGCGCACTTTCTCAGCCCCGGCTAGCTGATGGCAGAGGGGGCTTTTCCTTGTCTGGTGGATTCAACCCGGGAGAGGCAAGAGTCTGGACGGGACGGTGAGGGGAGCTACTACTGCTGCCGCTCCTATCCTTCCCACAGGAGGTTTTCATCCAAGGCAGAGAGAGATCGGTGGATTGGCTTGGGCTCCTCATACACAGCAGAGGGCATCTCAGCAAAAAGACCACCAGGGAGTGACCCTCCCCCGCTACCCTTTGGTTATTGCTCAGGAAGCCAAGGAGGTCAATTATCTCCCTTCACTTCTTCTCTTCCCCCAAGCGTAAAACTATGGCTTTTCAAAAAACAACAGAGCCTTCCAGCGCTACGAGGAAACCTCCCAGTTTGTTGGAGATTGGAGCGCTCTGCTTGGATTCCGAGATCATCTTCGGGTTTACCAGCCACCTTCTCAAGAGAAAAAGCAAGGTAAGAGAAGGTGTGGCTGGGGAGCTTCCAACACGCGGGAGGGTATAGCAGACACGGGGCTTCGGACTTCCCCCATTTAGACGGCTCACACACGGAGCAAAAATTTGGCAGTAAATAAGCAAAGGAAGGAAGGAGAGTTAGAAAGAAAAAAGTTGAAGCGTCGCGCTGGACTTTTGATTAGAACCGGCGGAGGTTCCTTAGGCTACCGCCGAACGCTTTCAGCACCGCGGATAGCGCCACGAGTTTTATTAACGCCGATCTTCCCGTGAGGACTTTCCCTTCTTTTTCCAAAGCTCCTGGACTGCGCCCAAGAAAACAAAGCGCGACTCTTCGACTTTTGCTAGCACCCCTCCCTTCCCAATTCTTATTCTCCTCACCCCACTTCTTGGAGTCCAAGGAGGTTTCCCACACATGAAATATTTAAGCAAGTTTAGCGAAGATCTGCCGAGCTGCCGAAGCAGGGGAGGCTTGGGAGTCAGGCACTTTATTGTTATGCGCGAGTGCAAGGCGCGTCTTCCTTGTCCACCTCCCAGGTTAATTGCGATGCGGGAGGGAAAGAACGAGGGAGCGAAACCAATGCTAATGAAATCTCTTCTCCCCCCCCCAGCTGTGCACGGCACGGGATGCTACAATGGGTCGCTTCCATGGCTCCTCCATCATTTCTTTTCCGGCTCCCTCTGTTCCCTGTGGAAAGTTTCATTTAGCACCCGGCGAGCTGTGCGTCGCGCCTCTGCTCCTTGGAGCAATGTAAAGTCACACGTTTGCCATTGCTTTACACAAAGTAATTTATAGAGCAGCATATGAAAGAATCTCGCCCCCTCCCACTGCCTTATTCCCACCCCCCCTGAAATGCTATAGGTTTAAGATATACGCTTTTATTCCAATAGGTTTAATTAGCCTAGTAGATAACAGTGCCGATGAAAGGAAGAAAGGCACTCTGTACATGTTCCAAGATTGCTCTACCTTGAGGACTTCGGACCCCGAATTCAGTCATTTGAAAAGAGAGACTCTCCTGAGTTGTACCTTCAGATTTCACCCCTCCTTCCTCTCCGTATCCCCTCCCTCAGGCCAACAGCGTGGCTTGGCGCCTCTCGCGAACCTCGCCTGCTGTGCTCGCAAATTGGATGCGAAGCGCCACGTTTGGCTAAAGCAGCGGTGGCGCGCAGCGGGGTGGGGGAGACGGTCGCTTCTTCAGGGGTGGGCTGATGAGACGAGGCTGGAAAGCTGTCGGTTGGAGGCAGGGAAGAAAGAGGGACGGGGAGGAGACGAAGAGGCACGAACTGGGCATTCCCTTCGGAGTTCCTCACTCTGCCTTCAGGGACTTGCCTGGGGGTTGCGCGCGGGCGAGCGGCTGTGGCGCGCCGGAGGAAGTAGAGCGAAAGCAAGCTGCGATCGCGCTTGAAAACATCCGAAACCTTGGAAAGGGGAGGCGGGAGGGAGCGTGTGTGGATGACTGCTCGCGCTAGCCCCGCGGCTGAGAGCGAAGGCGGAGGCCGGCCCGCATGGCAGCCTCGGGCGTCTCCACCTTGACGGATTAAACTTAGATGTCAACCCAGGACCCGCCACCCCTTTTCATTTACAATTCGCCATTTGCACCGGGGAGGGAAAACTCCTCACCCAAGTGCGGGCATGGTGCAAAAAAAGCGATGGGGGGGGGGATTGGTGAAATAGGCAATGGGCTGGGCGGTGGCGGCTAGCCAGATGAGGCTCGGTGGGTTTCAGTTATCGGCGTGTGTATCTGAGAACAATAAAGAGAAGATCCAGAAATAGGTGTATAAAAAGAGCCGAGCTGTACATATGTATTCTAGTTTATGGACTACCTGCAAAGTTTCCCGTTACACATTTATGATTGCGGGGCAAGACAAGAGGAAGGCGTGGTCATCCTGGGTATTCAGGGCTAGGTTGCTTGGCAGGAGGAGCGTGGGAATTAAAAGCGCTCGGAGAACGTGGATTTCGCGCGCTTCTTTGCCAGCGCAGATGGCTTAATTTTCTTTTGACGATCCATTGCAGAGCGACAAGAGACCGGCAGATGGCGCTGTAGCTACAGGGACCGGAGAGTCGCCGGCATTAGGCTGACTGACTTCTCTAATATGCCTTTTACCTTAGCTTGGCGGTTGCGTCTCTTTAACGGATTATAAGCCTTCCTCCCCTGTATTGCCGTCAACCAAGGAAAGTGGTTTCAAGCAGCCACGGCCAACCATTCTCGCCATGAATCAAAAGAAGAAATGTTTAAAAATGCCCACAACCAGGACGTGTTTTTTTGGCATCCTGCAATTTAGGTTTATAACTTGTGCACCAAGTGATAGATGGATGAAAACAAGTGACCCGTTTGCCAAATAGATGCTCTTTAAAAGTATCATATATGGAATTGTAGAATTGTAAAGTTGGAAGGTACCGTAAGGGTCATCTAGTTCACTCCCCTGCAGGAAAATCCATTAAACCATCCTCAATCATGGCTGTTTATCCCTTTCCTAAATACTTCAAAAACAATGGAGAACTCAAAACACCTGTAGACAGACTCAATCAGAATAGAGATGGAAGGGACCTTGGAAGTCTTCTAGTCCAATCCCCAGCTCAAGCAGGAGACCTGGCCTATACCATTTTAGACAAGTGACTGTCCAGTCTCTTAAAAACCTCCAGTGATGAAGCACTTACAACTTCTGAAGGCAAGCTGTTCCACCGGTTAATTGTCTTCACTGTTAGGAAGTTTCTCCTTAATTCCAGGTTGCTTCTCCCCTTCATCAGTTTCCATCCATTGTTTCTTATCCTGCCTTCTGGTGCTCTGGTAAATAAGTTGACCCCCTTCTTTGTGGCAGCCCCTTAAATATTGGAACACTGCTATCATGTCACCCCTAGTCATCCCCCCCCCAATAATCTAGACATACGCAATTCCTGCAACCCTCCTTCATATGTTTTAGCCTCCAGTCCTCTAATCATCTTTGTTGCTCTTCTCTGCCCTCTGTTTTAGTCTCCAGGCCTTTAATCATCTTAGTTGCTCTTCTTTGCACTTTTTCCAAAGTCTCAACATCTTTTTTTTTTTTTTGTAATGTGGTGACTAAAACTGGACGCAGTTTTCCAGGTGCGGCCTCTTGTAATGTTGTATAGTACAGATATCATCTATTCCAAATTGTTTGGAAGTTTTTCCTTATATTTAAAATCTAGAGAACTACGTTGTTTATTAATTATTTCTGCTCCTAGGTAATAGAAAGAGCTCCTGCTTCTCATCCTCTTATGGTACCTTTGATATATCTAAAAACTGATATCATGTCCCCTTGCCCACCCCCCCCCCCGTTTTCTTTTCTCTAGACTGAGTGCATCCTGTGTTCCTGTTGCTTGTCCCCAAGTCCCTGTGTATTGCCTACCTCTACACCTATTTTGACCTGTCCACACCCTTCTGGGAATGTGATGTTCAGAACTGCATATACAATCCTCTTGGGGTGGTCTCACCCAGAGTAGAAGGAAAAAAGGACTTCATGTGTACACAACTTTTTGCAGACCAGGAGCCCCACTTAGACTTCCAACTGCATATTAGTGCTGCTTGAAATAGTGAATTTTCTGATAACAGAATAACAGAACAGAATAAGAGTTGGAAGGGACTTGGAGGTCTTCTAGTCCAACCCCCTGCTCAGGCAGGGAACCCTAAACCATTTCAGACAAATGGTTGTCCAATCTCTTCTTAAAAACTTCCAGTATTGGAGCATTCACAACTTCTGGAGACAAGTTGTTCCACTGATTAATTGTTCTGTCAGGAAATTTCTCTTTAGTTCTAGGTTGCTTCTCTCCTTGATTAGTTTCCACCCATTGCTTCTTGTCCTGCCTTCAGGTATTTTGGAAAATAGGTTGACCCCTTCTTCTTTGTGGCAACCCCCCGAGATATCGGAACACTACCATGTCACCCCTAGTCCTTCTTTTCATTAAACTAGACATACCCAATTCCAGCAACCGTTCTTTGTATGTTTTAGCCTCCAGTCTCCTAATCATCTTTGTTGCTCTTCTCTGCACTCTTTCTAGAGCAGGGGTGTCAAACTCGCGTCGTCACAGCAGCATCATGTGACGTATCGGGACTTTCCCCCCCTTCGCTAAACCGGGCGAGGGTGTGGCCAGCACGTGACGCATCTGGCCCATGGGCTGGGAGTTTGACAGCCCTGTTCTAGAGTCTCAACATCTTTTTTACATTGTGGTCACCAAAGCCGGCTGCAGTATTCCAAGTGTGGTCTTACTAAGGCAATATAAAGTGGTATTAACACTTCACGTGATCTTGATTCTATCCCTCTATTAATACAGCTTAGGACTGTGTTGGCTTTTTTTTTGGCAGCGGCAGCACACTGCTGGCTCATATTTAAGTGACTGTCCACTAAGACTCCAAGATCCCTCTCTCAGTTACTATTATTGAGCCAGGTACCACCTATATACTCTACCTGTGCATTTGGTTTTTCTCGTCTAAATGTAGAACTTAACTTTTTTCACCATTGGATTTCATTCTGTTAGATAGCACCCCATGTTCAATGTTGAAAACTACATTTCATGTTATTCCATTTATAAAGACGTTTAATATTAAAAGCTGGATTGCTCTCGTGTCTTGTATTTAACAATTCTTTCAATCATATTGAGGTACATTCAAAGTTCTTGGGGGTTGTCTGGTGCCTCTGGTGCCTCATCTCTGAAGTAGCCCAAGGAAGCCACAAGGCTGGGGACCCATGCTGTGGAAAGAACCTTTGTGCAAACATCACAGAGCGTGGCTCAGCACATTGCTGGAGGCTTGATGCTTTACACAGAAAAACGAGCATTTCTCTCTCTCTCTCTCTCTCTCTCTCTCTCAAGGATGGATTTAAAACAACACAGTAATTGTATTCCATAGTAAATAGCAGCTGACTAGGCAATTAGTTCCTTATGCTAATTTCTCCAGCTGCCGGGTCAGGGTTCCTCTGTAGAAATCATCTCCATCAATTCATCTCTTAGGGGATGAGAGAAGGAGGCAGCTCTCACAGAGACAGTGTGACAATGGAGATGCAAAGAAAGCAACAGTGAAAGATGCCTGTGCCATCTCTTATTTCAAGGGACTCCCCCCTTGAAGGACTGAGCCTTGTGCCTGGCAACTGGCCTGTCTGAATACATCTTTGCTTGAAATTCATGGAGGGCAGTGCGGAAGAAAACTGAGAGAGAACATGCCTTTTAATCTGGAATGGGACTCCTTGTATTTGTGGAATGGGCCTGTGCTTAAAGAGAATGTCTGGGAATTCACTTCAAGTTCTGGGGTTCCTTTCAAGGTTTCACAGGCAGCAGGTAGACACAACCAAACGGTTACATGATTCAGAGGGCTTAAAGGAGACATACACCTGGCACATAGGCCATTCTGGCTGGGGTTCAGCCTTCCTTGTGGGAAGTGACAATAGACAGGATACGGCACACCCTATACCCATCTCACCTGTAATGGGAGGACCTGCAGCTCATTCAGCTCATGCTTTACATCAGGAATGGAGAAAGCAACTATGCACGGACCACGAAGATTTGTGTTCCCAGGAATATGGGTGGGAGGGTTTCAAGAGCAAAATGGGTAACTTAAGCCTTTCAGGTAACAGCTCTACATTAAGAAGTGATCAGTGCAATCTCTATTTTCACCAACCACAGGGCTTACATAGCAAATAAGAGAAAAGACCTCTCATTGAGACCTTGGATAAATGGCTACCGGATCTAGGCTACAGAAATTCAGGGTTAGGGTTTCCTCTAATTCTCTGCTGTTATCTTGTTGTCACCTAGAGCAGGGGTCTCCAACCTTGGCAACTTTAAGATTTGTGGACTTCAACTTCCAGAGTTCCTCAGCCAGCAAAGCTGGCTGAGGAACTCTGGGAATTGAAGTCCACAAGTCTTAAAGTTGCCAAGGTTGGAGACTCCTGACCTAGAGGACTATAGCTCAAACCTGGAAAGATCTGCCAATTATACGAGCCACACTAATAAATAAAGAAGACATTCTGACAAGCTTGACCATTCTTTCTGTCTTCGCACTGAAGAATCCTTTGGAAGTCATTGTTGTATTCTAATGGCAGTCAAGGAAAAGGTAATTTAAAAAAAAATGGAAAAGAAAAAGTGCTTTAAAAAATCTGGTGTAACAGAAAGTGAGCAGACTTCAAATCTATGGTATCGCTTATAATTTTCCCAGAACAGCATGAGTTTGGGAAATGGTACCAAGCACCCATACTGAACGGACCTTAGAGTCTTTCTTTACTAATTTCTGGTTACGTAAAAATATAAATTGAAAGAGGGGGCATTTCATTTTTTAATATTTATTTTAAGTATGATGTGGGAGAATATTATTGGAAATGCACCCAAGATATACCCCTAGCTGCTGCCTGTTCCTGAATGGGCAGGAAACCCATACAGCTCCTTGGGTGACTTAGGCCAGGGGTGTCAAACTCAAGGCCCGGGGGCTGGATCCAGCCTGCGGGGTGCTTAGAACTGGCCCGCGGGACTGCCCTGGAAACAGCAAAGGACTGGCCCACAGTGCCTCTGCCAGCGAAAATGGAGCTCCGTTTTTGCTGGCAGAAGGTTGCATTGCAGCCATTGCAGTCAAAAACGGAGCTCGGGAGCCCATTTTCACTTGCAGAGTGCTCGGGCCACCACAGGTGCCCCCGACACGAGTGATGTCGAGCTGGCCATACCCACCCTGGCCACGCCCACCCCAGCCCCATGAGGTCAAACACAACCCTGATGCGCCCCTTAATGAAATTGAGTTTGACACCTCTGACTTAGGCCCCTAACTCGTAAGCACGGTGCTCCTATGTATGTATTAAAATGCAGTGATAAAAAATGACAGAGTTCAATTCAAACCAAGAGCGTGGCCATGATTTCTGATTCAAATCTTAAGTTCAGATTCTGAAAAATGCTGTACTAATAAAGGAAAGGGCCTTTTATAAACTGTGAAGAGTGCATTTTTATTGAGCAACTACTCCCAATCATTTTACATAGCTACTGTACATGGAAAAAGGACATGCATTTACAGGTGTGATCCCAGATGCCTTTGACTAAATGTAGCAATGTTAATAAGGGCACCTTTTTATTACTGCATTTCTGTCACTGAGTAATTACAGACCGATATCTAGAATTAAGATCATGATGACAAGGCAGTAAACCCAATTTGGTATCCTGGGTAAACTTGAGAGGGAGTTGCAGTGAATCCTAGCTCTCTGAGGAAAAAAATACCTAGAGAATATGTGAGTTTCCAAAGATTTATCATCTTATTCATACTATTCACTTTGAATAATTTTCTTCCAGAGCCACTGGGCATAGCTTCAGATTGCAACACAACTAAGAATACATAGACAGTAGACATATATTGAAAACTACTTCACAGCTACACATATATTTTAGAAGAAAGCAGCATTAAATAAATAGCTTCTCGGTTCCCTTTAAACACCTTAAATGCAGGATTTATAAAGAAAGCTCTAAAATTTAGAGACCACCATTGAGAAAATCTAGTTAAGAGTTTTACTAGGATACACAAATAATGCCTCCAGCTTTATTAAGGTAGGTAATATCCTATGAGTGAAGACATTTAGTATCAACAGAAGGTAGATTAAAACATATTAGAAGATGTCATTTACAATAAAAAAGAAGAGCTGTTGACTCGAGTTATCTAAATGAATGGCAGTGACTAAAAACCTTTCCCCTTCAAAATTTAATCCACTATTACGAGTGAGCTCCCATTGGTTCTTAAATTTGTGATAAAATCAGAGTTGATCCTGCAAGTTGCAGGACTCTGCTTTAGATCAGGGGTCTCCAACCTTGGCAACTTTAAGACTTGTGGACTTCAACTCCCAGAATTCCTCAGCCAGCTGGCTGAGGAACTCTGGGAGTTGAAGTCCACAAGTCTTAAAGTTGCCAAGGTTGGAGACCCCTGCTTTAGATGACTAGCCCCAAGCCACAAACACTTCAGAGCTTTAAGGATTTAAGACCAGCACTTTAAAAAGTTGATACACACTTATATCCCATCCCCCATCTTAACAAAGAGAAAAGTGTGAACTGGCCATACAATCCAATCCTCTGTGTGTTTACTTCAAATAAGTGTGTGCATAAGATTGGGGTAGGAGGAAGGGTAGGTTTACTTCCCTTTAACAAACTTCAGAGGGACTTGTTGCTGTTTAACTTGCTGGTTTTAACCAACGCTGCTGCCTCCTTACAAGTGTTTCTCAACCTTGGCAACTTGAAGTGTGGACTTCAAGTTGCTAAGGCTGAGAAACAGTGCTCTAATAGATTCAAGACTGGCAAGGAAGAGTAAGGGAGGTTCTAGTATACATTATTGATCGACTATGATGGCAATTTGAAAGCTGCATTGGCTGCCAGTGCAGCCAATGCAAATTTTGAGCACATTTCAAAATGCTGCTGCAGATTTGGGGCCTACAAAATAGTCTACAAAATAGTGCAATAGAAAGGCCATTAAAATAATTTGTGTTCCCTCCAAAAACTCAGTCCATCCCATTAACCTAAAAGGACTCATGAGATTTTCCTATTTTGCTGTTTAGCTTGGGATTACAAGAATGAAATGTTTCCTCTAGTAGGGCATTGCTTGGGATTAGATGGGATTAAGGTAGGATCCAATGCTAGAGAATATGCATGAGGTGACAACTGTAACTAGTTACAACTCTCTGATAAGGGGGCCATACTCACCTCCCATTCATAAATGTTGCTTGAACACCAATGTATGTTGTGTATGTGTAGTATATAACACTTTTTATGTGCATGCCTTCAAGTCACTCTTGACTCCTGATGAACACCTGGAGAAGTCCATGCAGGTTTCTTGACACTGTTTTCAGAAGTGGTTTGCTGTTTCCTCCTTCTTCCTAGGGCTGAGAGAGAATCCCTGGCCCAAGGTCATCCAAATGGTTTTTACAGTCTCCCAGTTTCTAGCTTAGTGTCTCTAACAACTACACCAAACAGGTTCTCATTTAATACTACCGTGCAAATAAGAAGCTATAACAGGTTGCCCTAGTCAGAATAGGCAGAGTTTGGTAAAGACACCTGTCAATTTGAAGTAATACATAACAAGCAGGGTGTGGTTGTTATTCTGGATGAATTAAACTGGAGCAAAAGAGTATATAATTTTGTGCCACTGGCATGGCTTTGTAGAGAAAGGATAGAAATCCAGCATCATTTGAACAAGGCTCCATTTAATCCAGTATCCTATTACTAAGAGTATCAGCCAGATGAGTTTAAGGAGCCCACAAAAGAAGTATCAGTGTTTTCCTACCAGCCTATTTGGCTTTGGAATGTGGACATTCCTTTTAGCTCTCCCTGGGATAATAGGTGTTGATAGGCCTGACTTCTATGAATTTGTCTAATCCTACTTTTAAATCCCCCTTGAAATCAACTAAGCTGGTAGTTATCACCACATTTTCTGGCAGCAAATTCCATTTAGGAACCAAGTGTGAAAAAGTACTTTTTCTTGTCTCTTTTACATCCACTGCCAATTAATTTCACTAGCTGCCTCTGAATGCTGGTGTTGAAGGAAATAAACCTGTACATCTTACCCAATTTTCAAAGTTGTTCCAACCTAGTAACCAGGGATCAACACAATACAAAGAGAAACTAAAGTTGAGCCCTTCATTTTTCTTCAGCACTTGTTCCAACCCAGTTTCATCCTAAAGTTACCTAAAACCCTTCATGGTCTGTCATCTGGATGCCTGTTGGACCCCATCTCTCCAATTGCTTCTTTGGAATTCTTGCCACTTTTTGTTTCGGACACCTTGTTTTAAATAATTATTTTATCTTTGTATACTGCCTAAAGCTGCTTTGGCAACTGATACGGCTAATAAATTGATTAAATATTAATAAAGCTTCTTTGTTCACTGACATTTCCCTTCAGTTTTTAGAAGTTATCCCACTTTATATCCAGGGCCAATGACCGGATTTTGTTTGTTTCTGGAGCTGAATGACTTAGAAAAGTGACAGTATAGCTGAATCTGAAGCCATTGGTGACAAAGGGGTTCCAGACTTTAGGATTAAGGAGCCTTTAGCTTCCAGGTCGCTCTGTGGTTCCTTATGCACTTACTGAGGACTGTTTTTTTCTCCATGCTGTTTCATTTTCTAATGCAAAAATCTCTTAATATTTTTAAAGGTCCTTCTCCAGAGCCAAGGAGTTATTGAAGGCAGGGCTTTGAAGAAAGATGGGAGTATCACTTGAGTCTTTTGTAAGGTGGACTTTGGTAACACTCATGGGCTAGATTAACTCTCTGAACTAGAGATCTACCTTACGTAACTCAAATCAAGAAAGAGAGGGAGAGGGGGGGGGGAGGAGGGGGAGGGGGAGAGAGAGAGAGAGACGAGGGGGGGGAACAAGGAGGAGAGGGAAGAAGAGGAGAGGAAGAGAGAAAAAGGAAGGAAGAGAAGGAAGGGAGGGAGGGAAGGAAGAGAGAGAGAGAGAGAGGGAGGGAGGGAGGGAGGGAGGGAGAGGGAGGGAGGGAGAGAGAGAGAGAGGGAGTGAGTGAGTGAGTGAGGGAGGAAGAGAGATTTGGGTATTCAAAGGCAGTGCTTCACAGCCAATATACACTTCAGTAGATTGGATTACAAAGTGATTCAGGTGATGACAAGGCCAACAAATCATGTGATAAGTACCTTTGGTTAGGATAATTACTTGAAAATCAGGAAGGCAGGCTCAGATTTGGGAGGAAGAGAGTGATTTGTTTCAAATCTAAGGCAAAGCTATACATCCGATTCTGGTCAGTGGGACTGGGAGTCATCCTGTGATACATTTACATGATGCAAAGATTCCCAGAATTGCTTTTAAAAAGCAGCGTAATTCATAACTTGCCTATACATTCCCTCCCTTCCTTTCTCCTCCTGCCATTCTGATTTTCAAAGCAGACACAGGCCCAAAAGGCAACTTCAACAGCCAGCTCTGCACGTACCTCAGCCGAGACCCCCACGCGTTTAGAATCCCGGAGGGAAAACACTGCAGCTGCCAAAGGGGCTTCCTCTCCTCTCCTCTCCTCTCCCTTTCCCACCCCGCATTTCCACGTGCTCTCGCTCAGCCTCCTTTCCGCGCCGGGGTGGGCGGAGAACGGCGAGCAAGTTTTCCTCCCTTCCCGCCCTCTCCTCCCCGTCGGCTCTGCCCGGGACTTCTCTCTTTTTAACTTTGCAAATCTTACACTTTTCCTGCTCTGCAACACGGGAGGCAGCATTCATGTAGCAGCGGGAGCCGGAGCGGACCGACTTTGGCCACGACTTTTCTCCGTGCAGACGGAGCAGGAGGGCCTGCCTGGAAGTTTCCTGCGTCCCGTGGGCTTCTCGGTTCGCGATGGGCTTGCCGGATAGATCAAAGCCGGGAGGCTTCCCTTGGCCGGCGCTATTATAGTTAACTGCCAGCTCCGGATCTGCTTGGCCGGAGTCCGGTAGACCGTTGTCCCTTTTGTGGAGCCCAGGCTGGGATTTGACATGCCGCCCGTGCTGGGGGTGAGTGGGAAAGGGCTGGAGCTCCCGGAGGCTTCCTTCATCTCGATACAGCGCTGGGCGCTGCACGGACGGGGGAGTTTTCTGTCTCCCCCCCTCCCCCCCGATGGTCCCGAAGCGCCTAATCTTTGCTCTGCTCCGTTTGTCTCTTGCAGGTAACCGAAGGCGGCTCTCGGCGCGAAATCACGCCGCTCTCGCTCGAGTTCCCTCAGCGCAAGAGACCCCTCCAGCCGGCCGTCCCCGAAGACCGATGCGGCAGTCGCCCAGCTCCGGAGGGAGCCGGAGCCGCCTCGGCGGGCGAGCTGGGCCACTTCCAGGGAGCCGCCAAAGGGGAATGGTGCAGAAGCTGCCAAGCTAAGCTGGCCGAACTCAAGAGGCAGGCGGCGAAGCTGGCCTCAGGCTACAACTCCCCGGCCCCGCCGGTAGGTTTGCGCCTCGCCTGCGCTGCGGGTGACCGAGAGTCCCGGAGTGGCGTGTGTGTGTGTGTGTTTCCCCCCCCCCCGGTGCTTTTACATTCAAAGTCCAGTGCGAGCGCGCGTCCTGACTTTGGCACCAGAGCTCTGCAGGGAGGAGAGGGGGGCGGGTGTATATCCTTGGAACTCTATGTGGCTTTATGTCACCGATGTACCTATGCCCCCCCCCCTCCTAGTCTTCTGTCCTTTTAAGGCTGCTTCGCTTTGGAAGCCTTGGTCGGGCTACGAGGCAAGAGCCCTCTTTTCCCCAGGAAAATACTACAGCATGTAGCCTTGGGAACTGCTCCATCCGCTGTATGCATTCCTGCGCATGTACTGCGTGGTTTTCTCTCTCCCCAGAAGTGTTGCGCTTGGGGCACTGCGCTGCTGATTGCACTGGCAAGCACAAGAGGGGGATTGCACAGTAGTTTGCCTTGCTAGCTGAAAAAACGTGTAAGCGTGCGCATCTGAGGGAAATGTGCATTCCTGTGGCTCACTTTGCGGTTGACATTCTCACTGCCTAGCAGTTCATGAACGTGCTGGATTTGAGAACCCCTGCTCTGTTTTTATGTCTTTGCAGTTCCTACATTCCAGAGTACATTTGTATCCAGTGCAGAGTGTTGTCTCACCCACTTGCCCCAAGCAGTATCTGGCCCCTGTCAATATCTGCAGACATGGCTAGGTCAGAGCTGATGTCTATTATTTCATAGTGGATATTCTTTGCACGGGGTTTGCAAGAGTCTCATATTGCTTAGTCCCAAAAGTTATGTTAGACCTCTAGAAATGGCTTTTGCTCTCTCTCAACGGGAAGGTAATCATTTTGTATGCACAGTTATCTTCAGAACATTGGCAGTGCAGTTCTGTGCTTTTGCTGTGTGTAACACTGAATATTGTCATTGTTCCTTTTTAGACTTTTGGTGCTGCTGGGGAACTGGCTGCATCATATAATCATGCTAGGAATAGCCATGCATATATCCTTGTCCTTGATGCAGTGTTAGTTACGCATTGCTAGGAGTTGACAATGGAATCTGTGCTCTCAGGCTCTGGGGAGGCATTGTCCAACTGTAGGTATGTCATCTGTGCATTGCAATTGATGCACATCGTGTCTGCAGGCTGTACATTCTAATTCTTAGAAGGTAACTTATTTCTGTTAAGTAGGAAAATACTGATCGTTTAATCAGTATTTGGAAAGACTGTTTGCATATCAGTTTTGCCTTTGATGTAGGTTTCTTTGTACCTATTCGTTAAGCCTTTACTTATTTGATTTGCATCCTGCTGTTATTTCTACCACTCCAAGGTGACATCCAAAAAGCTCCTTCCCTCTGTTCTTCCCCACAACAACAACCCTATGAGGTGGGTTGGGCTGAGGGAACGACTGGCTCAGTCACTTAACCAACTCCCAGGCCTAAGGAAGGACTAGAATTCATAGCCTCTTGGTTTCTAGTCCAGCACCTAACCCATCATGTTCTAGACCCACATACAACTCAGATGAAGATGATTTCTAGATCATTTCAGAACAAAAAATTTCTGCGAAGAATTCATTTTCAGTCTAAGGCACGGGTGTTAAACTCGATTGCGTCACGTGACGTATCATGACGTATCGTGACCTTTTTTGCCTTTGTGTAGCTGGGGTGGACTTGGTCTGTGCGTGATGCATCCGGCCTGCGGGCCGCCAGTTTGACACCCCTGGTTAAGGGAATCCAGTAATTTCTGGTGGGCTTGCAACCTACGGAACAAGAAGCTGCTGTTAAAAACTTCAATGAATTGATGTTTGATTTAGTATATCTATTTATGTTCTCCCACGACTTAGCTTTAACAAAGATTTGTGTCTGGGGATCTATTAGAGATAGGGGGACAGATTTTGCCCCATGTACTTACTTTCCAGATTTAGTGATTAGTTTGACCCTAGGAATTACTAACCAATATTTAATTATTGGCTGGATTGAGCAATACACTTAACCCTAAACCTAGATCAGGGATGTACAAACTGACTGGTTTAGGAATTCTGGGAGTTGAAGTCCACATGTCTTAAAGTTGCCAAGTTTGAAAACCCTTGACCTAGATTGATGTGATAGAATCTCTGCATTCACATAGCTCACTTCATCCAAGAATATAATATTGTGATTTAATCAGATGAACCGATTCACATGAAATTTGGAGATAGTGGCTAAACCACAAGCTCCTATTTTAGCTTATTTTACTCTTGTGTGTGAATTCAGCCATATAGAAATGACTAGTGAGGAGAGCTTTGGGAGGTACTACTGAGGCTGGAGTTAAATTTGCCATTTATGACTCAGTGCTTGAAAATCAAATTTGGTCATATTTGCCAAATCCCTCACTGTCTGGCTTTTGGCTGCACTAAAATATGTTAGTGGCAGGGGTGGGTTCTAACTTACCTCGCTGCCGGTTCGCTTCCTCCCGCGCCGCGTGGCCGCGCGCGTGCATGCGCAGTGCAAAAAAATAAAAATAAAATAAAAAAAGAGCTGAAAACAAGATGGTGACGCATGCGCAGTGCCGGAAACTCGGCCTCTGGGCATGCGCAGAAGAAAAAAAATAAAAATAAATCAATCAATCAATAAATAAAAAGATGGCGGCGCCCACGGACCGGCACTGACCGAACCGGATCCATGACGTCATTGTGATGTCACCAGCGGGTCGCTACCGGTTTGGGCGAACCGGTCCGAAATGGGAGGAACCCACCTCTGGTTAGTGGCATTGGAAGTTGAAAAATTGGATTAATTAAGAAGTAGATGTTACATTTAGGAGTAACCGTTCAACTCAACTATAAATATTCCCTTTTATCAGTGTGTTACATTTAGTTAGGGACTAAGGCTAGCTGATAATTTGAACCTAGCAAATGTACACCTAAACTTAAGAAAGCAGATAATAATTGATTGTGTGGGTGTTTGTGTATCTATGCACATACTTTTCTGTCTAGTGCAGTGGTTCCCAACTTGGGTCCACGCCCCACACGGGGGCAATTTGATTTTTAATGGGGGCAATTGGAACCTTGTTTAAACCAAGTTAATGGCCTTTTAGGCTTCCTCCGTGTGAGTAGGAGTTCACTTTTTGAATAGTAAGAATTATATGTCACGGAGGGGGGGGCATCAGGATTTTAGAGATGCTTAGGTGGGGCATGGCCAAGAAAGGTTGGGAACCACTGGTCTAGTGATTGCTAGTAAAAGAATTTAAGCTTAGGAAAGTAATGCGAAGACATTCAGGCTTCTGGCTATGTGGAATTGAAGTGCATTGACCACTTGATTCTGTGCAGATTTAATTGGAAGTAAATTTTGTAAAGAACGAGATGGTTTTTCTCCCAAGAGCAACTGGCATAAGGTGTGAAAGCATTAGATTAGAACAGCAGAGATGCTGATTCAGTTTGCCAAGTGAAGCTGGATTTAGATCAGTGACAGTTCTCACCATCACTGGCCTCACAGAGCTGTGGAGTTGTCCTTGGAAAAATGGCAGAACGTAAATGCCCTGGGTAAACATGGCACAGAATGGAAGCTGCTTTCACTTCCAGTGCTGCTGGCGGGATTGCCAAAAAGTGGAGGTCATGTAGAGAAGACTGATATGTCTGATTTACTTGTCAGTATTGCTTCCTCCAAACATACAAGTATGAAAATTAGCTACAGTGACAATTCATCTAGGAGACCACAAGAATAGAAAAGCTGAGATCATCCAGTTTTGGAGATACAGTTCTCCTCATCCTTAATCAATCACGTGACTTTGGGAGCTGAAATAGCTTCTTGATACCAGGAGTATTCACGTAAGGTGCAGGCAAGTAATGTCATTGTGGCTGACCCGGGTGCCCATGCCAATATTCTTTTGAATGTTGTCTCAATTGTATTGGAAGATGCTACAATTCTTTCTATGCCATAGGGCTAGTGTTCAATCAGCTTTAGATTGTAGTAGAATGAGATGGTAGAATGGTTTTACTTCAAATTAAAACAATAAGGTACTGTTTTTGATGACCCCCCTAGAAAATAATCATGGAATCATTCCAGAGGGTGTTCGTCATCTATAATCTGAAGTGATATCACCTATCTATTTCTAAATTCTCCTTCTCATTGTTAAAGGCACTGATATGCAGCCTCTTTCTCACTAGTGTCAAACATGCAGTCAACTGGAAGGTGCAACCAGATAATAGGTGTGTAAAGCGATAATAATCCCATTTCTTCCATATTTACTAAAAGTCCAGATGTTTGATGGGAATTCCTCTATAATGAGATATCTGTCTTTCCAACTCCTTCAGTGTTCCATTGCCACCTCAGAAAAGGTGTTGTTACTTATGGAGGTCAATCTGATAACCATATCAATTCTGCTTACAACAAAGTCTCATTAAATTGTCCTCACTTTTAGAAGTTTTATGTGCAAAGTAAAATTGTTGAGATAACCAGGATGCCTTCTATCTTTTATTACTTTGTGAATTTTTTTTTTGTTGCCTGAAACCAACCAGACTCTAGGTGGCTTACAGAGCTTGCCTAATAAAAACATAATACGAAATCAGATTAAGAATTAATTGAAATAGCAGTTCCAGTTCATGGCTTGAATAAATTAATATTAAAGGTTAAAGATTAAATTTATGGAATATGGCACCATTGGGTTTAGTTAATCCCCAAAGGGACCCTGGAAAAGCCGTGTCTTCATGTACTTCTGGAAGGCCATGGGGTGGGGGCCATCTATGCTTCAGGAGGCAAACTGTTCCAGAGGAGGGAATTGTTATGTAGAACACTTGCCATTGGGCTCCCTCACATTGTATCTTCTGGCAGATGGAGACCCTTGAGTAGCATTCCCTATAGCAGTGATGGCGAACCTTTTCGGCACTGAGTGCCCAAACTGGAATGCGTGCACGCATGCACACGAGAGCACCGGAGCACCGGAAACTTGAAGTCCAGGTGGCCGGCGCGCACATGCGCACCGGCCACCTGGTCTTCAGGTTTCCGGGGCTCCGGCACGTGTGAAGATCAGCATGCACGCCAAAAACCAGAAGAGCACCTGGTGACAGCACGCGTGCCCACAGAGAGGGCTCTGCGTGCCACCTCTGGCACGCGTGCCATAGGTTCGCCATCATGGCCCTATAGGATGGGTAGATACTACTGAGGAAAGCCCTGAGACTTAAAGGGCTTCACATGAAGCACCTTGAATTGCGTTTGGGAACCTACTGGTAACCAGTGCAGTTCATGCAGTACGGGTGTAACACATTAGTACTGTTGCTGATCGCTAAGGACCCATGCTGCTGTGTTCTGGGCTAGCTGAATTTTCCAAGTGGTCTTCAAGGGCAATCCTGTGTAGAATGAATTAATCTAATTGAGAGATGACAGGGACACAAGTGACATTCAGTGCATTCTGTCCCAAATAAAGCTGCAGCTAGTTATACAGTTGAAGCTCTGCAAAAGCCCTTCTGGCCATAGTCTCCACCTGCTCTTTGGGAAGGAGCTGAGAGTTTTGGAGGATTCCCAGACAGTTACACTGCTCTTTCTGAGGGAACACAATCCTGTCAAGAGCTGCAGATGTCACAGTCCTGGCATCAGTTAGCCTCTGAATCAACAATGACTTTGTTTGGATTGAGCCTGAACCTACTTTTTCCTGTCAAGATCCACATAGTCTCCAGATGCTGGGTCATGATTTCCATCTCCTCCCCCACTAGGCCTGGGGTAAAGTTATATCACTGAGTATAATGGTTTCATGCAGATGTTGAACACGGTAGGAGAAATGACCAAATCTTTCAAAGGAAAGTGGATTGTGTAAACAAATATCTGCCAAATTGTAACTTTTTGTGGTATGTATTTAATCATTTGAGCTCTGCATGTTCAGCTGTAACACTTATGTGATAAAGCTGAAGGAAGTTGTGTCCCAGGTCCAGTGTCACATCTCTAGGCTAGCTCTGCTCTATGAAATGTGCACATGCAGTGTATCATTTGCAAGACAATCCCTCTTTAGATAACCAAAACCTCTCTTGTGCTCTCTAATTAATAGGTATCGATCCAAAATTAATAATATTGCATATGATACACATAATGCCAAATAGCTCTTGTTTTTTCTTAACTAAATCAATTTCTGTACACACTTCATTCAAAAGGTTTTAACAGAGAGTTAGATTTTTGCTGATTTGTGTAGCAGTAGACTGGACTATCTGAACCAGGGGTGGGTTCCTCCCGGTTTGGACCGGTTCGCCCGAACTGGTAGCGACCCGCTGGTGATGTCACGATGATGTCACCGAACCGGATCGGTCGGTGCCGGTCCGTGGGGGCCGCCATCTTTTTTTTGCATTTTTTTTGCACTTTTTTTTGCATTTTTTTATTTTTTATTTTCCTTCTGAGCATGCACAGAAGCCGACTTCCGGCACTGTGCATGCGGTCGCCATCTTTTTTTCGGCTTTGGTTTTTTTTTGGGGGGGA
The DNA here is from genome assembly GCA_003457575.1 of Thermophis baileyi. Lineage (NCBI taxonomy): Eukaryota > Metazoa > Chordata > Lepidosauria > Squamata > Dipsadidae > Thermophis > Thermophis baileyi. The sequence goes on along the minus strand of QLTV01004416.1, from coordinate 3,214,458 downwards.
TTTTTTGTTACTGCGCATGAGGCGCGCCCACACGGCGCGGGAGGGAGCGAACCGGCAGCGAGGTAAGTTGGAACCCACCCCTGATCTGAACATACATATCATTATAGTTATCAAATCCTTCTGTTATTCATGGATGTCCACCAGGCTGGACCAAATTATGGCATGTATGTTATGATGCAGATATATTTGCACCAGATGCAGCAATGCAAGTTCTAAAGTACACCTTGTACAAAATGACACGATGCATGTATCGCCATTTTGACATCAAGGGTGGTGTGTTACAGATGTTGTATCTGCCATTAAAATCCTCAGTGCTTTCTGAGTTTGACTTAGGTTGTCCTTCTCCAACCTAGCACTCTTCAGATTTGTTAGGCCATCAATTGTACTGTCTGGGGACTTGGGGCTTTCCCAATGCTTTTGGAAGGCATCTGATTGGAAAAAGTAGACTTGTGTTACAGTCATTGGCATTGCATTTTGTAAGTATGCACTGTTCCAGAGCTGAGTATACATTGGGGCATGAACCAGGTAGTAATTGGATTGTCTTTATATTAGGAAGAAAGAGAATGAAAATTTGTAGCCAATTATTTACAAGCCATTTATAAAACGTATGAGAAATTTTTGAGCTTTTTGGTCTTAATAACAATAATTTTTAAAATCAGGTTGGAAATAATGTATTGTTTTCCAAACAATGCTTCTCTGGCGACTTGCAATAATAAGAGGGGAGAGAAAGAAGGTCCTGCAGAGGAAGTCACTCTTCCATTGTCCTTCAAGAGTTCCTTTGTGAACAACTTAAATTCCCATAGATTCTAAATATAAATTGCCTTGAGGAGTGGCTTTGCTAAAATGATGTTGGGTTGTACAGATCAAGTTGTCATATTTCAGAATTTGATGCAAAGCCTGTTAATAATGGGGATGTGGAGTGGGAAGATGAGAAGTCTTTTTCTGCTGGTTTGTTTAGATTCCCTTAATGTGAAATGAAAAAAATCATCTGCAGAATCGTTAGACTTCTGATTGTCTGGTTAGTAGCGAATGGAAAAGTTAATTTCCCATTGTTTACTTGCGGAGTATAATGATAAGGAACACATAATCCTGCTTAAACTTAATGCTTGCTCTGGACAGGGCTGGTTGTAGCTTTCCCCCCCATGTTGTAGGTCTTTTCTATAAACAAAGTTTTGTCAAAGATAGTAAAGACAACAATGAAGTGTTTGTAAGCCAATGGTTCTTATTTAGGAGATCAGATGAGGGAGTTCTCTCCTGTGGCCTGTTTGTGTGGTCTCATTTGTACCAATTTCTGAAGAACCCTCTGTGATAAATTCTTGAGGATGGGGAAATTAGGCCTATCTGCCCTGCCTTTCTTCTTTTAAGGGTATGCTAAGGAAAGTAATAACTTAATTGCTGCCAGGACAGCCTCGGATGGACTTCCTTCTCAATGCCCCCAAAATATTTCCAGAAACACAAGAGGGCCCCCCGTTTGGATCAGACTAGAGGCCTGCCTTGCTCAGCAACCTGTTTCTCAGAGAGGCTCACCAGAGGCTTGACAATCTTTGCCCACTCCTGTGCAGTGGTTAGGATGCAGCATTGCAGGCTAACTCTGCTCACATTGCCAGCAGTTCGATTCCCTCAATCCTGACTGGCTCAAGGTTGACTCAGCCTTCCATCCTTCCAAGATGGGTAAAATGAGGATTCAGGTTGTTGGGGGCAATGTGCTGACTCTGTAAATCACTCAGAGAGTGCTACAAAGCACTGTGGAATGGTACATAAGTCTAAGTGCTATTGCTATTCCCAGATTTTGCTGCACCCCCCATTTCTCTTCCTACCCCCTGCCTTAAACAACTCTATGCATATTTTCAGTAGGTATTTCCCCCCTCAAAATGACAGGAAATTGTCTTGTCAATTTTCAGTGGTTATGGTTAAGGGAACATGAACCGTGGTGGCGCAGTGGTTAGAATGCAGTACTGCAGGCTACTTCTGCTGACTGCCGGCTGCCTGCAGTTTGGCAGTTCGAGTCTCACTGGCTCAAGGTTGACTCAGCCTTCCATCCTTCCGAGGTGGGTAAAATGAGGACCCAGATTGTTGGGAGCAATATGCTGACTCTGTAAACCGCTTAGAGAGGGCTGTAAAAGCACTGTGAAGTATATATCTAGACTTAGATATAAGTCTAAGTGCTATTGCTATTGCAGGAGCATCCGTAGGCCACAATGTGGTTAGTCTTGCCATCTCAGATGGTACTGTGCTGTCAGCAACTATGCCCTGCAAGGGCTGGATGAAGCAAAACAAAATCACCACCCAAACCTAGAAATTGCCGATCTCTGCTTAATATATAGAAGTATTAACTATTACTTCTTTTATTCTTCGGTAACTGCAAAAGCATCACTTGGGGATTTTTAAACAATAAGTTGTTCCTTAGTGTGTTCCTGATACAGATTGATCTCCTTGCACCTGCCCTTTATATTGACAAAAATGTGATTTAATGAAACAAATGGATCACTGGTAATATTAAAGAAAACATACTGGGGAAGGGGGTAGTAAAATATAGCAGAGTGATAGTGGATGGAAATGAAGAATGGAAAGAAATCAGTTATTAAATACATATGTTTTCCACTATTTCACAATCGCCTGCAAAGTGGACTTGCTCCATTCCAGTTTTATAAATGTGCCATAATGTTAAGAAGCATCAAGATTGCCAGGACTGTTTCTTTTGCTCCTGAAAGCAGTTTTAACATGCAGAAATCTGGCCTGTGCTCCAAGCGTGTAGTCTTTTTTTGTATTGGAAAATGGTCATTGCGAGGATGTTAGAGTGGAAAGTATTAACCTCTGAATATTCTGTGTGGGTCAATGTGTTGATTTTCCACAGAGGCAGGAAGTTAGCATTTCTTATGTAACTTGGCAGAATAGTTCTAGCCTTTCTTCCTCAGTTCCAAGTCCAATTGAGATCAGTGGGATTTGCTTTCTAGTCAGTGAGTTTAAAATTACAGCAATTATCTGCATGTTTGCTGAAAAAAGCCCCAAACAGTAGGTGCAGCAGGATGTCCTCTCAAGTTAACCCACATAGCAGAAGTGGGTAATTTCTTATGTTGTTTTTGCTTTGTTCAGCCCTGGGGGTTGGGAGGCATGTCTGGTGACATCACAGGGCCATCATAGTGGGCAAGGCTAGCATGTGGGGCTATGGATGGGGTAACTCCCCCATAGATAGATATGATGTGCAATTTGGTGCCTGGACTTGCCGCTCCTGCTGGGAGAGCAGACAGCAGCTGTAGCCAGGGGGCACCTTTGCACAAATCCATTGGGTGTGTCAATTGTGCCCATTCCGGACTGGGAAGCCTTGTGCACATCACTCATACTTCAGTCCCCTCCTGTTTGGATTATTTTAAGCAGCCTATTTGGGTTATCCTTAAAGACTATCTGAAAGTTGCAACTGGTCCAGAATGCAGGGGGATGTGCAATTTCAGCTATCCCCTGGTTTACCTGAGTGAACACCACTGCTGTGTGAGCTGAATTGGCCCTTTGTTGCTTTCTAAATGCAATAAGGTACTTGTTGAAGATCCTCCATGACACAGAGGCAGCTTATTTCTGGGATTGCCTCTCCCTGAAAGCATCTGTCCATCCTACTAGGTTAAACAGGGTGGGTGCTCTCCAGGTTCCTCCCTTAAATGTGCAATAGGATGGGACCTTAGAGGCATATCTTCTCAATGGCCAACGTGGCCCTTTTGAACAATCTCCCACTGAGATTTGAAGGATCTTTTAACCTTCTGGAGAGCTGTGAGGACCAGGTTCTTCCCCCCAAGCATTGGGCTAGGATGGGAGTTGAGCTCAGAAGTTGTTTGATCTGATGCCTGGTGGGAAGAAGGGTACTTCTGTTTTTATACTTACTGTGAATCATTATATGATATTAGTATCCATATATAAGTTCTAAAAAACATAAAATAAAAAATTGGGAAGGGGGTGAAAGACTGAGACGACCATTTTACCCTACCATTACTCAAGGAATGCCATGGTATCTATATATGGGCTACAGGTTCCCTGTGTGTGAGATTGGATTTTCTCTTCCTCTTCAGTTGATTTCAAAGATGGGGGGAAGGAAGGCTGGCAGGCAGGCAGGCAGGCAGGCAGGCAGGCAAGAAGGAAAGAAGAATCAGAAATAACCTCTAATACTAACTTGAGAAAAATTGTCAGCATAAAAAAACCCAGGATGGTCCTTTGGGCCCTGCTCTAGCTCTCTGGAAAACATAGTGAGGTTAGTTTAGTCTATGTATTCAGAAGTCTTAAGTCCTTTGCTATTATAATTAGCTGTTTCATCACAGCTTCATCAAGGTCTTTCCACCTGGTCTTGTTGGATGTAAGGTGCTTGGATGATAGAAAGGGTGAATGCCAGAAGCTTTCCTCATTGCTGATGAATGAAGGAAATTGTCTTCCTAGAGTCAAAAATGATGATTCTGTATTCAGATTTAGAATGGTATGAAAATAGAATGATGGTTCACTTGGCTTGAAATCATTCTGTAAAAGAGATGTTTCATTAGGCTCAGCAGACACGCAAGTCTTTGTGAAACCTCCAGTTCTTTTAACTTCTATGATTTTCAAACACATAATTGAACATTCATGAATCTTTTGTCATCAGCCTTCTTAATTTTTCCTACTCTGGCATGATAAGGATTGAAATTATACAAACAAGACTTTGTGTAACTGGCTCTCAGAGACCGATAAAACAATAAAGATTGAATATCTCTCTACATCGTAGGCACACACTTTTTTTTAGATTGACACCCACATTGTCCTTTGAATGTAATATATGGGGGGGATGTATTTCAAAAGGGGGCAGGGCCACATAAAAGTATTTTTAAAATAGATAAGGAATGAAAATTTAATTAAATATTAATAGGATGACTTTTAAGTAATTTAGCTACTGAGCAGTTTTTAGAAGTGCAAATGGAAAAATGTAAGGGGAAGACTGGCCCAATTCTACCACACATCCTGCCCTCTGCATATAATTAGAATATTTATACAGAGATATGCAGGCATTCATGAGTAAAATTTCACATACATTAACCAGGTCATAGACCCCATCCAGGAGCTGGTTTTTTGGTGCCCAAGCCCAGACTACGGGTTGCAGTGCTTATCTCCTTAAGGCGTAATGAAACTTGGCATTGTGATTTGACCTCCTGCCATCTGCCATGAATAATTGGAATGGGATTATACCCAAGCATCTTCCACATGCGTTTTGCATTCAGGAAGTCCCAGATTTAATCTTTGGCATTTGTAGGTACAACTGGAAAAATCTTGTGTTGCTGCAGTGAATCGGTGCAGGCAACACTGAATTAGATAGAGCATTAGTGTGACCAAGGTTGGACTGATGCACATTTGAAACTCTAACAAAGAACACTTCCTGTGCTCATACAATGCTGTGCCCTAATGCGTAAATCGTACTACTGGTTTACCCAACATGCTGTGATATTGGCTGGATTCCCACAAGATGCTGAACCACAGTTACTTAATGGAACAGTACTTGAAGATGGATGATGGAGGACAGAGGTAGGGTAGAGATGGGTTTTCTGGAGCAAGATTTCATTGGCAAACAACAACTTTACCATTGCTGATGCCATTCAGAAACAACTTGGAACAAGGTAAGCACCTACCTGCAAAAGTTCATCAAATTATTACTTATCTAGCGTATGATGAGAACATGACAGAAGAGAAGTAAACATGCATACAATCCATACAATTATACATAAATTAAGCAAGTCCTTGGATCTAGCAGGACAGAATTAAAATTGTTTCTGCAGAGTTTGGCCTGATGTGAATGGATGGGTTTTTTTTATATCCAAAAGAAACAAGCCAACAAGCAAAAAGACATTTTTCACAGTTTTTAGTGCTTCTATTGTAGGGAAGCCTAAGGAGAATTTGGTATTGTCAGAAGCATCATAAATGGGATTGGTGCTTTCCCTAAGGAAGCTGTCTTGGATGACTGAGCTTTATGCTGAGGGTTTGGGTGGGTGGGTGGGTGGGTGGGGGAAGTGTTTCACAGAGACAGGTGAAGTGGTATCATTATGCAGCACTGACCCCTGGGGCCTACATTTAGTACCCCACCCCCCATCAGGGATCTAGACTGGAGGAGAGAGAAGAAGACTGCAATTTATCTAGGCCTCCCAGACTGGCGGCAGAGGGTAATTACCGTTGTTCTTTTCCTTTCCCCAGCTAATTTCTCCAGCACCCTGGCTTATTAGAGAGAAGGGAAGGAAACACACAAACCAGTTCAAAAGTCCTGAGGGATGGAGGGGGAGGGGGAGCGTGCAAGAGCATCTGCTCCTGACATCTGAGGTTACTTTGAACCTGTTGAAATAGGCGGTAGCGGCTTTATTGTTCCTGCCAAGTGTTCAGCTATGGCGATTCAGGCTTCTCAGACATGTTAATAGCACAGCTGCAGGAGGGAATACTCACCCTGTGTGACTTCAGATGATTCTCTTGGCTCCCCCTTGCCATGGAAAAGATCGAGGAGGATAATTTCTCCTTCATTCCTGGGCTTGTCCATGCATTGCTTTTCTTTCAGTGTCATGTGGTTCTTCTTGTGACGTATGTTTGAATTAGATACATTTTCTGGAGGAAAGGGTTTATCAGGGGCTACTAAGAATGATAGACTGGTTCTAGGAAGGTACTGTTTTCAGCAGCATCCCCCCCCCTCCATAAATACCAGTTTCAGGGAATAAGCATGCTGTTGCTAGATGTCCTGCTTCTAGTGCTTCTGAAAAAAAATTTTTTTGGGGTGGAGAAGTACCGGTAGGATGCTGGATTAACTTCAGCATAATAATTTTATAAATAATTCAAATGAAATGCTGAAATGCATTTCAGATCAGAAGTTATATAGAATTAACTTCTGATCTGAACCAGCAGGATGTATCTTTCTTTGTTAAGTTTAAAATGAAATACAGTTGAAAAATAAGAAAAGCAATAGGAGTACAAACAGGAACAATAATGGTGTGTGTGTATGTTAAAAAGTCAAGATGATAGCCATAATTGAATGGTGGAAATTTTGCCTCTTCCCCCCTCCCCATTTGTTGCACTGTTTTTAAAAAGTGTGGCTTTGGTCACAAAGCCTTTTTTAAATCCTTCCTATGATTGCCTCTGGGTACATGTCAGTAAAGCAGTACTAAAACAACCAAAGAAAACAGTACATCATCTCAAGTAACAGATAACACAGACCACAATAAATCACCATGTAAAACAGCTGTGTCAAACATAGAAACCAGGTGGAAAGATCTTTGCTCTTACTAGAAAGACTTTAAAGTAGGTGTCAGAAAAGACACGTTGAGCAGGGTATCCCATTAAAAAGTGTTAAGAGACCATTTACTGCCTTCCTATGTACGATATCTTGCTTTAGAGCAAACTCGATTTCATTGAGGGCCGCATCAGGGTTGTGTTTGACCTTGGGGGGCCAGGGTGGGCGTGGCCAGAGTGGGCGTGGCCAGCTCAACATCACTCGTGTCGGGGCGCCTGTGGTGGCCTGAGTGCTCTGCCAGCGAAAACAGGCTCCCAAGCTCTGTTTCGGCTGTGACGGCCTCCTGCAACCCTCTGTCAGTGAAAACAGAGCTCGGGAGGGCCACACACAGCCCTCCCAAGCTTTGTTTTCACTGGCAGAGGCACTGCAGGCTGGTCCTTTGTTGTTTCCAGGGCAGTCCTGCGGGCCAGTTCTAAGCACCCCGCAGGCTGGATCCGACCCCCGGGCCTTGAATTTGACACCCCTGCTTTAGAGGAACAGTCGGTGGAGGATCTCTGCTAATGAGCTCATTGCATGCACAGTATACATAGGAGGAGATATTACCTCAGCAAAACTTCGAATTGGGTTGTCTTCAAATGGTTTGGGAGCCAGTGAAGACAACAAACAATGGGTATGATATGCATGCAACCTGAAGTTCCATTTCTCCTTTCTTGAACCTTTACATCAGAAAATAGTATTATTCAGGGATAAGAGTATTGGACTGCTTGATATAGGAGAAAAGATTGGGGAGCCTTAATCTGTTTGAACAGAGTTCTATATCTTCCAGGTGGGAATATGATAGATGATTTGGGAGTTAATAATAATAATGTGCTTTGTTTTTAAAACCGAAGAAACTAATGGTTTGCAGTAGGAATGGTCAATCTGTTTTTCGCCAAATAATTTGGACTAAAATTCCCATAATCGATTGGCTAGATTGGGTAGAATATATACTGTAGATACTAGAGTTCAAGACTTTTGCTGGGATATCACTTTGCTTATGTTTCATCTCCATGCAACATGCTGTTGGATTACACCCTGACACACATCTTTTCCACCTGTTACACTTGGAATGCTAGAGGAATTTATTTATGGGAGGCATATTCCTGGCATGTTCTTTCCATTCTCTTATGGCTTCCTAGCTTTTTCTTTTGACCAGTGCCTTATTGAGATGATATACATCACAGTGGAGTCCAAAAATGCACCTTCTGGTAACAAATCTTGTTCTGTCATTACAACTTATTTATACTCCTTTTCCATCCGTGTGGTCCTGGGCCCTCTCACTGGCTAGTCTGCTTGCCTGTTCTTTCCATGGACAGAACTCCACAGCTGCAGTCCTGCCCTGTTCCATATTACGTATAAGTGGATATGTTTGGGTTCTGCAGCTGTTGCTAGCAGAGAAGGCCAGACTGGCAGCAGGTGGACCTGCTGCTGCTCCTCCTCCAGGAACTACAAACAAAGACAGGAACCTGAGGAAACAATTGATGGGATGAGTTAAATTGATCTGAGCCTAAATATAGTAATAGAGCTGGTGTCTTAGAATAAAAAAGTTTGACTGAGATTCATAACTGGCCAATACTTGCAGACAGAGTGTTTTGATCCTCGGTGCAGGATCCAAAGCTGACCTGGTGCCGACTGATGTTTTCTTGTATCTATCAAAGTTACCGCCTTCCAGAATTACACTTATTTTAATATTCTTTCTTTTTATTAATGAATGGAATGATAGCATGCTGCAAACCAAGTCCCAGCCTAAAGCACAATCTGTATTTTCAACAATATTAGAAATGGATGTTGAAAAAGTCAGGAAATTGCAATTAAAAAATATTTGGGGGCATCAGGTTGGATGCTTGCTTTTGGATATTCCTGCTATAGAACTAGTGTGTCCCATACGAAGGAAGGTCTAATTTTTGCTTCAGTTTTGTCTTCCTTCCTTCCTTCCTTCCTTCCTTCCTTCCTTCCTTCCTTCCTTCCTTCCTTCCTTCCTTCCTTCCTTCCTTCCTTCCTTCCTTCCTTCCTTCCTTCCTTCCTTCCTTCCTTCCTTCCTCCATGTTTAGCTTACTGCTTTCCATCCCCTTTCCTTTTTAAAACATTGTTTTTAAAAGGGTTTTTTTTGTAAGTTTTTCTTCTTTGAATGTTAGCCAGTTTGGAAAGGAATAGTTCTTAAATATCAGATTCCCAATCACCACTTTTGGAAGTTAATAAAGCCTTAATACCATATGCCAATATTTTCACAGAATGATTAAAGAGAACAACGGGAAGGAAACTGATAATTTTTCATTTAGTTCTTAACACATCTTCATTCAAATTATTTGGAGAGATTTCATATAGCTCTGTGGATATAATGTTAAAATCTCTTGGAACAAAAATGGAATATGGTACCTTTGTTGAAGTTCAACATTGACTGGTGAGATATGGGCAAGTACTGAATGCAAAGCCTTTGTGGGAATGTTCAAAGTATTAGTTTGTTAATTCCCTATTTTATGTAGTACTCTGTTTATTAGGATTTCTATACTGCTATTAATGTGATTGGAAGATCTCTGTGAATGGTTGAAATTTATATATTGATTACTGCCTAATTTAGGAAGAATATCTCTTTAATTCTTACTTGGGCTATTAAATTGTGCTGCATGAATTTCAGCCCACTTTGCTCTCCAGTTGTTTTGGATTTTAATTCTTATAACTGTCACATCTCCCAGGTGCTACATTTTGTTCCAGTGAGTAGAGGCATTCTGATGAACTTCTGGGCTAACTTAATATAGAACACATTACAATAGTTTAGATGTCAAATGGTTGCAAATCAATACTGTAAGCTACTATACTAATTTAGCTGATTTTCTTTCATTGTTCTCCCAAAGGTGCTTTTTCAAAAGACAACTGGACTTTCTTTGTTTTTCCTGGAAGACGTTTCGCTTCTCATCCAAGAAACTTCTTCAGTTTGGATGAGAAGCGAAACGTCTTCCAGGAAAAACAAAGAAAGTCCAGTTGCCTTTTGAAGAAGTATTTTTGGGGCAACCATGACCTGGATGACTGCGAATCTCCATAGACACTTTCATTGTTCTCCTTTAAGCTGGATCTTGATGATGAGGCATGAGGCACAAAGCGATCTGCTGTATGGAAATCATGTCCCACAACAATCTTGAATTCTGACATACAAGAGAACTAATTATTTGCCCAGTATTTCTTCAATAGGGCTAGGGATATGGTTTTTGTATGACTGATGGCATTGGAACCTGGTATGCTTCTGTTCTTTTGTAGATTTTTCTAAGAACAAGCAATTTATAACACATCCAGAATCTCACAGCCATTTCCTCTAGCAATTTACCTACGAGATAAAGTAAAAAACATGCATTATTGATACCCGTGTTCTGCATTTTGCAGTTATTTCTTCTAATGTTGTTAATTTTTTATCTGCAGCTTTGAAGGAGCCAGGGAAAAGAAATGAATAGTAGGGAGTAGGGGGTGGAGAGAATAGAATATATGTGTATGGGTTAATGTATGAATTTTGCATAATTTTAATATGATGGATATATAGCTTTTAATTTTATTTTAATAGTTAGTATTTTGCACTGGGGAAACATTGCTCTTATTCTCTGAAATATAGTTAGGCTTTTTATGTTTGTGAATTTGACTGGTATATGTTTTCTCTTGCTCTGAAATATTTATCATGACCTCCTGTAATGATGCAGCTTAGGTCACCATCTTCGCTTAAGCCTTATATTCTAAGGTGAGATAATTTATGAGCTGCAGTCTTTAAATATTGCTTTCTATGCCAATGTCCGTCTCTCTCTCTCTCTCCCTCTCTCTCTCTCTCTCTCTCTCTCTCTCTCTCTCTCTCACACACACACACACACACACACACACACACACACACACACACACACACACTTTCCTCAGTTGAACTCTTTGCAGCTGGTGAATTCCCAAGCCATTTAGTTAGATCAGTGGACACATTTTGAATGTTGACAGCATTCCCATAAAATGGTTGCTGGCCAATCACAAAATACCGCATTATCATAAAACAAATCCAGGTAACCTGCTCATTAACATTCCAGCCTTTCTAGGATCCTCTTCTCACCTCAGTTAAGATCATTGGTAGTCTCACCTCAAACCTCCTGTTTTCATTTCTTAGAATGATTATGGGAGGATTACATGACCAAACACAGGCAACAAATTGTGGTTTGTAATCTTCCTAGGATTTGAAGATACCTTCTGCTTGCTTCTTTCTTGGGATTACATCATTTAGGATGTTTGTCAGGTTCCTGGGAAGTCATATTTCATGAGTATTAGTTGTCTTCCTGGAATCTTCAGAACTACAGTGTTAATAGACTAGATCAGGGGTCTCCAGCCTTGGCAACTTTAAGCCTGGCGGACTTCAACTCCCAGAATTCCCCAGCCAGCTGGCTGGGGAATTCTGGGAGTTGAAGTCCGCTAGGCTTAAAGTTGCCAAGGTTGGAGACCCCTGGACTAGATTAAATAGGCCAATTTAGTATAAGAGAGTTTCCTATGTTTCTGAGCTTCCTATATTTCTTAACCCGCTAATCAGATAAAATTGCAACATACTGTATGCCTTGCCAAGGTTAAGATCTGACAATTTAAACTAGCATAGTGACATTTGTTTATGTTCCAAATTCTCAAGCCTTTCCTTTTGCAGGTGGCAGTTTTTCTTAACCCAGTTAGAGAAGAGGACATTAAATTCCTGAACCTTAGGTAGAGTAATAGTGAACAGCCAGGCATATTCACCTTCATGATTTACATGGTGTGAGACTCCTGCCCATTTATCTTTTCCTGAAACAAAAGGCATATTTTGTTGGATATTACAGAAATTAGAAGGCTGAATTAGTACCTTAGTGGCTATAACTATAATAGGCTGCCTCCCATGATTAAAGGTTCCTTTCATTGTAAGGGATAGAAAACTTAACTTAGGTTTCTGCTAGCAGCAGTAAAACAGAAAATAATTTGGACTTTTCTTGAATTCCTTTTGATTTTCTACCACTGAAATTGGCAAGAAGAAGCCAGACTCACAGATTGTCTGCATTCCATGGTGGTCGGCACTTATGCTTTTGTGCCAGCCATATGCCTTATTCCGGCTGACTCTTCCAAAATAATTTTCATACTAATTTTTTTCCATTGGATAAAGATCATGGTAATTACGACTAACAATATGCAACTGGTAAACAGTGACATGTTGTAATGTTGAGTGGAGGGACTTAAAGCAAAATGATTTAAATTGGTGATTGAAGAGTTTGCTCATGCATAACGTTTATTGATGATGGTGCATCATTTGCTCTTGGCTTATTTGTTATGCCTTCTGAATGTGATCACTTATATTGTGAGGGCTAACTGCATTGAGATTTTGCAGTGAATACTAAAATGGAAAGCTCATTCCTCCTGCTTGCAGTGTGCCAAAGAAGGGAAAAAAACCCTGTAGATATCGGTGGTCACAACCCTTTCTTAGTTTCACCTAACTTATCTCTACAGAAGTAGCATTTTATGAAACAAGGATACGTATGTTAATTTGGAGCTTTATTGCGATAATAAAGTTAGACTGTTCTGGTGGTATTGGAAGTAACATGAAAAGATAATTTGATTGGCAGGAAGCTTTCAGATATCTGAAAATTGACATTTTCATGATAGCACATAATACTTAAAGCAGGACTTGTAAGCAGATTTAGAAAAGCTTGCTCAATTTTGAAATAGTTGCAACAAGCTTGAATCCATATCGGAAACAGAACAGTGATGATAGTTGACCAGTACTGCTTTAATTTTGATGGAAGATGAATCATTGGAGTTTAGAACTTTAGATTTGACCTTCTTGATTTGTGAAACTAAAGTATTCCATTTTAAGGTAAAGTTATGGTTTTCCATTCCTATTGTTTATAGGCCTACATATTAACTTGCTTGTTTGACCAAATCATCCCTTATCCCCATCATATTGTCCTCAATAGACTGAACTTTCAAAAAGTGAATGCAAAGTGTTTTCTCTTTGAGAAACATACCTCCAGTTAAGCAGATTAATGAGCTACATTAGGGAAGCAGTGGTTATTTCCTATCTGACTGGTTTGTTTCCTTCATCCAATCTGGAAAGGGAGAGGCATGATAGGCACATATGGAAGGAAGAGTTTTAGACTCAGCTGAAATACATGTATGCAGAAATCAAAGTCCTCATTCTCCGAGGCTATTCCACCCCATTGTTTTCGCTGCTTGGTGTGCATTGGTAGAGCTTTGTAGCTGCCACTTTGTTCCCAAATAGTGATGGTGCCTGTTGAACTGCTATATATAATAGTCTTCTGTGTTCCCTTTTAAGCAATTTTCAATGAAATCTAGACAGTGTTTGAATCTGGAGGTCTAGGCTTTATAATAAATATTTGGTGTCCCCCCCCCCCCAAAACAGTAACCTCACACATACCTTTATCTTTCCCAATATATAAATCCCGATACCACGGGGAATGGGACTCAGGGTTTCATCTGCTACTGCCATTTCCCCCCAGATTGGCTGCTCCAGGTAGGGAGTATACTTGTGTGTGTAGGAAAATATAAAAGCTTGATAATTGCCATGTTCAATGAAACAGTACTCTCTTTCGCAGAATACTGTGACCCATGGCTGCCAATTTTTGTGGCAGCTCCAATAATCTAATAACACAAAGATAGACAACCTCTTTTGATGCAAAAGCTGCAATTAATATATGAATAGAGTATTGGGGACTCCACTGTTCCAAGTGCTTAGAAATAAATTTAACAAATAAAATAAATTCCAGAAACACTCCCCTCCCCTCATATTCCTTACTTTGTAATTTAACAATTCCAAAGCATTTATGAATCTTTGTAAAATGTTAAGAAAGATGTATCAAAACCAGAGGGCGATTCTGGATGCCATAGAGCAGAGTTGGAAAAAAAACCTCTGCATTTGCTCCACAAATTGCAATTTTCAATTTTGTTCTGCGCAGTAGAAACCCAAAAGGTTTTTTCCCCCCAAGATTTAATATAAACATTTTAACAATATGAACAATAATGTATTGAAACCAACAATAATGCACACTCTTTTGGAGAAATGGAGTTTGCTTACTGCATCAATTCCTGTTTCCATTGAGGCTGACTCCCTTTTTTTGACTGTACCAATTATATTGGACTATGACACTTCATAGCATATGCAATGAAAGGCCTATTATTTATAAAGTATCTCCTGGCAGTCTGAAAGTCTCTTATTGAGCATCCTGTTACCGGTGAAAAGGCAGTAAGTACATCAGAAGGAATTCTCCAGACAAAACAATTGTCAGCTAGTATAGCAGGAATGTTATTCTTAGCAGCAAAGGAGGAAACAATATCTCAATTGTTGTTTGCTTAGACTGAAGCAAGGCCATATTTATAATTTGATATTGACCATTTTTGTTGTTTATTGTTTTGTATAAATATAATGTAGGTGCTTTTGGAAAGTAGCCCAAGGTATCAACATTATATTTATACAAGACAACTGAATTTCAGCTTTCTGAGCTGAGCGGCGAGAGGGGGAAAAAACTCTTATTAATAGAACATGAGCAGTATGAAGTGAAATGAGTGGCTTCATTATTGTGGTCAGAAGTGGTTAGACTAGACACCAGGAGTAAATGCTATTTTTTTCTAGCAAGAGCTCTTCTGGGTCTGGAGCTGAAGTCTTATAACCATGGTGGGATTCCATAACATGGTGCCCATGGGCATCAACATACCCGTGGACACCTCAGTTTATGTCCACAAAGTCCCTGTCCTGCTTGACTTTTTATCAACCTCGCTTTTTGACCCAAAGGAGTGTAGATGCATGCTGCTAAGCAGGATACCAGCCTCCAGTATTAGCTTTATTGCCAAGAAAGCCTCAGGGCCACATGATCTTTCTTAATTTCTTTATCTCTGTCTCTGTCTCTGTCTCTGTCTCTGTCTCTGTCTCTCTCTCTCTCTCTCTCTCTCTCTCTCTCTCCCTCCCTCTCTCCCTCCCCCCCTCCCTCCCTCCCTCTCTCTCTCTCTATATATATGTATGTATGTATGTATGTATGTATGTATATATATATATGTATATATGTATACACACACACACACACACACACACAAGTGGGGGTTCTTGCTGTGGTTAGGGATCAAATTGGGGACCTTTTGGAGAGAAATGGATGCACTTTACTGTGGAGCTACAATGCCATTTCATAATGCAAGCATTGAGAGATGCAGGCAGAGGTAGAGAGATGCATTTCTGCTAGATAGCTAGTATAAATGAACAGCTCATTTCTTTTTTAGGCTGGCAAGAATATTTACTATCCTGGAACAATTGATTTTGATCGCTTAGTACAATAAACTTAAGAGTGCCATAATATTATTTGAAGCTTATTGAACAATATTGCATACCCTATCGTGAAAAGCATGAAAAATTATACACACACCTACAAGCACAATGTGATCATAAGGACTAGGGTGATACAAGAGTTTTTCTTGTATTTCTGTGAGCCTTGAAGTTGCCAGTGTACACAGCTGCCTTTTACTCATTTCTCAGTGATCCTGTTTCAGCTGGAGTCTTATTGGCATTCACCAGGTGAGTTGGCTGTTAGAAGAAATGATAAAATCCTAGTCTGTCGGTTCCAAAGCCAACCACAAAAACTTTTATATTTGTATTTCTGATTATATTTGTAGGGATTAAATAACTGTCTGAATGCAATACCAATCCTTCCCTTCCCTTCCCTTCCCTTCCCTTCCCTTCCCTTCCCTTCCCTTCCTTTCCCTTCCCTTCCCTTCCCTTCCCTTCCCTTCCCTTCCCTTCCCTTCCCTTCCCTTCCCTTCCCACTGTCTTCAAATGTTTTGAATTTTAATTTAACAGAGTTTTTGGTTAGCCTGGAAAAAGGTTTCATTTCAGGTTTCCTGTTTTGCTTGTACCTAGCATGCCTTATTCAGAGTGGGAGATCAGTGCTTCATCACAGTTCTGCCCCACTTGGCATTATTCTGAGTGCTGAGGGTACCCTTCATCACCTTCAGTTGTTGACAGTGTTGATTTGAATGGTGGTTCAACTTATCTGGAGTTGCATATTTGGAAGAAGATGTTTAAGGCTATGTAATCTGGTTGCCAAGAAAGCAACATGAGCAAGTCCATTTAGTCAGGGGTGGGCTTCAAATTTTTTAGCAAGGGGTTCTCTGCCTGGTTGCTGGGTGGGTGTGGCCATGGTGGGCATGGCCTAGTGAGCCTCCTGCATTACGGTGTGTGGGGGGGTGTTTTTGCACTCCTCAGGCTCCGGAGGCTTTCCTTGAGCCTCCAGGAGGGCGAAAACGGCCTCCCCAGGCTCCGGAGGCCCTCTGGAGTTTGGCCCTCTTCCCAAACTTCCATTAGGCCCATTTTTTGCCCTCCCGAGCCTCCGCGCGCGCCCTGCACTTACCTGCATCCAAAATGCACCGCGTGGAGACTCCTGGGAGGGGCGGGGCTGGGTGGGTGGGGCCAGCCAGGAGTGGGATTTGGGGGTTCTCTGAACTGCACAGAATCTTAGCTAGAGGTTCTCCTGAACCCCTGCGATTGTTTTGTCAGATAGAATCAGAAGCCATTTTTTTTTTGTGGTAAACCTTGAGGAATGTAAAAAAAAAAAAAATTCCCAGAACCATATCACAAAAGTGACCAGGGTTGCCATTTTCTTTTTCTCATTTTTTTTAAAGGATATCAGGCTTAACAATAATATTTAAAACATATAAAAATTAAATCACTGGAAAATTGCATTATCAATTCTTTGTGTTTTTCTGTAGCCAGAAAACAACCCAATGTGAATGAAGGTCATGGTATTTTTATTACCAGTTCTTCCCCACAACATGTCTCTTCATCCCTTGCAGGAAAACAATTAAATATCTTACATAATAATTTGCTACCCTTTCAGAGCACCACAAGTCTGTTGTCAAAGGTGCTTTTTTCATTTGAAATAATTAGAGTGGATCAGTAATGGGTTGCAAATCCTGTCTCTACTGGCGCAGAAGCGTCCGGGGCAGGTGGGCGGAGCCAGGGGTGAAATTCAGCAGGTTCTGACAGGTTCTGGAGAACCGGTAGCGGAAATTTTGAGTAGTTTGGAGAACTGGCAAATACCACCTCTGGCTGGCCCCAGAATGGAGTGGGAATGAAGATTTTGCGAAATCCTTCCCCCAGGAGTAGGGAGAGAATGGGGATTTTGCAGTATCCTTCCCCTGGAATGGGGTGGGAATAGAGATTTTGCAGTATCCTTCCTCTGCCACGCCCACCAAGCCACGCCCACAGAACTGGTAGGGAAAAATTTTGAATTTCACCCCTGGGCGGAGCCTCCTGCCACCGCCGCTACTGGTTCGTAGATCTGGGTCGTACCGGTAGCAACCCACCGCTGGAGTGGATCCTGTGGAAATCTGTCCGTTAGACACGAAAGCGACTCTCACTTCCTTTGCTGTTTTTTATATTCAGGTTAGCTGTTTAACTTTAACTTTAACTTTAACTTTTATTTGTATTTCTATGCCGCCCAACTCCCAAGGGACTCTGGGCGGCTTACAGCAAATATAAAACTTATTAAAATATAAAAAGCATTATTAAAAAAAATACATAATAATAATATCTGGATATCTAATATCTGTTAAGTGTGTTGTAGCTTGCAGCTGGTTACAGGTAGTCCTCAACTGATAACCATTTTTGGAACTGGAATCTTGCTAGTTGAGCGAACTGGTAGGTAAGTGAGCGGTCACATGACTGCTAAATCATGGCACTTCTGGTTGTGGTTGTTAAGTGATCTCAAAGGCCATTGAGCGGATGGAGATAAGGTATGTGGGATGCACTGGGGGTGGGGTGGGGATATGTATGTGGTGCAGGCTGCGTGTGAGTGCCTCTCTGCCCAGGAGCTGGAAGCCCTCCCATTCAAATAGGATTTTCAGCCCCTGAGCAGAGAGATATTTGAATGCGGCCTGCCCTTGGCCTCCCCCATCACCCTGAGGCACTCTGCACTCCTTACTTACCACATTGCCTCTCTGCTCAGGGACTGAAACTCCTGCTTGGATTTTGGATTTCATCTCTGGAGGCTGGTTGAAAGAGCTCCCTACCTAAGGATTTCAGCTCCATGCCTGGTTGGCTTTTGGCAGGGAGCTGTTTCAGCCAGTCCCTAGAGCTGAAAGGGTTCCTTACCTGAAATCCAAGCAGGCACAGAGCTCAAATCCTGTGACAGGGAGCTCTTTCAGTGAGAGCCCAGAGACAAGAAGAGGGAGTCTTCTTGGCAGGTGGCAGCAGCTTGCAACCTTCCCAACTATCTTCCCATTG
Source organism: Thermophis baileyi (assembly GCA_003457575.1). Classification (NCBI taxonomy): domain Eukaryota; kingdom Metazoa; phylum Chordata; class Lepidosauria; order Squamata; family Dipsadidae; genus Thermophis; species Thermophis baileyi. Next base: position 3,195,961 of record QLTV01004416.1, on the reverse strand, counting down.
AGTTTCATTACAGCAGAAATGGTTGGAAAAGGTGATCCACATAATCGTGGGGCTCTTGACAACCGGTCATAATTAATAGCAATAGCACTTAGACTTATATACCGCTTTACAGTGCTTTACAGCCCTCTCTAAGCGGTTCACAGAGTCAGCCTATTGCCCCCAACAATCTGGGTCCTCATTTTACCCACCTCGGAAGGATGGAAGGCTGAGTCAACCTTGAGCCTGGTGAGATTTGAACCGCTGAACTGCAGCTAGCAGTCAGCTGAAGTAGCCTGCAGTGCTGCACTCTAACCACTGCGCCACCTCGGCTCCTCAATTAAGACAGTTTGTTAAGCATCCAGATGATGGTCATGTGATCACAGAGGGTGTTGGTGTGATGTTTTGCAATGAGTGGAAATGCTTTACAAGCCACACAGTACCTTTTCCAAGGCCATCGTTAATTTGTTTGCTAAATTATAATAAAAATAAATCCTTTTGTAAAAAGTGAAACTTTGATGATCTTTTATTGATCCTGTATGAGAACCAGTCATTTTCTGAGTTAGAATAACATTCTCAAAGTCATTAATTAAATTTTAAAGAGCCAATGGTTGAATGTGAAAACGTGATAAATTGAATCTGGACAAATTTACATTTGGGCTCAGTGTGATGACGGAAGGCTGCTATGATTTTCAAAATATGCCATTGCTAGCCTTGGTGAGAAAGAGTTCAGATGGCAGGTGCATTGCAATTACAGGGTTAATTTTTCCCTCCTTGTTTTTTCCTCAAAGAGAATCTGCTTTATGTGAAACATCTTAAATCCAGTGACTGCTGTACAGTCTGAGCTCTTCATCTCCAACGGCCATTATAAAGTTGCCATATGCCTCAAAATATGTCAGTGCAACTGTGATAGTTCAGACTCTGAATTTGCTTTTCATTTTATTGCATGATCCTTAGTTGAAAATAAAAATCCTCCTTCAGCTGGGGCTTGAATGCTATTTGGACGCATATGGCTCATTATAAAGTAAAGGTAGAGTTTATGCACCTAGAATATTTTTCCGAATTTGTGTTTCTAAAACTGAGTTTGGGGGTTTATGTGGGAGAAACAATCTAACAAGTTGCCATTTTTCTCAGGATCATTCCATGCAATTGCTTATCTTTCTTGTGGGGCCAGTTTATGAACATGTAAAACTAAAGCAAATGTCAGCACAGTCTCTAGTTTTATAGCATTACGGTTTACTTGGCTCTATAATAGATAAAGCATTTTGTTAGTTTTTGTCATTTTGGTGAGGGTTGCTGAAAGGTATTCAAGATATCGAATTTGCCATTAGTTTCTTCTGTAAAACTATTAAGGAATAAAATATAGATGGTATGCTTGCTTTGGACACAATCATCATTATTGTTAAGTTTATAGAGTCTGATTTTTCAGTATATTGGATTAGCTCAGTGGCACAGTTCCTCATAGAGTAGATTCTCTCCAAATTATTCCACATATGAAAATATTCTTCCATACTCTTCGTGCTAATTTCAGTCCAAAGAGGTTTGGGAGGATACAGAGACTATTTTCTGATCTTGAGTACTTTGTTGTGTTAATGCCAATCAGAAAACCCCCAAATTAGAATTTGAGTGGAAATTGGAAAGATGTTTGAGAAGAGGGAATATAATGAGCCACTGATTATATACTTAGGAAGATAGGAACATGATTGTGAAGGTGATAGTATTTTGAGTGACAAATGACCAGTGTAGATCAGGAACATCAGATAGACCCTTTTCAGAAACTAAGAGGATTCTGGGAAGGCGGAAGCTGTTTGCGGAAGGCTTCCTAGCATTATAGAGAAGGCCTTTGTCTTTTCTGCCAGAACCACGCTATAGATAAATTAAAGTTTATGGACATGGACACAACCATGTATTTTCCTTGGCAATATTGATAGTAGTTTGTCACTTTCTTCTTCTGAGATCCCCCCCCCTATTTTTTAATCCAGTCTATAATTCTGAAATTTCATTCTTCCATTCAAGCACCAATCATGTCAAAACTTGTTTAACTTTTTGAGATTAGTTACAGTCAGCTTAATGCTGCTCATTATAAAGAATTTCCCCCTTTATCCAGGGATATGCCTGTAGGTATTGTTTAGAAACCAACTTTAGCTAGGTAGTAACAGGGGCAGATAAGTCTTAAGAATCAATCACAAAGATAATTCTTATACCTGTATTAGATCATCCAATTCTTGACTGAGAGTTCTGGGAATTTCAGTCCTGACAGAGCTAAAGCACTCTAGGTTAGATATATACTCTGTCTCGTATATACTCCGTCTCTTGTTTTAAAATATTCTCTTTTTGAACTTCTGTAATCCTTATGGAGAGGGCTTGAGGGCCATTTTCCTCTTTATCATTGAGGAAGAAGAGCCCAACAAGAAGTGGTTGGGTCATGGTGCTGGTACCAGCCACCACTGTAATTGATTGGGGTTGGCCTGGAGTAAGATAATAACACTTAGACTATTGTAGATCATTAAAATGGCAGATGCCCAGCACTCATCAGAATACTTCCAGAGAAGAGGACCTGGCAGAGGGGCTAATGCCTTCTGCTGGTGCTGGGCCTTGCCTCTTAAAATGGCAGGTTTCAGTAAAAAGCAGTGGACGTAACAGACCGGTGCCTGGACGATGTAAGGGTCTGGATGGGAGTTAACAGACTCAAACTTAACCCAGACAAGACCGAGTGGATGTGGATATTGCCTCCGAAGGACCATGTTGATCGTCCTTGGTTCTGGGGGGAGAAAACTTAATCCCCTCAGAACGGGTTCGCAATTTGGGTGTCCTCCTGGACTCACAGCTGAGATTAGATCAACACCTGACAGCTGTGGCCAGGGGGACCTTTGCACAGGTGCGCCTTGTGCACCAATTGTGGCCGTATTTGGATCAGGAGGCTCTGCTCACGGTCACTCATGCCCTTATCACCTCACGACTTGACCATTGCAATGCGCTCTATATGGGGCTGCCCTTAAAAAGTGTCCGGAGACAGTTAGTCCAGAATGCAGTTAGTCCAGAATGCAGCTGCGCGATCAGTCGTGCGTG
>QLTV01004416.1:3156465-3188462 GCA_003457575.1 Thermophis baileyi | reverse complement strand
TCAGAGTACATTAAAATGAAATTTCATTGCATTCAGCTCTCAAAAGATAACCATTATACATATAAACACACACACACACACACACACACACACACACACACACACACACACACGACAGAGAGAAACATCATAGTCTAATTCAGATGTATACATACAGTAGAACCTCTGGTCACAAACATAATTCGCTCCATAACTTTGGTTGCGACCTGATTTGGTCGTGACCCGAACCTAATTTTGGAAATTTGGCGCTTACAAAAAAAAATGGCATGGAAGGGGAAATCGGCCGCGAAAAAAAAAGTGTGAATTTTTTGGTCAGAACCCGATTTGGTCATGGTCAGAAGCGTTCGTGACCAGAGGTTCTACTGTATACATGGCGAAAGAAAAAGAATCCTGTGAGTTTAGAAGACGGATGGCACAAGGAACAAAGCTGTTACAAAACAACTGTAGTCCCAGAGGGGAGCAACACAAACAGACCGTGAAGTGGGTGTGTGGACTCTCTAACAATACTTTGAACTCCTAACACACAGCAGTATCCTGAATAATGGGAAGCGAGCTTCATATAATCTTCTCAGCTGTCCTTACCACTCTCTGTATAGATCTTCTATCTGAGGCACTGCTACCACTAAACCAAATGGTGGTGCAGTTTGTTTGTTTGTTAGTAACAGTGGGAAAGAAGAGTGGAGTAGTGGTGAGCTGTGAGTACTAGCCTGTGAAGACTTGTGTGTTGCCTAGGGACCTGTGTTATTGTGTTTTGGAGCTCACTGACTTGGGTATACTGAAAAGAACCTGTGTCAATGCTGTCTATTATCTGAGTGTTCTCTTAGCAGTGTCTCTTTGCCAAATCTCTCAAGATCATTCCCACATACTTTACACTAGACAGACAGAGTCATCTTGGGCAAACATGGAGGTTTTCTTATTCTGATAATGCATTCATGAATAAGCTACTCAGGTGTAAGGTTATGGATTTTTCTTAAAATTAAGAATCTATATTCTGCTCCTTAAAATCTCTTTCTCTGGTCAGCTTTGGATGCTATCAGTCCACAGGTTTTCATATTTTATTCATTTTATCAACACAAGTCCACGTCTAAGTAGATATTTGTGGTGGCCATTTGTCTTCCCAGCAATGCTGCCAATGATAGGACTTAGGCTTGACACCCATCAAGATAGAAGTCTATTGAATGACTCTCTCTTACTCTTTTATCCTTATTGAAAAGAGTTTTCTAGTGCTGTTCTTCTGCTCCACCAATAACATGTTGATTAGAGCTGTCATCACCAAAACAGCTAATCACCTCTGTAGTAAATAGAGTGGAACTGTGGCTGCAGAAATGTTTCTTTGTTTCTAAATTTGCAGCCCATCCACATTCTCATTCAAGAAAGAAGCTTTCTGATTATTAACATGCATATTTGCAAATAGTACAGTAATTGCTTTGATGGGTCAAGGAAATATTTTAAATTGCCGTATTAGGTAAACAAACCATGTGGTGAAATGTTAGCATTTTCCTGCCCTCTGTGCAGATTGGAAAATTTCCTGCAAACCTGTTTATTTATTTAAGCCTTGTGATGGTAGAAAATTCCCCATTCTACATGATGAGATGCATTTAAAATTTAAAAAGATGATTGTGTAGCAGTAAATGCCATGACGAACAATGAAAAATGGCACTTGCATGAGAACCACATTTATATACCAAGCCTAGGTTTGTTTGTGGTTGTTTGTTTATTTATATGTTTCTCTGCCATTTTCATACAGTCATATCTTGAATAATTTTATTATTAAAATTAATAATAAAATACTTTTTTAAATGCAAAAAATGGAGAAAAAGAAAACATTCAACCATAATAGACATGTATTCTGAATAACGTAGAATCTGTAGATTTGAGCGATTTGTGTTTTTAATTAGAAAAGAATTATCATCATCAATATTCCCCTCTTCCTCCAGTATTCATTCATAAAGGCAAATCAATATTGTGGTCCCCTATTTTATCATAAGATCGAAGTTTCTTCATCTGATTATTCATCTTTGATGCTGCCCAATTCAAGCTGACTCTGGTTGGTTAATCTGTAATGTAAATAGTATTTTGTACTGTCTTAATTGTTTTTAATTGTTTTTATGCTTTATCATATATTAGAGTCACTTGATGAGCTGGACAGCTATAGAAACCAAAAAAATAAAAAAATAAAAATACAAAATAGAGAATACAGTTGCTTTGGCAAAAAAACCACAGGGCCCATCCACCCAGTTACTGGCATTACACCAGTATGTTTCATTTTTCTTATTTTTAATATGATTACGACAAAAATGATCACAGACACATTTTGCATGCTAAAATAGCAGGATCCATCACAAAATGTTGCCGATGCGTCTTTCATTCTAAAGGAAGTTCTGAATAGTGTTCCTTCCACTTCTTTCCAAATAGGATTTCCCATTTCTCCTCTGCTCTTCATTCTGCTTTTCTTTTTAAACTTTCATTGCAATGATAAAGCATGCAAACCAGGGGTGGGTTCCACTTACCTTCCTTACTGGTTCGCATCGCGACAGAAGTGCGCATTTTGCGCACGTGCACTCGCTTTGCTTGTGCGTGTGCCCACATCACTTTCTGGAAATGACGCTCTGCGCATGCGCAGAACCCTCTGCGCATGCACAGAGCGTTCTTTGCAGGGCTGCAGCGACCAGAGAACCGGTTCAGGGGCGTGGACAGCTGGCCATCGCTGCCGGTTCGGCGAGCAGGTGCAAATTTCTGCCACCGGTACGGGAGAACCGGTCCGAACCGGCAGCAACCCACCACTGATGCAAACGCCCTAATTCAACTCTTCCTATTTTTTAAAATCTAAAATTCTGCTACCCTTGAGAGACCTTGATCATTCTCTTGTGTGGTAGTAGCTCCATTTTGACTGCATTTGTTATGGCACTCATCAGCCAGTTTTGTTATTAGAAGGATAAAAATTGTAATAAAAATATTCAAATTTGATGTGGACTTCTGTCCTTTAGTGCTCAATGATTAACAGTTTTAAACATATATCACTTGCATGCTTATGTTACTGGACTATTCTTCCATATAGCCAGAAGAACATGAGCAATGAGAATGGCTCATTTTAAATGTAATATATGATTGGTTTATGTTCTCAAAGAGTCAATAGCTTTGAATTTCTAGATACAATTGAAGTGATTCAAATTGAATGTCAGATTAAATCAACCCTGGCTTAGTGAGCTACATTAAATGTGGATGATGCTCTCCTTTAAAATAAAAATGAAAATTTGCTTTGAGAGTGGGAAGATACTATAAGAAGTAGGTCTTAGAGACTGATTTATTATAGAGCTGAGAAAGCATAATTTAGTGCTGCAAAAACCCATTTGTGAAATGTATGGAAATTTCTATTTTAAGTCAGTTTGGTATCTAAAACTTTATTCATATGAAATCCTTATAAGAATTAATAGGCAGCCTAAATGAAAGCAACACTGTTCATCTCTAATCTTGTACTTTATAATCTGAAAATGTTTGAACTTAAAAGATAAAAAAATAATTTTCTGAGAATTTCTTTTCTAAAAGATCTTTAAGAGTGATTTGAAAAAAATGTTGCAATTGGACTGAAATTCACCTCAAGTTAAATCTTTTGCATATTGAACACTGAAGTACTGTGTTTGTGGCTAGCGTTCAACAGTTCTTACTGACGGCATTTTTATCATGCCATTTCTTGGGTTGTGGCAGCATTTCTTATTGGCAGTACTAATAATCACTAAAAGTCTCTTTCTTTGATATAGGCAGCCATATAAATTTGACAAATAATAAATAAATAAATAAATAAATAAATAAATAAATAAATAATAAGATAGATAGATAGATAGATAGTCACAGTGTCTAGTCCTCTGCCTCCAAATTTCTCTTCAAACCAATCTTAAAGGTAAAGATTTCCCCTGTCCAGTCAAATCCCTAGGGGGCAGTGCTCATGTCCTTTTCTTAGCCAAGGGAACCAGAGTTGTCTGAAGACATTTCTGTAGTTATGTGGCCAGCATGACTATACAGCAAGACACATGGAATGCTGTTAGCTTTCCACCAAAGTGGTATCTATTTGCATTTGCATGCTTTCGAACTGTTAGGTGGGGAGGAGCTGGGGCTAGTAACGGGAGCTCACCCTGTTGCGTGGTTCTCGGGTCTTGAACCTGGGCTGCCAGCTTTCCAGCTGACAAGCTCAGTGTCTTTAACCACTGAGCCATCACGCCCCCAAAGTGGTTTTATATCTTCATATAGCATTGTTCTCCAGGGGAATTTGAGAAAGAGGAAGTACTAACTGCAACTGAAAATGAAATGTTTTTCTTACTATTGTTATCTTGCCTGGAAACATGAGGAAGGTTCCTGTGTCTTCACATATTTAAGAAGTGATGTAGGATTCCTTTGCCCCAATCCATAATGTCAGCATGCCCTCAATCATACATGTAGGCACACCCTGTTTCATCTGAAATTTTATGCATATTTTAATTTAGGTGTTAACAGTCCTTCATATGAAAGAATCGCAGCATATATGTTAGCATGTGAATAAACTCCTTCACTGGTGAGCATTTTGCTGTGTTGTGGGCAGAAGGACAGGTCCATCAAAACTGTTTGTTTCGTCCTCTTCTCTATGCAGATGTGCTGACCTTGCATCATAGCAACCATAATGTGCTGCTTTGCAAGAGAAGACAAATTTGCAAGCAAATTATGTCAGGTTTAGTGGCAGAAAATTGTTCTGTAATAAGGAGGAAAAGATGAAAAGAAAACCCGTTTGAATCTAATACTCCCAGCTGCTTTGGTGTGTAATATCAGGATGAGGTCTCAAGTACCCTAAGAATGCTCTATCTAAAGAATTGTTGCATTCCTTGCTGATTGCTTTTGTAAGGGTACGTGAGAAATATTAAGCTCCATAGGGAAAAAGTGATGTATTAATGTAGCAGAAAAGTAACTGATGGATGGCAGGTTTTTTCAATAAGGCTGTACCAAAGCTTTGGATTTGAAGGAAAAAGGAGTGTTGGAGCATGCGGGGATTCTAATATAGCATACATTGACAACTCCTTAAAGTAAGCTTTATGATCTCTAAAAAAGATCTAGAGTTGCTGACATACGGTCTCTGAGAGCCACTCCCCCCCTAATTTTTTCTCCTTTCCGTCTGAAGCACAGCAAAGTCCTACTATAGAAGAAGTGTAAATTGTATCTTACTCCAAATGTAAGTTTCAGCAGTCAAAATATTTTCATTCTACTCTAAATGTATTTTTCCTTTTTGGAAAAATAAGGACATTCATCATTTCAGATTTCCCTGAATAGTTTTTTTTAAACTGCTTTGATCCCTCTATCCATCTGCTGTGGGGTGTGAGCGCACACACTTGTGCATAGATTTGTGTGTATGTGAAAGAGAGAGAGAGAGAGAGACAGAGAGAGAGAGAGAGACAGAGAGAGATGGAAAATGTGTTTTTTTGGAAACGTATCTGCTCCCCTTATGAGCCTTCACTGAAATATTTCTGGATCAGCTCAGCAGTTTGTTTTCTCGGCAAATTCTTCATGGAGATGCCAGAAAATCCAGCTCTGGGAGGAGAGCCAACAGATTCATTTTCCTCATTCCATGGCATCATTAGGATTGGTACCTTTTAGTAATTGATTTTCCATTTGTTTTGGAAACTCTCAGCAGCCAGATCTGTTGCAAAGATATTTGAACCTTTTTTTTTTTTTAAAAAGAAAAAACGATGGAACATCAAAGCATGAAGCATAAGAACAGCCTTGCTGGAGGAGGACAAAGCCCACCTCAGTCCAGCATTTCATTTCTCACTGAGGCTAGCCAGATGCCTCTGAGGTGCTCCTAAATAGAGGATGAAAGGATATCCCTTACCTGCCATTGTTCCCCCTGCAGTTAGCATTTGGAGTCAGGTTGTCATCCACCCAAAGGGGACACTGAGTGTTTAAGATCAGTAGCCTTCAACAAACCTGTCTTCTGTGAATTTTATATAATCTCCTTTTGAAGCCATCCAGTTTAAGGATCATTAATATCTTGTAATGATTGCCACAGATTAATTATGAAGGAGCCGCGGTGGCACGGTGGTTAGAATGCAGTACTGCAGGCTACTTCTGCTGACTGCCGGCTGCCTACAGTTTGGCAGTTCAAGTCTCACTGGCTCAAGGTTAACTCAGCCTTCCATCCTTCCGAGATCGGTAAAATGAGGACCCAGATTATTGGGGGCAAGAGGCTGACTCTGTAAACTTCTTAGAGAGGGTTGTGAAGCTCTGTGAAGCGGTATATAAGTCTAAGTGCTATTGCTATTTTCTGTTTTATAAAACTTTTTTGAATAAGCGTCAGTGAATGTCCATTAAACTTAGTGGTCGCAGAGGATAACATTTCCTCCCTATCTATGCATTTTATGCTTTTATATCCTTTGATTTTCCTCTCAGTTGCTTTTTTTCCTAACCTAAAAAGATTGTCCCTTTGTGTTTAAGCTTTGGCTGCATATTTCTGCACTTTTTTCCAATTTTTAAATATCCTTTTCCAAATGTGGTTACCAGAACTGTACACAGTACTCCAGATGAGCAAGGACAGAGATATTACAGTGTTGGCAGTTTTATTTTCAATCTTTTTCCTAATAATACCTGATGTGAAATTTGTCTTCTTCCCAGCTGCCACACATTGGCTCAACATCTTCATTGAATTATCACTTTCAGCCAATATATTTTCCTGGTTGGTTACAGACAGCTCAAACTCATAAACATCTGAGTAAATTTAAGGTGGGGTGTGCATGTTGTTCCAAAATACATTACTGTATACTTCCTGGAATTGAATTCTGTTTGCCATTTGATTGACCATCTATTTTAGTGAGAATTCAGTAGCCTGGGAGTGGATTCACAGAACTCTTCCCAGTCTTCTGGATTCCCCCACACCAAATAATTTGGTATCATCAAGAAACTTGGCCAGATCTCTCTTTACCCGCTAATTTATATATATATATATAGATCTAGTATATGCTAACTGCAGGGGGAACAATGGCAGGTAAGGGATATCCTTTCATCAGTTCTCTATTTAGGAGCACCTCAGAGGCATCTGGCTAGCCTCAGTGAGAAATGAAATGCTGGACTGAGGTGGGCTTAGGGTGTGGCTAGCTGATGAGAGCTAAATAGCTTGAAATAGATCTATACTAGTCTCCCTTTATTTATGTAAAAATATGTAACACACACACACACACACACACACACACACACACACACACACACACACACACACACACACACACACACATAAAGCACTGGTCCTAGCAGAGATTGTTGAGGAGCTCTAGACTTCTCTTCCCTGAGCATATTGTTTATTTATTCATGACTTTGCTTTCTGTTGTTTAATCAATTAGCAATACATAAAAAGACGCATCTTCTTATCCCAAGTCCATAAAACTTACTCAGGAGCCTTAATGAGGAACTTTTGTGAAATGTTTTTGAAAATCTGCCTTAACAACAATAATAAACTTGTATGATATCTGATTCCCAACATCTCTGGGTGCTTCGCAATAATAAAAGAAATTGCAATAAAATCAATAAAAGACGGCAAGTTTGAAATGAAGCAAGAGGTCTCACTCTCCCTTGCTAAAGACCTGGATGAAGAGCCAGGTCTTCACTGGTTGTCTGAACAACAGCACAATAGAGCCATTTGGATCTTGGCGGAAGCCTCATTCCTCACTGCTGTCCCAATAGACGGCATTGTTTAATTGGAAGAACCTGTAGCATGCCAATCCTGCAAGATCAAAGTGGTCAGGCAGATACTACTGTAGAGAAATAGGCAGTCCTTCAGTTAACAAGGTTATCTCCCTCTATTGCAGTCCTTCTCAAATAGTGGGGTGCGCCCCCCTGGGGGGGCTCGGAGCGATGCCAGGGGGGGCGCATGTGACCCCGGGGAACATGCTTTTTTTTGCCGCAGGGAGTAGGGTTTTTTTGCACCAAACAAAAGCACACAGCACAAAGCAGGAGGTATGAAGTGCAGATAACAAACCCTTAAGAGACACCATGGAAAAATATTTAACAGGGATGAAAAGAAAGGCGGAGAGAGATGGAGATACTGAGACAAACGTAAGTCTCCCGAAAGCTAAGATGAGGAAATATGACGAAGTGTATGTAGCGCTTGGCTTCACTGTGACTACGGTGGGAGACGAGGAAAGGCCGGTATGTTTACTGTGTCTAAAAATGTGGGCAGCGGACAGCATGAAGCCAAATAAATTAAGGTGTCACTTAAAGACATTACACCCCAATCACGCTGATAAGCCGCTTGAGTTTTTTCAGCGAAAACATGCCGAATATTGCCAACAATCGTCCCGCTTTGTGAATGCTACTTCAGTAAACCAGCGAGCACTGTTAACATCATATAAGGTGGCGGAGAGTTGGGGGGCGCGAAATGTTTACTTCTTCCTGGGGGGGGGGGCATAACAGAAAATAATTGAGAAGCACCGCTCTATTGGGTCTGTTGACATTGATACAATTCAGATTCTATGTTGATCTTCTATATTTAAAACAAACACAATTTCTACAGCTTGTCTGATGCAGGCATTAACTATTAATTTTTTAGATGCTGATTAAGAAACTTTGGATGGATCCTATACACACTTACATTTTTACCTATTTACATTTTTCTTCTTTAGGAACTTTTTAACTTAGAAGTTAGCCCCTGTGTTATATGTTTACAAAGTTTGGAGCCTTGACTGTCTTACAGTCACTAAACTCAACCCTGAAGCCTATTTTCTGGAGGTGAAAGATTAGTGTGGTTCTTCCTGCTCAACTTGATAGCAAATTATCCTTGTTGCTATTTCCTTTCCTGTTTCCTTGCCATGGATTTGAACTCTTAAGTATCTTTCCTCTTGTTAAAGAGCCCTAGCTGGGACTGAGTTGCATGAGAATATGACTTCATTCAGTAGCTAATCACTTGATTAGTATTCAGCTGCAGATTTTAGTCCCTCCCTCTCAAATTGTATGATCAACAAGCAATAAATATTCAGTTCAAGCAGATAAAAGGCAGAGAGCCTTACCCAGTTAACCAAACAATCTGTCCTTAAATGCAGCTGATTAGCTTCACAAACCCAACAGCTCATTCCAACACTCTCCCCTTCCCCGGCATCCTGTTTGCTCATAAAAGCCCATCATTTTAATCAAAGCTGACTGAGATTTGGGACAACCATATTCTTTAAAATTGACATAGTGGTGTATTTAATACAAGAAGCCCCTTAATTTGTTCACTCTTGCCCTGCCCATAGAAGTATTAAAAAAAGAGAATAAATGTGTTGTCCCAGGCTGGAGAAATCCCATATGGTTGTAATGTACTTTTCAGTAGCTGAAATAATTCAGTCCAGCATATAAACTATCTGGAAAATATGATGTAAGATAATGATTATATCAAGGCTGAATCTGGGTTGGACTTCCTGGCATTTTATGGAATTGTGCACACCCATGTTTAGTTTTAATACTGTATATATGTACACATGTCTATGTACACATGTCTTCATCCATGCATATGGATGAATTTGTAGTTATACAGCTACCGTGTTTCCCTGAAAATAAGACAGGGGCTTATATTTTTTTGACCCCCGAAATAAGGCCTTGGCCTTATTATTGGGGGGGCTTATTATTTTGGGGGTGCAGTAGGCAGCGAGCGTGGGACTGGCCAATTTGGGGATGGCCCCGCCCAACGTGCCATCCCCAAATTGCGCCCCACCGCGAGACGCACATCCTACCTGACACTTGTAGCTCCGTCGCATTCCTCAGTGTTGTGTCCAAGGCAGCCCGTTCTAAAAGAAAACGTCTCGCGAGTTCAATCAAACTTCTTGAACTCGCGAGACGTTTTCTTTTACAACGGGCTGCCCTGGACACAATGCCGAGGAGCGCGATGGAGCTACAAGTGTCAGGTAGGACGCACATCTCGTGGTGGGGCGCAATTTGGGGATGGCACGTTGGGCGGGGCGAGGCGTGAGACGCGCGTCCTACCTGGGACTTGTAGCTCTGTCGCATTCCTTGGAGAGAGAGAGAGCAAGTGAGAGGCAGGTGGACGCATGCCCGGTGGGACAGGCTTGGCTCCTCTGGGCTCAGAGCGCATTTCAAAACTCCGCCGGAGGCAGAGCCCAGAGGAGCCGAGCCAGTCCCGCTGGGCGTGCGCGCACCCGCCTTTCGCTTGCTCTCTCTCTTTCCGAGGAACGCGACAGAGCTACAAGTCCCAGGTAGGACGCACGTCTCCCGCCCCGCCTCACCTGCCACTCCCAAATTGCGCCCCACCGTGAGACGCGCGTCTTACCTGACACTTGTAGCTCCGTCGCGTTCTTTGGTGTTGTGTCCACTGACCCTCCCATGCCTCTGGCTCTTGAGCGAAGCGGGAGGGTGAAGAAACACTTGCGGGCTGCCTGAGGAAGCCGAGCTGACAGCCAAACTTCTAGCCGGGCTCAGCGGCAGAAGCAGCTGGGCACGCACTTCCTTGTCTCTTTCAAACGTGTCCCCCTCTCTCTCAGCAGGAGGGGGAAGAGTGCACTTAAGACACAGCACCAGGAGAAGGAACCTTTTAGCTGCACACTGAACACAAGAAATCTTTCTGCCCTTTCGCTCCAAGAGGCTGTGCAGGCACGATGAGTCTCACAAAGACTCATTTCTGGTGGAGTTTGGAAGAGAGAAAGATTTCTTGCCTGCAGCGTGCAGCCCAAAGGTTCCTGCTGAGAGAGAGGGGGGGGAGGGAAGGAAGGAGGAAAGGCAGGGGCTTTGCCTCAGGGAGCCCGCAAGAGTTTCTTCCCCCTCCTGCTTCGCTCGAGAGTCGGAGGCGGGGGAGGGTCAGTGGACACAACACCGAGGAACAGGTGGCTGTTCCTGCATGGGATTCCCATGCACCGCCCTCGCCTGCATCCCCCGTCTGAAGGACGCGGGGAGGGCAGGTGGAGGATGAGCGGCCCGAGCCGGCGAGCGAGTGAGGGAGGTGGGGGCGGGAGGCAGAGCTGAAGGGGCGGTGAGACCGACCCACAGCCTGGCGCTCTCTAGCTGACAGCAGGGCTCTGCAACGTCAGTAGCCGCAGAGGCACAAGCAGCGAGTGCCCGAGAGTCGCGGCGCACAAGCACCTCCGCCGCGGGGAACAGCGGCAGCAGCTCCAGGCCAGCACACGGCTCCCCCGGCAGGTGCCTGGAAAGCCTCAGCCGCTGCATGCACGGCGACAGGGATGGGCTGGATGCGCCCGTCTGCTGCTCAAGCCCTGCGCTTGTGGGCTCGCTGTACCCGACCGGCCTCGCCGCCTCCTCACAGGCAGGAGCGCATTTTCATACGCTGCCGGAGGCAGAGACCAGAGGAGCAGAGGCAATCCCGCGGGGTGTGCATGCACCCACCTCTTGCCGCTCTCCCGGCCGGGAGCCACTCTATCTGCGGCGGGCACTCTTTTGGCCGGGAGAGAGAGAGAGAGAGCAAGCGAGAGGCAGGTACGCGCACACCCCACGGGACTGGCTCGGCTCCTCTGGGCTGCCTCTGGCAGCAATTTGAAACGCGCTCCTGCTTGCGAGGCGGCGGCGAGGCAGGGATCGATGCTCACCTCCTCTTCCTCGCAGGCAGGACCGCATTTCAAATTGCCATAGGCGCACCCGCCTGCTTGCTCTCGCTCTCCCGGCCAAAAGAGTGCCCGCCGCAAAAAGAGTGGCTCCCGGCATATTCCCCCCCTTTCCCCGGAAAGTAGTTGGGGGAGGCTTATATTCGGGGGGGGGCTTATTTCAATGCATGTCCTGTTGGGCTTATTATCGGGACATGTCTTATTATAGGGGAAACACGGTACCATAGATAATTTCCTTATTCTCCTAGTATAGTTTGATATTTTATATTTTAGAGTATTGTTCAACTGTTTGGAATCCCCACCATATATTTGACATCAGTACAATCGAGCGGGTTCAGAAGTACTTCATGAGAAAAGTCTTGCACTCTTCTGTACATAATAAAATTCCTTATGCTACTAGGCTCGAAATTCTCGGTTTGGATAACTTAGAATTGCGTCGCTTGCGGTCAGACCTAGGCATTGCATACAAAATTATACGTAGTAATGTTTTACCTGTAAATGACTTTTTCTGTTTTAATAGCAATAATACACGTGCAAACAACCGCTTTAAACTCAATGTAAATCGTTCTAAACTTGACTGTAAAAAATACGATTTCTGTAATAGAGTTGTCAAAGTCTGGAATGCCCTACCCGATTCAGTTGTCTCAGCTACAAGTTTTCACAGTTTCAGTCACAAATTGACTTCCATGGACCTTACTTCATACTTAAGTGGTCAGTAGAGGGAGCATGCATAAATGCACTAACGTGCTTATCGTCCCTGTCATTGTATTTTTATTCTCTTATTCTTGTTCTCGTTTTTGTTTGAGAAATTCCAATAAATAAAGTAAACAAATAAATATGGATCTACTAATTTTCATAAATAATATCTGGAACACATGAAGAGAAGACCTTAGTCAATAGCTACATTGAACTCAAGGATACCTTTTGTCTGCAGACTATATAATACCCTTCTATTTTAAGTGAGGCTTCTCTTCTAGTGTAACAGCTGTTGTACAATAACCGCTTCTATGTTTGCATTGTGTACTCTATTCAACGTGCCTGTGTCTTGAACAGTTGTACAGCAAGTGGGAATTAAACACGTGGTGCTCCCACAGCTCAAAGTTGTGTTGAAAAATTACATAATTCCTGCTGGCCAAATATTAAGTGCAGCTCTCTGCCATCCAAAGATTTTTTTTGTTCCATTTTTTAATCTTATTACATACAGGAATTTGAAAGCAGATATGATTTAAGGATGAATTGGCAATACAGGATTGCATAAATGAAATAGAATAAACCATTAATTATCTGTAATGCTTTATGAAGTAAATAACAAATCTCCATACATAAGATTGTATACATACGTACCATACATTTCTGTTTGAACTGAAACTTGTCCATCCTTAATATCTGGATGATAGATTTTTTTTTTAAGCACTACATGCATAGTCCTTTGAGCCATGGGCATCTGTAGGAAGAGCAAGTGATGGAATATATGTTTGTAAGCAATTTACACACTTGGTTATGATAACTAAAGTCATTGTTTGTATTATGACACCACCGCATTTGTATAATAATTTTGCAGAATTATTGAATATCTCTTTTCTTAACTTGCCTATGCTCTAACTCTTTGGAGGACAGGTAGGCCATCAGAAAGAAGAGAATTAGTTAGCTTTTCCTAGGATTCAATGGAAATGGATGCTTAGTATAAATAACCTCTTCAAATAGAGTACTTTGTATATCTGTGTGAATCAGGGATGGGTTCCAACTTACCTCGCTGCCGGTTAGCTCCTTCCCGCGCCGTGTGGGCGCGCCTCGTGGGCGCATGCACGCTTTGTGCGTGCGTGCATGCGCAGTAACAAAACACCCCCCAAAAAACAAAGCCGAAAAAAAGATGGTGACCGCATGCACAGTGCCGGAAGTCGGCTTCTGCACATGCTCAGAAGGAAAAAAAATTCAAAAAAAATTCAAAAAATAAATAAATAAAATAAAATCGAAAAAAATTCAAAAAAAAAAAAGATGGCGGCTCTCACGGACCGGAACTGACCGATCTGGTTTGGTGATGTCATCGTGACATCACCAGCGGGTCGCTACCGGTTCGGGAGAATCGGTCCGAACCAGGAGAAACCCACCCCTGATGTGAATATGGAAGAGCCAGTTTGGAATAGTGGTAAAGGCTAGAAACTGGGAGCCTGTGAGTTCTAGTTCTGCCTTAGACATGAAGCCAGCTGGGTGACTTTGGGTCAATCACTCCTTCTCCTAGGATGAAGAAGGCAATAGCAAACTACTTCTGAAAAATCTTGCCAAGAGAATGGCAGGGACTTGTTCAGGCAATCACTGGGAGTCAAAACTGACTCAAAAGCACAGATACAAACATGGATATGGAAAAGTGCACATTTGGTTCAGTAATGAAATTTGTGTCCCTAACTCCTTAAGAAGTACCAGGATGAATTAAAGTGATGGTATTCTCAGTGATAAATGAGCAAGAAAGCAGAAGCAATTTCTCTTACCAACTCACATTGAATCAAGGGGAGCCCTGGTGGTGCAGTGGTTAGAATGCAGTATGGCAGGCAAACTCTGCCCACAGCCTGGAGTTCGATCCTGATGGGCTCAAGGTTGACTCAGCCTTCCATCCTTCTGAATTTGTATGAGGACCCAAATTATTGGGGGCAATATGCTGACATTGTAAACCACCCAGAGTGTGCTGTAAATTATGGGGCGTTATATAAATCTAAGTGTTATTGCTAGTCCACAATTTTTTTAGGTAATTTGTTCCATTGTTGATATTTTCTTATTGTTAGGAAGTTTCTTCAGGCATTCAGTTGGAATGTGCCTTCTTTAGCTTAAATTCATACAGGGGATTATTTATATATTTTCTCCATACTAACATGCAAGTTGGTTTACAACAATTAAAATATAGATTATAAAACCGTAAAACAATTGAATTCAATAACATTAAGTTAATAATTAAATGCTTGGTGGAAGAGAAGGGTTCCTGCCACTTTTATGAGTACTGGGAGAGTGGGCTTCAAATGCACTGCCTTGGAAAAAGTATTCTCTGGCCAAGGAACCATAGGGAAGAAACCTTTTCTTTTTGTTGAACTGACAAGCTTTCAGCCCATACTCCCTGTTTGCTTGGTCAGTGAGCTTCCTCTAAGGAGCCTGGTTATCTTACATTCTTAGTCAGTGGTGGAATTCAAGTCTTTTTACTACTGGTTCTGTGGGCGTGGCTTGGTGGGCGTGGTGTGGTGTGGCTTGGTGGGCGTGGTTTGGTGGGCATGGCAGGGGAAGGATACTGCAAAATCTCCATTCCCACCCCACTTCAGGGGAAGGATACTGCAAAATCCCCATTCCCTCCCCACTCCTGGGGGAAGGATATTGCAAACTCTCCATTCCCATCCCACTTCAGGGGAAGGATACTGCAAAATCCCCATTCCCTCCCCACTCCTGGGGGAAGGATATTGCAAACTCTCCATTCCCATCCCACTCTGGGGCCAGCCAAAGGTGGTATTTGCTGGTTCTCTGAACTACTCAAAATTTCTGCTACCGGTTCTCCAGAACCTGTCAGAACCTGCTGAATAGCACCCCTGTTCTTAGTCAGCAATAGCCAGTCAATGAATCACCCACAAGGCAGTTAGCAATAACTTTGGGTGGCTAATTTCCTACAGAATTCCAAAAGAGTGTACATCGAAGGGAATCCAAAATATCATCCTTATTCAACAACCTGGTACTCTTCACAGTCTGGACATAAAATGAATAAACATAGGTACGAAGTTGATTTCAGCTCTGAGGCAGGCAAATGCTAAGGAATTGGGACTGCCCTTGATCTGGGAATGGAAAGATTCCTTTTCCCAAGTCAGATAATTGTTCTATCCATAGAGACCATTCTTAGGAGATTCCTGCAGGATATCAGATTAGAATCTTTTTTTGGCTCTGACTTTTTACATTCAGAACATATGTCCTGCCATTGTATTATAGGCCCTCTTCTCTGAATGCAGTGTTTCTTTTTAAGTGCCTGGTTCACACAGTAGCTAGTTAGTTGCCTAGATATAATAATATGGTTGGGACAAACTAATGATAAAAGGAAGGCAAATGGAGAGGTACCAATATTTAGATGTATCCTTAGCCATAAAATCTAATGAGTGGTATTTGCGGAGATGAGATACTATAATCTATTCTAAAGTATATCTTTAAAAGAAGATTTCATACTTCTGGGCTAGAAACCCAATCATTTTAGAGCAATTGATAGATATATAGCTTCTCTTTGGATAACATTGAGAGGGGATAGTAATATGCACTCATATTTAAATTTTGCCATGCCATTCTTGCAATAATAAGTGCTGTAAAGAGGGGACCTTTATGTTAAGTCACACTTTACAACCACATTGCTTAGTGACAGGAATTCCAGTTTCAATTGCTATGGTAAGTCAAGGACTATTTGTATAGAAATTAAGTGCAACCTGGAAAAAGTTTCCATATCCTTGTGTAGATACATCATTTGTTTAGGTGATACAGTGTGTCTATATGGGGTGGTATTTGTGGCACACAAGCTCTGTGTTGCTATTGTTACTTGAAAAGATATATCCTTTTCTAGAGATTTTAGTGGTAGAACTCCATGAGGACCATCAGTACGTTTAAGCTGGTCTTCAGCTGCAACTTTAATACCATCTGGTGTAGAGAAGCTTCCTTCTCTAACCCTGGAATAATTGTAATAGAAAACCTTGGGAGATTTTAACTGAAAAAAATCTGCCTTTTCAGATGATTCCATCTCTCTGTCCCACTCAAACCAAAAGTCAATCAATACAGCTGATGGAAGGATTTTAGAGCAGATAGAAGAAAGTAGTTCTTCCTAAAGCACAGGGTTATTAATGTATGGAATTGTCATAGCAGGTTTGAATTTATGGAGCATCAACCAGTTGAAATCTCTTAGGGTTTTTCTCTACGCCCATACAGCACAGCAGTGATCCTGAAAAGCTGCTGGAATAAACACTCCACAGTGGTTTCTTGCTGTGACTCCAAAATGGGCCAGTAAGGCTGCTGCCCGCTCAGGACAGTGGAGCTGTGGTTATCACGGAGTGCCATGGGTGTGTGTGTGGAGTGAAGCAGGGAGGTAAACAATTCCTGTCTCCCCAGCCTTTTGTCATCTTCAGTAAGTCTAGGAGAAAAATCAAGGGAAATCAAGGGAAAAGCATCTGCCTGTTTGGTGGGAGGTAGCAGCAGAGATTACTTAGTAGAAGAACTTTCCCAAGGTTGTTGTTCCTGCCTGAGCCGCATAACGAACCTTTGAAGGTATTCTGTATAACTTGTATTCTGGAGAGCCTAATGGACAATGTGAGGAGGCAGTACTGCAATTGGAAGATCCTGCAGTCGAGGAATCCTCAAGCCCCCCTCCAGATCATCCTCCATTCAAATAAATATGCCCACATAAGGAGGTTGCATTGCTTTTTCTGGTGCTATTCTGGCAAATACCACTTTACTGTTGGAACTCTTTGGTCAGGCTTCAGCCTATCTGATTAGCAGGCTGGTACTAAGATGGAGACTTTGTTGTGTCCTCAAAAGTTAGCAGACCACAATTTTCTTGGCAAGATATTCTGAAGTATCTGCCATTGCATTTTTCCTAAGGCTCAAAGAGAGCAAGATCAGCCCAAATCCACTGTGTTAGCTTTGTACCTAAGGTGGGGCTATAACTCCTGATTTCCTGGTCTCTAGCCCAGTGTCTTAACCATTGCACTAAACTGGCTCTCAAGTGGGGGGGGGGTAACATGTCTCCAAATACCAGTTGCAAGAAAACCACAGTAGGAATGTTTCCACCTCCTGCTTACAGATGCCCCAAGGCGACTCGTTGGCTGCTGGGAGAAATAAAGTACTGGATTAAGATAGACATTGGCCTGATCCAGCAGAGCTATGATTAGTTCATAAGTACTTTAGTAAAAGCAGGTTAGCTTTATAAACATGCTAATGGATTTATAATTGTTTTTCCAGCTGTGTAAGCTATACTATAAATGATAGTACTGTGATATAGATAAAGTGGTATAAATGGCAACAATAACAGGCAGTAACAACAGTAGTGGAAAAAAAAGTCATGTGTTTCTATAAAGCTTGGGGGAGGGGGAGAGGGAATATCCCCCTGCCTATAAAAGTTAGAGTAAGTTAATAAGAATCAGGAAAGAGGAAAATAATGCAAACATTATTTAAAACCAACAATAAATGTACAAATTAAAAGTCATAAAATTACCAACTAGTTTGTGCGTGTAGTTTATAGAATACACAGAATGCTAGAATCGAATGAAATTAAGAGGGAAACATTTTGCAAATCCAAAGGAAAATATCTGTTTAATTAAATAGTAAAGGAAGGAGATTAAAAGTAATATTTTGTAGATGGTAATTACTGTTTTGTGTGTGTGTGTTTGTGTGTGTGTGTGTGTGCGCGCACACACAGTCTGGTTTCTGTGTTTTGCTTCACATTTCAATGTGATAACTGATCTCTTCGGAGTTCTGGGCTTTGTGTCTTTTTAATTACTTTAAAACCGCAGCTACTGCCTTTATTTTGTTTTCCTTCCCCTAAATAAACTTTACAGTGACTTGTTGAAATCCTTCCTGTTCAGGGACAGCTCCAAAAGATTGGCTCCTCTACTCAAACCCCCCCCCCCAATTGCTTGAGGTTAGAAATGAAGTCATCCAAAAGGGAGGGGGAGTCGGACTGCAAGATAAGAGGAGAGGATGTTACAGCAATCAAGTTACTGAGGGGCCTCCCAGATGTACAGATACCAGACTGCTTTCATTTGCTGCTTCCAGCACAGTTCACATTCCAGTGGCTGGGCTCGTTTTATTTGTTAAACAGTTGTGATGTATAACTTCAGAACTTTAGGGGAGACCACCAAAGTATATGAAAGCATTTGGGAGGCTTTTGAGTAACTTAAAGACACTACAACAGCAACAAGTTGCTAGATGGATGCTTAAAAACCAAAAAAAAAAACCCCCCAAAAACAAAACATGACACATCTCAGCGCAGAGTTGAGGGAGATGAAATTCATTGGGATCATTTTCTGCAAAAAGAAAACAAAATGAACTCGTGTAACATTTAACTCATGTAACGCCGGAACAACTAGACACAAGGACAGTTTTTCCCCAACTAATTCCCACAACACTGTCAAACTATCTAGTAAGGCTGTATTACTATTATTCTTCTCATCTTTCCTATTACCTATCTCCTTATCTTCTTTATGACTATAACTTTGTTGCTTGTATCTTATGATTTATATTGTTTTATTTGGTATCCTAGTATGATTTATGTTGATTGATTATTAGTATCCTATGACTATCACTAAGTGTTGTATCATGATACTGAGAGCTTACGCACCGGAGACAAATTCCTTGTGTGTCCAATCACACTTGGCCAATAAAGAATTCTATTCTATTCTATTCTATTCTATTCTATTCTTTTCTATTCTATTCTATTCTATTCTATTCTATTCTATTCTATTCTATTCTATTCTATTCTATTCTATTCTATTCTATTCTATTCTATTCTATTCTATTCTATTCTATTCTATTCTATTCTATTCCATTCCATTCCATTCCATTCCATTCCATTCCATTCCATTCCATTCCATTCCATTCCACACTATGTGTGCGTGTGTGCATTTCACCACACATTTACATGCATGTATATGTATTTATACAGAAATATACATAGTAGTGATAATGTAATATATGATTAAACTTTGGAGGAGAAAATTCCTGGACATTTTGTATCAGATAAAACAGGTCCATAGTTTTTGATCAAACTGCTCAGCAGCTCACTTTCTTCTTCCTTTGTAACAACAAAACTAATCAACTGTTGATGAACAGTACATATCAAGAATCCAAAACTCTGAATCGGGTTTGAATTTGGCTTTTATTTTGGCCATCCCTGGCTCTATTATTTGAATTTAGATTCTAAATACTTTAGTATCAGGGTGAAATTGTTGGACTTGTCTAAAGAGATCAGGTTCAAATGTAGCTTAAGCTGTGGAAACTCACTGAGTAACATTGGGGCAGTCTTTGTCTCTGCTAACAAAGTTGTAGTTGTGGATATAAAATGAAGAGGAATCTTCATGTAAGCTCTCTTAAAGTCCAGAGAAAAAAGACATTAATTGAAGAAATGAGTAAATGTAATCAAGAACATGGGCATTCTTGATACACAGTGATTGATATAAAAATAATAATTTAGCTCAAAATATAGTGATGATAGGACAGACCCCAAACTTATGAATTAACTTTACCACTCCATGCAGCATTACCAATCTGTAAAATAATCCACCAGATTGTATTATTAACATGCTCTCCTCTTGAATGTTTTATTTCATTATGGAACTGTTGTAAGCTTTGAAATTATTGAATTGAGTTTATAAAATGAAAAATTTAGAATTTCCCTGCATTTTGTTCTATTTTCGCTTACCTAGTTTCTGACCCACTTCTAATTATAACAATCATAAAATAGAAATATAACTCATTAAAGTTATAAAGCTCTTTATGTAGCTTTAATAAGTTGGCTTGCAGCAAAATGGGTGGCAAACAAATTTAATAAATAAATAAAAATAAAGTCACATACTTTTTCTCCTTTCTACCTTTTCTCTCAAGTATCTTTTTGTTATGTTGTGTTTTTATTCTGTACAGGGTTTTTCAAGCTTGGCAAACTTTAAGATATGTGGGCTTCAATTCTGGGAGTTGGAGTCTCTCTGATTTAATAGTTACGAGCATTTAAAGATACTATCTTTAAAAAGCCTAATACAGTTATATTTACTTTAAATAGGACATCCCATTGGTTTCTGAAGGCCAGGTCCTGATTGCTACAAAACTTTCATTTGTGGACTGATAGAACAATGACTCTAACTTTTATCCTGTGCTCTAAATTATTAAATATTTGAGTGAGTAACATGCTTTGGAATGATTTTGCCCATGCTTGATGTCCTCCAGATGTGTGGGGACTGTAGTTCCCAGAATTTCTTAAATTATGTTAACAGGAAATCATGAGTGTTGTCATCCTGACACATCTTAAGAAAGCCAGATTGGCAAAGGCAATTGTAATTTGCAGCTTTGCTACTTAGCACCACAATGAGAATGATGACAAGCCATGTAACTGCTGTCCAAAGCGGTAATATTGGACCTTTTCATTATTTGGATGTAAAGTGACATTGTTGTATAAAATGTTTGCTGCCTCCTGTCTGTTCCATTTCTTATGCCTTCTTTCCTTTTTGTGGAATATATAAAATTTCAATTGACAATGTAATGTCCTATAGTTGCTAAATTGCTAAATGTTGTTCGGTGAGATGAAATGAAAAGAACAAGCAAATAAAGTTTGCTAATTAAAGTGGTTGGTAATTTGCCGGTAGTCATTGCTATTGATAACTCTGCTCAGTTTAGTTTTCAGCCTAGGGTGTTAATAGTGATACATGTTGTGTTCTGAAATAGTTTTTTATACATGGTTCACTGATTTCCATGTTGTAGCTCATCACATTCTATTTTTAATTGCGAAGATTCTGAAGTGTCTTCTTAATAACTGTGTATTTAAAAAAAAACACCAGTCCCTACCTTAGAATACAGGTGTGTAGGTCCTCATCTAGAAGAGGTCCTTATATTTCAGGCATTGTCAAACTTTTTGGGTCTAATTATTCAAACCAATGTGATAATGTAGGCAATAACAAAAATAATAAAATTTAATAGTGCCCAAATCTTGTGAGATTCCAGAGATTTCACCTGAAACCTCATGAACATCTATTGTCTGAATTTGATGATACATGATATTTCACTTCAAATTTTGAATAAATATTAATTTTGGAGTTCTTTGTTACAATCTGGGGTATAATAGATGCCACATTACTAACCTCTACAATGCTATTTTATCAGGAAAAGATAAAGCAATGTGTCTTTGCTTCCATTTTTTAGCTTCACTTTCTTCACTGATCCTCTGATAAGCATCAATTACAAATTGTGATGATGGAAACAATAACAAAATGAAAGTTGTAATATTTTGATGCAACTCCATTCTTTTTTGCACTTGTGGCATTAGATTCAGGTACATAAATCACAGGGTTCTAGTGTGATACCATAACTCACATAACTGCCTGTGGTAATGGCATGGACATTGTATCAAAAACATGCTAGCAGTTTTCTCTTTTCAGGGAAACATCATTCCAGACAGTTGTGGGGCCCAGTGCAAACTTTTGAACAAGCCAATACTATAATAGTAGACAAGCAGTTTCCCCATTCATAACTCTTCTCTGCAATGCACAACTTTAGCAGCAGGAAGGTTGCAGTGAGCTGCAGAAAAGTAGGTTTGTTGTGGGACAATGATGAAGCTGAGAGATGTCACTTGGATCCTGAACAGACTGTCACTCAAGAACATAGTTTCCATAGCTGAGAAATCAAGGTTTTCAAGGATAAAAGCCAGCATGCTTGAATTAGCAACTAAAGAGAGGAACCATTAATTTTTTAAAGTATTATTTTGGGTATCATGCTTTCCTTTACGTGGTGGACTGTGCTTTCTTTTTTCTTTTTAAATGTTCTGCTTTTACTGGAACTTGTATTGGATGGCATGAATTATACCATCTTCTGCCCTTAGATAAATAACTGATGTTCTTGCTCTCTTGGGAAAATTGGCAAATGCCTTTTGATACCACTTGTGTGATACATTTGGTAAACCTTTAAAAAAAGCAAACCATTAATCCTCCCCATTTCCTGATTGCCCTGAATTGCCTCTGTTTTTCTGATCACTGTTCTGTTTTCTGTCAAGGACTAGATAGCAGGAAGCAGACTTCTGCCTGTAATTTTTTTTTTTATCAATAGGGAGGATTATAATGGATATTGCAGCATGTCATGTTAGGTAAAAACTAATTTTGTAAGAAGGACAGCATAAAATAGGGAAGACAATTAAGTTAAAAGGTCATTAACATTGATTTTTTTCTGGGAAGTGTGTGTGTATTAAGAAAAACAGCATGTGTACACATACTTGTATCAAACACATCTTCATACATATATACAAACATTACTATTTCTTAGATAAAAGTTTGGGAAATAATTTACATTGATTATAAGATTTTATTAATAATATCAGTTTCAACATGATCCAATTTCAAAATAAAAAATAGATTAGTACTAGGTTTGCAACATATGCTATAATTTAAAGAAAGTTTCTGTTTAAATCCATAGAAATCAATCTAAATTAGTAATGCTCAACAATTCTTATTTCTTGGGATTAAAACATGATTTCCATTATTTAGGCAGGATAAAGTACACTTTTCCCCTTTGCTTCTTATTCTATTTTTTCACTTAAACAGTAGATTTCTACTAAGAATCTAAAGTCTGCTAAAAAATGTATGTGTTCTTATTGAAAATGTGGCTCGAGAGGTGTGGTTGAGTAAACATATATGTATAGAGTTGTTCTGTATTGTGTTTTATCTACTGATTTATTTATTGCTTTTATATATTTGTATCTTTATGTGTATTCATTTTGTGTGCAAAATTGCATAACAGAAATACTCTGCTTTAGCTATTATCATTCACAGAACAATCCCATTGGATTAGGAATAGCAATAGCACTTAGATTTATATAGCTCTCCATAATACTTTACAGCACTCCCTGAGCATGAATGACATTCTCTCTCTCTCTCCCTCTCCTCTCTCTCTCTCCCCCCTCTCTCCCTCTCCCTCTCCTTCTCCCTCTCCCTCTCCCTCCCTCTCCCTCTCCCTCTCCCCCTCTCTTTCTTTTTACAAGATTATGAGAAAGTTTTCATTTAAAAAAATGATCGAAGTAGTTAACACAACTTGTGCCCATTGAGACAAGTGCGGTTCACTTTCCATATATTGTCACCAAATTATTGATGGTCTCTTTGATTTAGGAATAACAGGAAGCTAGCAAAATTGGAATGTTTGCAGACTCCCTAGTTAGCTGCCATAGGTTGCAGGGAGTGTGTATTTGGTTTAATAGTCTACAATAGCAATAGCAATAGCAATAGCAATAGCACTTAGACTTATATACCGCTTTACAGTGCTTTACAGCCCTCTCTAAGCGGTTCACAGAGTCAGCATATTGCCCCCAACAATCTGGGTCCTCATTTTACCCACCTCGGAAGGATGGAAGGCTGAGTCAACCTTCTACAAATTAGTCTGTAGACAAATAGTCTACAAATTGCTTTGAAAACAATCTTGCTCATTCCATACAACATTGGTAACATTGATGAAATCTTTTTAAGGTCTTATGCACAAAACTAATTTACACTTATACTAAGCTGATCACTTTGTTGGCAGTTTTAGTGTATAAAAGAGCTTAATTGAAAGAATAAAATGAATTAAAAGCAAAATAACTATGTAAGGTTGGTCACAACCTTTCTTTCTTCTTTTACTGATGGGAAAAGAACTTCAGTGTGATTTTTCAGTGTGAGACGGTAGGTATTTAAGAATGCCTACTTGTGAAATTTTACACTTTGAAATAGTTTGGTTGGATTGGATGGGACTATTCCAATGTTTTTAGGATCTGCCCATTTGCTACTTTTACTGGTTTATCCTTCAAGGTTGGTGGTCCAGATGGTTTTTTAAGACCTTTGTTTTAGATATATATATGACAGAATTGTCAAGTGATTCTTCTTGCTTTACAATGACAAATGATCAGTTTAATAATACTCTCTCATATACACGCGTACATGTAAACATGTAAATCACAAATGATTCTGTTAGTAAATGATTTTGTTAGTGATGAGAACTATTTCCAGGCTTTACTAGATACTACAAACACTAAGAGATATATTGGTGAAAGGTAAGTACATTTTTAACCCAAATTTTGTTTGTTTCTACAGTTCCCAAATTGAGTTAAGCAGCTACATTTTTGGCCATACTAATAGAATAGAATAGAATTCTTGATTGGCCAAGTGTGATTGGACACACAAAAGGAATTTGTTTTCAGTGCATAAGCTCTCAGTGTACATATAAGCAACAAATGATAATGATAATAATAAAATACGGTACAATCATCATAAATCATAGATGCAACACTTAGTGATAGTCATAGGATACTAAAGCAATCAACATAAATTATGAGATACAACAACAAGTTATAGTCATAAGAATCTAAGGAAATAGGTAATAGAACAGATGAGAATACCCAAAGCTGATCTTTTCAAAGTTTGACAGAGTTCAGTGGGAAATATTTAAGCACATCTTTAACTTTCTCTGTTCATATCTGCGCAACCTTTTTCCAGCATTTTGAAAAGCTTGTTTATTGAATTAGTTGTTTTCTTTGGGTTTCTTTGGGGCTTGCTGGTTTAAATTGGTTTTACAGCCTTATGTGTATTTTTAATGTTTCTTTTGTAAGGTATGTTTTTAATCTATGTATGTTACTCAGAGAACTTTGAATGAATAAATATATTGTATATCATTTTTCATGCTTTCTCCAGTGTCATACTGTGGTTTGGTCTTTTCACGGATTAAAAAGAATTACAGTTTCCAAATTAGTATTTGTAACTTCTTCCCAAAGGAAATTTGAGTGCCACATGCAGATGTCTTAAGGTAGGGTAGGGCTGTCACCTGTATATGTTTTGATCTCTTGCAGTCAGTGGCATCTGATATGCTCAGGCAACAGCCAGGGACCTAATGAAGCTGTTATGAATGGGAACTGCCTGCCCATGTGTCAGGTTTTTTCCCCCCTAGCTAGAGTGAGTACTTATAGAGTCAACTATCATTCATAATTTCCCACCATGGGGTGTTTGGAGGTTATTAGAAATGTAAAGTGATCATCATGATGTAACTGATCACTAATGATCACAAGTGATAATACTATTTTTTTACTAGGTGTGTGTGCTGTAGAAGGCTATCAGACTTCATTTACTTATAAGAAAAAAAATCACTGTTATCTAATGGTTGGCCAGATATTTACTTCTTTTCTCATGAGTCAGGTAACAAGGAAAAATGCAGCAGGGAAAAATGAAAGCTGAAAGCCTAATTGTGTTCTATAGACTAACACAATAAGAGAATAACAAGGTTGGAAGGGACCTTGGAGGTCTTCTAGCCCACCCCCCCCCCGCTCAGGCAAGAAATCCTATATCCTATTTTAGACAAATCGCCACTCCATTCTAGTTCACCCCCCCCCCCGCTCAGGCAAGAAATCCTATATCCTATTTTAGACAAATGGTTGTCCAATCTCTTCTTAAAAGCCTCCAGTGTTAGAGCTCACACACAACTTCTGGAGGCAAGTCATTATAACCAATCTCTTGCTCTTGCACTTATTGTTAGATTCTACTGCCAGAGCCACAGATAAACTATCCATGTCCTCACTTAAATATGACCGAAACAGTCCTTCTATAGAGATGTAGCAATCCTCATATATCAGTCATATGGATTTCTGTTTACTGATACAAACAGGAAGGAATGTAGCCCAGTGGTAGATCCCAGAGGATCATGTCTCTCCTGTATTTTTCTCTCATATCTATCTGCAACTTCAAGCGAACACCATTGATGAGCTCCAGATACTGTATGAGGACAGATGAAAATTCTGTTAGAATTGTTAAAATAGCAGGCCGAAAGTTCACTGCATCCTGTGGGATGTACTTTTAGTAACAGCATAAGAGAGAAATCCTTTTCATAGTTTTAAAAGCATAGTTAAGTGCAGAATTATTCCCTGACAATATGTTTAGATTTCCCTTTTTATTCTTTGATTCTTCTTCTACATTGGCTTCCTCTTTTCCCCAGCCCCCTCCTCTTTTTTATAGCACCTTTGGTAACATTTGTTGCAGATTTTAATGTCTTCCTTGTGTAAAACTGGAGGGTGTCACTTCCATATAAGGTTTTATATGGAACTCAGGCTGTTAAGGTGAAGAATTCCTGGTGGTGGTGGGAAGATTATCCAGGGATGATGGGGGCAAGGATTGTCACCAGGCAATAAAATGTCTTTAACAGGGCTGGCTGAATGTTTAAAGTCACATTTGATGTTTCTAACAGTAACTTGTGTTTCCTTTATGCCCATCCATTATCCAGGTGTTTTTGTTGCACCAAGTGGGAAAATAAAAGTAATCACCCTATACAGCTGGGGCCTCCATGGGAGCCAAGGTGCAGGATGGAGGGTTGGAACAGCTGGAGAAAGGGCCCTTGCCTCTCGTTATTTTATTATTACAGAACAAAAACAAAAGGTGATTATTTTAAAGGGATTTTACAACTTATTGAGGAAGTAATACTCCTGGAAAATAGGGATCTTTCTGCATATCCTCACATGCTATCTTTATGTTCCAGAGGCATATGCTTTGCTGCTTTGGGAAAGGGGGATGCTCCCCCTGGAGAACGCCAGGGGTTATATTGATGTTGCATATTTTAGCTTCTTTTTATAAACAGCCCTATAAACTGAGGCTTAGTTCCCCCGAGTAAGCAGAACATCTCAGGAGCCTATCTAACCAAAACCTCCTCCAGACAAAAGACATTTTTTTGCATATTGAAAACTAGCATGCCAGAAAGAAGATGAGAATTTGTCTCTCAGACATGTAATCTCCTTTGTAGATTTTTTTAAAAATGTTACGGATAGGATTACATTGTGTAATTGATGCAGCCGAAAGTTGCTTCTGGATTCCAGCCACTCCATTTCATTCTACTTTGTCTCTGGGTCTGTCCCCCTGCCAATCAAGATAGCCTCAAGCCTCCCCTAAGTCTGTGGATCTTTCCCTTTAGTCGACTGGTTTTCCATTCAACTGGGATCCCCCAGTTCAAGGAGTTAGAATTAGAGAACGTTCCCAACTGCATTTTGCAGTGGAATAGCACAGATTACAATACTTCTTAGGTATTTGGAGGACTCGGCTAGATAATCTCTATTCTTTCTCAACTGTACAGTTTCACAGAATGGAAAAAGGGTAAATTCTATGGAAATGTCTGCCAACAATCTTAAAGTAAGACTGATTTTGCTTTAGTTGGATGATCTCTCTGGTGTGTAGTACCAATGCAGACATTAATCTTTAAACAATGGTAAACAATGTATGGAGACGGAAAAGTCCCGAGGGATGGGAGATAATTTTTCTAAAGAATTTTCCTGTGCTTTTTAAAACCATTGCAGCCCTGGATTTTGCTTTCTCCCATTCCCAAATACTTGAGTCTTCCTAAATGCATTAGGATCTCACTTGTGAGAGGATGTTTCCCAATATATTCCTGTTTTAATATTAAAATCAGCCGAGAGGGCTCTTCTGTACACCCCACTACTGGAAAAATACATTATTTGAGAACAGAGAATGAGAAGAAGAAGAAGAGGGAGGGAGGGAAGGAAGGAAGGAGGGAACTGCTTTAATTAGGATTCTTGGACTATGAAATGCATGATTTCCTAAGGCCAGACTAAGACTGATGGTTTTACTCTAGCTCAAAGGGAAGATGGAGTGATTTACTCAAAGTAGAGGGTGTGCATATGTTTTAGTGGCCATAGCTCACCATGCTATATATATACTGTATATTGAATCATGAGGTAATTACTTTAATGGCCTTAGCTTTAAGCATTTTAACATTTGTTTATTTCAATAATTCTATTTGTGCCCTGCTTTTCTTCTCGAGGGAGCCCAAAGCAATGCACTAAAACAGTATAAAGTGGAGAATTTAGTTGAGTAACACTTAAAATGAAAAAGAACACACAGGCAAGGCAGTTAATATGAAAGTAGTTGGTTTTATTGTTACTGTTGTGTTTTTATTGTTTTACTGATTTTTATTGTGCCCTGAGATTCACTGATAAGAGGGTGAACTATGAATATTTTATCAGATCTGGCATCAAGACCCATCCTTGCTGCTATCTGATCATTTGGTGGGGAGTTAGACATTTTGATACACTGGTCCTTTTAAGTCTTTCCCCCTTTTCCCCCTTGTGTCAAGACCTTGTGTTTTTAGGAAGAGTCAGTATTTTAGGAAACAGCTTATGGGCAAGGCAGAAAGGATATATTAAGCTGAGCCTTGCTGCATCTGATTTTCCCTGAGTTTACTGGCTACTATTTTGTTTGTGAAAAGGGTTAACAACTCAGTCTTGCACTTCTTCGCTATACTAATATGCATGGCTATTTTCCATAACATGTTGAGTTACACTTACTGAAGACTATGCTAGTTGCTTCTTGGTGTGGAAATTGAAGATGGGCTCCCAAAAATAGAAGTAAGGGCCAAGGCATTTCAAGTATCAAATAAGAGCAAGTGCAACTCTAGTACATGCTTGCCATCTGCCTTTGGCTTAATCATAGACTGACATGTCCAGTGTTTTATGAATGGTTAGTTAGGAAGATTTTCTTCTGCTGAAGAAATATGGTAGTGGACCTCCATGTCTTCTGTGTGCAGAAGAGCTCTTTTGCTGGATCAGAATGCCACAAAGTCTAATAAAGAAACCTGTTCAGTGGATGCATGTTATGTCTGGAAAACTAGAAATCACTTTTATTTTGTCCTGATAAATATGCATTCAGTAAACAGAGATTCAACAGAAACTTTCTTATATGGATAACAGTCTAATGGTAGAGGTAGTCCTCAACTTACAACAGTTCGTTTAGTGACTGAAGTTACAACGGCACTGAAAAAAGCGACTTATGACCATTTTTCACACGACCATTGCAGGATCCCCATGGTCACGTGATCAATTCAGACGCTTGGCAATTGATTGATATTTATGACAGCTGCAATGTCCTGGGGTCATGTAATCACCTTTTGTGACCTTCCGTCAAGCAGTCAGTGGGGAAGCCAGAATCACTTAACAACTGTGTTACTAACTTAACAACTGCAGTGATTCATTTAACAACTGAGGTAAGAAATGTCATCAAATGAGGCACCCTCACCTAACACCTGTCTCACCGAGCAACAGAAATTTGGGGCTCAATTGTGGTTGTAAGTCAAGGACTACCTGTTGTTTTCTTATTATAAATGTATTTTAGGATAGGATGCATATTATCATGGGAGATTTTTGACTGGATCTCCCAAGTCATTTGAGATAGGAAGGATTTTATATATATCAGTGGCAGAAGAGCAGTCACATTTTCCCAATCTAATTCAGATCTGCCCCTCCAGTTACAATCAGAGGTGGGTTTCTGCTGGTTCGGACCGGTTCTTTAGAACCGGTAGCGGGAATTTCCCCCCGCTCGCCGAACCGGCAGCGATAGCCGGTTGGACAAGCACCCGAACCAGCCTACGGTGCCGCCATCTTGTTTTTCGCTTCTGCGCACACGCAGAAGCTGTTTTTTGCTTCTGCGCATGTGCAGAAGCTGGATTTTCAGCACTGCGCATGCGCGCGCACCCCCACGTGGCGAGAGAGGAAGCGAACCGGCAGCGAGGTAAGTTAGAACCCACCCCTGGTTACAATATGTACTTATACTACTGCAGAGTTATATTGTGTGATGTCCAGAAGAATGTTAGTCTTTTCAGTCTGACTTTTGAGATTCAGCTTTTGCACAGGAGTAATTTTTTCCCTTTTTTTAAATTAATGGCTAGTAGCTATGACCAGTCTAGTTTAGTTTTCTCTGTAGGTGTAAAGCATCTCTCAGCAGGTAGCTAGAGAGGGGCCTTCCTTTGCTCTGAATATCAGCAACTTCCTTTAAAACTTCAAAGCCCTTTTCCCCCTAAGGTCTCCAGTTCCAAAGCGAATGAAAAGCTATAATTAAAATACCTTTCAGCAGAACTCATAAATCAGTTTACTAATATGGTAAACAGTTTGCATATGTCTGTAGGGAAAGGGAATAATGGGGCGGTAAATAGTTAAGAGTTTCATTCCCTGCTAATAGATACATCTAACTTTGGCAGGAGAATATGCTAATGTTAGATGTATTTACTACGATTGCCTGGATTTAGACATACAATTTGGAAAATGTCCTTTGTGATACCTATTGAGGATCAGAACTAATGTTCTGTCAGTTTGCTCACTGGTATATATATATTTTTTTAATTGCTAAATAGCCAGGATATAGTAATGAAAATAAAACAAAAGGAGTTAAGTACTTTGCAGAGAACCGGAATGGTGACCAGAGGGGGCTGGCCTACATTAAGGGAGCTTATCAATCACATATGTGCTATATGTTTTATTTATTTTAATTAAGTTTTGAGGCCGCCTGACGATAATGATTCTGGGTAGTTTGATAATGATACTGGGAAAAACTGCATAGATAAAAAAACAAAAACACCCCACAACTGACTGAAAGACACTAAAAGAAAGAGCAAAACTCCATGGGGATCTGCAGTCATCCTATCCCAAGGCCTCAGAGAACAACCAAATTTTTAATGATTTTCTGAATGCCATTAAAGGAAGAGCAATATGAATCTCTGGGGGATGTCATTCCAGAAGGCAGGCATTGCAACTGAGAAGGCAGAGTTCTTGGGATCTGCCAGGTGACACTGTTTAATTGACAGGACCTGGAGCATGCCCATTCTGCCTGACCTCACTGCATAGGCAGAAACATTTGGAGGCCAGAGGTCACTCAAGTAGCAGGGGCTGTCACCAAGGGCTTGATAATTATCATCTTGTATTTCAGCCGGAAGCAGACTGGTAACCAGAGCAGCTTGAAAGCAGTGAGGGCATGTCAGTGTTAGGCAATACACCCATTACACCACAACCCTGAGCTACAAATATTCTTTTCTGTTGGTACACCCATTACTGTTCATGTTGTTCTTGTACACATGAAATAGAATAACTTTTGAATGTTAGAAAAAAGAGTTTGAACCCTTCTCAAATCTGCTTTTTTTTCTTCTTTTTTACGACCCTGTAATCCATTTGTGACATACATACATACATACATGCATGCATGCATGCATGCATGCATATATAGAATAAGCAGTACCTGGGTCAACAGCAGTAACTGTGAGAGGATTCTAGGTGTCCTAGTCAACCATCATTTAAATATGAGTCAGCAGTGTACTGCAGCTTCCAAAAAAGCCAATGCAGTCTTAGGCTGCATCAAGTTCATGAGAAGTGATAGTACCTCTTCATACTACACTATTATTATTATTATTATTATTATTATTTATTAAATTTGTATGCCGCCCAACTCCCAAGGGACTCTGGGCGGCTCACAACCATATAAAAAAACCATTAAAAGAAAACATAATAAAAACAGTTAAAAACAGTTAAAAACTCATACATACCGTTTCATGGCCGGACCTCACCAATTACAGAGGCGAGATCAACGGCCCCAAGCCTGCCGGAACAGCCAGGTCTTCACTGCTTTCCGGAAGGTCAGCAGGGTGGGGGTAGTCCGGATCTCAGCGGGTAGTTGGTTCCAGAGGGCCGGAGCAGCCACAGAGAAGGCCCTCCCCCGCGGGCCCGCCAGCCGGCACTGTTTAGCTGACGGGACCTGGAGGAGCCCCGCCCTGTGGGATCTTACCGGTCGCGGGGAGCTATGTGGCAGAAGGCGGTCTCGAAGATAGCCTGGCCCTGAGCCATATAGGGCTTTAAAGGTAATAACCAACACCTTGAATTGTGCCCGGAGACCAATAGGAAGCCAGTGCAGCTCATGGAGA
>QLTV01004416.1:3102282-3155676 GCA_003457575.1 Thermophis baileyi | reverse complement strand
CCCACAAGGACGCGTTGACTAAATCCTGGAGCCAGCCTCGTGTCACCTCCTCGCTGGCTGAAACCAGCCAGGAGGGGCACGGGTCCAACAAACAAGTGGAGGAACTCATCGCTCCTACAGCCTGGTCCACTTCCTCAGGAGTCACAAATTCAAATTCATCCCACACAATAGGACTAAGACCTGTCCCCGTCATCTCGGTTGGAATTGCCCAATCAGAGTCCAGGTCAGTCCGAATCTGAGCGACTTTATCCGTCAGAAACTGTACAAACTCCTTAGCTCTACCCTGCAAGGGCTCCTCCACTCTCCCTACATTAAGGAGAGAGCGGGTCACCCTAAATAAGGCGGCTGGGCGCGAACTAGTGAGACCACACTTGGAATACTATGTCAAATTCTGGTCATCACAATGCAAAAAAAGATACTGAGACCCTAGAAAGAGTGCAGGAAAGAACAACTAAGATGATAAGATGTCTGTAGGATAAATCATAAAAGGAATGGTTAGGGGAATTAGATATGTCTAGCCTAATGAAGAGAAGGATTAGGAGTGACATGATAGATGTCTTCTTGCCACAGAGAGGTGGAGGTTAACTTATTCTCCAAACCTCCTTTGGGTAGACAAACCTCCTTTGGGTAGAACAAGAAGCAAAGGGTGGAAGCTTGTTAAAGAGAGATCCAACCTGGAACTAAGGAAACTTCCTGACAGTGAGAACAATTAACCAATGGAATAGCGTCGTGGAGCCGTGGGTGCTCCATCACTGGAGATTTTCAAGAAAATATTGGACAGTCATTTGTCTGGGATGATAGAAGGTCTTCTGCCATGGTCAGAGGGTTGGAGTTGGACTATCTCCAAGGTCCCTTTCAGCCCTATAATTCTATGTGTATTTGCAAGTTTTGGAAAGGTTTGCTAATTTGGAAGGATGTAGGTTTGTTAATTTGGAAGGATGTTTTGGAAACAGCCTTAGTTAAGAGAGGTGATTTGCTTTGTCTGCTTTCATTACATCATATTAAAGTATCTCCAATCCTACAGTCTAGAATTTAAAAAGAAACCATTCGTCTATCCTGTGATTTTCTGTGTAAGATGTTAACTACATAAAGAGCTCAAAGTGAGCCCTTGAAGTTGCATAGGTCTGTTGGAGAACATTAGTATTAACTATAGATGTATACCCAAACTGTATTTAATCTTTGTTTTTAATCTTCATAATAGCATTGGTTGGGGAAGCAGGTCCAAGGAGATACATTTCACTGTTATCCTTTCTGAGCCCCTTGTTCACCCTCACTATGAAATAAAGTATGAGGTAAACTCACTCAGTGGAAGTAGAGTATGTGATGTTTTTTAATCAGCTTTTTGGAGTGCATATCACCATAGAAGAAACCACAGATTTCTTGAATTCCTCATCAAATAAAATGCATGATCAAGATGTCCTAATTGAATGCATCTAGGTTTTGCAAATGATGAGAAAGTTGGACTGAAGACAAGCAGTATTTTTGTAGAGAGTTGAAAGTAGCCCTGCTTTTCCATGATTTAAACTCATGATTTGTTCCATTGTCACTTCATGCCAAAATAGTTGAATAGGCTTTTAATGAAATTGAAAAGCCTGACAAGCTTACTAACCAAGAGGAAACTGAGATAACTGTGTGCACTATGAGAAGCAATGCTTCATTTATACCACCTTTGATTATCTGAAGTGTATATTCAGCTCTGTTTCTCGTCCTCATACCATCCTGGGCAAATTGCTGCCCAATCTTTTTTTGAAGGCTCCAGAGAAGGAACACCTATGACTCAGGGGTGAGTTCTAACTTACCTCGCCGCCGGTTCGCTTCCTCCCATGCCGTGTGGGCGAGCGCTCATGCGCAGTGCCGAAAACCCAGCTTTTGCACATGCGCAGAAGCAAAAAACAGCTTCTGCGCGTGTGCAGAAGCTGAAAACAAAATGGACTCAGAGTCTCAAAAAGAGACTCAGTTCATGGGCGTGGCCAGCTGGCCATAACTCTCGGTTTGGCGAGTGGGGGAAAATTCCCGCTACCGGTTCTATAGATCCGGTTCAAACCGGGAGCAACCCACCTCTGCTATGACTACAGGAGACAAGTTGTTCCACTACGTAATAGCTCCCACAGTCAGGAAATTGCTTCTTCTTTCAGGTTTGAAATCATTTTTTATAAAATGATTTCAAATCACTGGTTCTGGTTTTACCTGGGGGTGCTATGGAGACATCCTCACCTCCCTTGACATCCCTTCAAATAATGGAAAACTGCTGTTATGTCAGCCCTTATTCTTCTCTTCTTTATAATACCCATTTTTAAAACCGTTTTTCATACATTTAATCTCTTAGTCCCTCCCAGTTCTTTTGCTCTTCTCTGTAACTTTTTTAGTTACCCAGCATCCTTCTTGTTTTATGGCAAACTGGAGCCAGTGTTCCAGGTTTGATTTGACTAGAGCAGCATAAAGGCAGTATGGCAACTTTGCATCATGTTGTTGTCACTGAATCTCTGTTGATGGAGCCTAAAATTACATTGTCTCCTTTGGTAGCTGTGGTGGCGAGATGGGCGGCACATACATTTAATAAATAAATACGAATAAATGTTGCTTGCTCATGCTTAATTTATGAACTAGCAGGACATATCCTTCCTGGAGGTACTACCACTGAGTCTGGTATCTAACATGGCATAAAGACTCTTGCCTTGGGCAGTGGGTTGGATTAGAAGACTTCCAAGGTGCCTTCCAACTCTATGATTCTTTGGTATCTTCTGGTTGGTTGGATGGTCTGTAGTACAATTTTTCTAATTATTATTAAAGACACAAATAACAATAGAGAGGCTAACAGGATAAGTTAGATTTTTTTTTTTTAATTATTAGGTGTTCCGGTATGCATGGGTCCTTCATTATAAGATTTTGAAATGTAGTTGTGGTTTCAATAAAAAAAATATCTGCAAATAGTAGCAATAGCAATAGCACTTAGACTTATATACCGCTTCACAGTGCTTTACAGCCCTCTCTAAGCGGTTTCCAGAGTCAGCATATTGCCCCCAACAATCTGGGTTCTCAAATAGTAAGTTTGTTTCAGAGCAGGATAAACTTAAGTATATTAGACTTCGTTAGGAATGAGGGGAAATGTGTTTAGATTACTGTTTAATGCATTCCAGGATATAGCTTTTGTTGCTCCTTATATTTGGAGGCATTATCTTATAAAAAACAGGCATTATGCATTATCTTAAAAAAAATCAGGTAAAATCTATATAATTGACACATTATCAAGAAGAAAGTATAAAATTTACATTAAAGGACATTGCTTCCTCTCCCAAATATTACATTAGGACGGTGCGTCCCCAAATATTTACATTAGAAATGTATAAAAGTGCACATTCTCTGGCAGACTCTTTGTTTTTTAAACATAGCTTGATACAGAAAAAGAATGAAAAACTGGTGTAAAAAATGAGATGTGAAGTGATATTGAACAGGCTGGATTTGTCCATCCCTAGTTATCATTGTTTTTTAAATGGAGAGCTAATTAAAAGGCAAGTACACGAGCAGTTATCAAGTGCACCGCAAGCTCTATTGTTAGTGCCTGATAATCATTTTCATGCTGGGCATTATAGAGTGATGGTGCTTATTATGGCTTATTAATCAACTATGAAGGGTCTGCCAAGGACTCAGATGATGCTTAAGTGTGTGATAGCCTAATACATTCATATGTAATCACAGCCAAGGAGGAGATTGCATAGAACGGTATTTCTCTCATGTCTAACAGCTAAGTTACAGTTCACACTTGAACCCTAAAAGATTTCTTTTTAAGTATTTTATTTTTAAATTACGGTACAGGGAAATTTCAGGCCGCCAAGATCTACTTAAAAAAAAATTGGAACTCTGAATAAACTAATGAACAAGAGCAAGGTTATGCTAAATTCCTTGATCTGGGAATGGAATGTTCCCGAGAACTCTGGAACTTTTTGTTTCCCTCTAGATCACAGGTGTCACATTGCCGTCACATGACATATCGCGGTGGTTTTTCCCCTTCGGGAGATGGGGTGGGCGTAGCCTGCGTGTTACACATCTGGCCCACGGGCCGCCAGTGTGACACCCCTGCAGTCTAGATCATATTGAATCTCCCCCACCAAACCACGGTATTCCAGGGATGGTTCAGAGATTTTGGGAAGTAAATCCTCCCAAAATGAAAGTGATTTAAGGTGTTCTGGGGGTGGTCTAGCCCTGAAACAAGCTGGAGCACTATATCTGCAAGATCTTAAATCGCTTTTGATTTGAAGGATTCACTCCTGAAAACTATCCAACCTTGTAAATGCATCAGGGGTGGGTTCCAACTTACCTCGCTGCCGGTTCGCTCCCTCCCGCGCCTCGTGGGCGCGCGCGCATGCGCAGTAACAAAAAATCCGAAGAAAAAAAAACAAAGCCGAAAAAAAGATGGCGACCGCATGCACAATGCTGGAAGTCGGCTTCGGCGCATGCTCAGAAGGAAAATAAAAAATAAATTCAAAAAAAATATTCAAAAAATAATTCAAAAAAAAAAAAAAGATGGCGCCCCCCCCCGGACCGGCACCGACCGATGTGGTTCGGTGACATCATCGTGACATCACTAGCGGACCGCTACCGGTTCAGGAGAACCAGTCCAAACCAGGAGGAACCCACCCCTGAAGTGCATGTTTCAGGAGTATATTTGGCAACGTCCAGGGGGAAATGGAATTAGAATTGGAAGTGCTCTGAAATATTCTATTCCTCCATTAATAAATTTTGCGAATCTCTGAGCTTGAGACTTATGCAATAATCATACACTTAGAATTTTAGAGGTATGAGCTCAGAATTGAACAGAACTCATCCACCCAAAATGCATCCCTTTGGGTGCCATTTTTTTTCTCAAGAGAATGTTTAGATACATATTTGAGGATGGTATGCTTTGAATGAAAAATAAACTAAACTCACTTCTGGGCATATACAATAAGAATATTTTCACGTGACCCGTAGTAAGAATGACTTCCACTGGAGACCATAAAGTCTACTGCATGTTGAAATAGAAATATTGTACCACAGTAGATGGCCCAATCATTTATCTATGCTTTTGGAGAAAGATTGTGGCTTAGTGCCAGAATGCAGACTTTGCAATAGATATCCCATTTAGATCCAAGATCACATTAAAGAGATTTGAGAGAGGTTTGCCTCAGGCCTGGAAGAAGCTGCTGTGATTCTGGGTGAGGCAGTTCTGGGCCAGTAGAGTAAATGGTTAATATTAACCTGGTTAATATAATATAGTTTGTACCCCAATATTTGATTTTGTAAACTTTTTTTGTGTATATTCTTTGGTCTTGATTCATTGTGTTTCTGTTCTTGTGTTTTTTTTTCAGGACCCACAATTATCAGCTTTAATTTTTGACAAGCTTCAAGTGCCTGAATGTTTACAGAAACCTAGGAGTGAAGGGGAAAGCAGGTGTGATGTTTGTGCTGCCCACCTGAATCAGCTGAAGCAAGAAGCAATCCAGGTCATCCACAATCTTGACCAAGCCAGCTGTCAAGAGGCAACAGAAACCCCCACAAATGCTGCGGCAATGGCTGCTGTGATACCAAGATTGACCTCCCAAAACATGGTCAGTGTCTCTTCTCAGAGGGACTTGTCCCTCATGGCTGGACAGGGGGGTAGACAGCCTGGCAAAACTACAAGCTTTTTCTCTGGGACGGAGAGGAAGAAGGGACTAGGGTGGCCACAAGGTGCAGGTGGCTTCCCAAACTCCAGCGTTCAAGTGACAGTGGCTCCCAGTGGCCTTAGTGGGGCATTGAGCTCAGTAACGATCCAGGCTCAGCAGTACCTTGAAGGGATGTGGAGTATCTCCCGAGTAAACAGTTTTCTTCCTCAAGCTTGTCTAGTAAGTAACTGCCTACTGTTTCTGATATTCCACATAGTTACAGGTTTTGTTGCCTCTGTCTTGAAAGCTTTTACCTATCACAGGGCTTTTTAGAAGTCTGAAGGGGTCCAGGAGTTGGGATGTTCACTGAATCCCATTTTTCTTTTTTTCTGTATTCTGTCAACACATTTTTTTCTTTAATTGTTCTTTACCCAATGAAATCAGTGGCCCAATTAACTGGCTATGTAATGCTGAACTATCTCTTGGAATATACTTATTTAATAGATTTTTATCCTTTACGGTATTACTTTAAAAGTGATTCAGGGTGGCAAACATACTTAATATTTTTGTTCCGCCTATTTTCCCCAAACAACAATCCTATGAGATGGGTGAGACAGGTGACTGGCCCAAGGGCACCCAGTTGGCTTTCAAGCCTAAGATGAGATCATTTTAAAAGAGAGAGAAGTATTTTCATTCCTCTATAACTGGCAGCCATGTTTCAGTAAGTAAGACTGATGAAAGTGGCTTTTCTACATGAGCACCTCTCCTTTTCTATATATGCATTGCAGCAGGGGTGAAATTCAAAATTTTTCCCTACCAGTTCTTGGTGGGCGTGGCAGGGGAAGGATACTGCAAAATCTCCATTCCCACCCCACTCTGGGGCCAGCCAGAGGTGGTATTTGCCGGTTCTCCGAACTACTCAAAATTTCCGCTACCGGTTCTCCAGAACCTATCAGAACCTGCTGAATTTCACCCCTACATTGCAGTGTTGCATGGACACCCCAAAGGGGAAGAGCTTGTGGTGCAACATTGTGATTCTAAAGGAAAAATAAATTTATTTACAGTGTTCAATTGATATAGTAACCCATCTCATGTATGTGAGACTGGGTGCCTTCCAGAGTTTAAATTAAAAAAAAACAAAACCCACCCCAAATCCATATAAATAAATAGTCAAAACAATGACAACAGAAAGCTCTAAAACCAAGTTCAAACAGTGAAAACAATTCATCATAAAATATTAAAATGTGGGAGAATGCCAGCCAGTACGTTACAAGCAATATGGTCATCGTATATTGGCATACATAAAAAAACCAATTAAAACAATACAAAATTGATATATATGGTTACCAAGTAAAATTATTGCATGTATGTTAACACAGCCAAGAAACTGAGCCCTAATTATTTAAGATTGAGCAGAAATTCTAAAGATAGGCAACAAATGATAGGGTTTCTTTATTGTCTTACATTTAAATTAGTAGCCATGGTTGGTATTTGAATGTATCATCTGAAATGGACAAGGCTTGAGAGCCTAAGGTGTCTTGTTCAATTTTACAGCAATAGTCACAGAGCAAAATACCTCATTGTCACAGTTCCACTTTATGTGCTCCAGTGTTAAACTTGTCATAAAGATAGCATTATTTTTTTGTGATGCCTGTGTAAATAGGTTCTGTGTAGAGTAGCTGCATTTTCTTTGTCTGTTGAAGAATGTAATTATGGATGCTACATTTTCATAATAGCTTTTTATTCACCTCAGAGTTAACAAACTGGAATACAAATTGTGTGTGGTTTAGAGATAATCCCTGGATGAAGTATGACAGCTATTCAGATCTAAATGGTTTCAGTAAACTCTCAAGAAATAATGAAGTAAAAAGTTTAGGAATGTAAAAAATATATTTGAGTTGGGTTTCAGTTAAGATTCTAATAGATATTAATAAAAACCTGTGAATTTATTGGAAAGAGGCCAACGTATGAACCGTGAACAAAAGTTATTTGCTGTATTCCCTCATAATGTATTAATATATCACATGCAAGGAAAAAAAGGACAATGTGGCTTTCTTAAACATTCAAAAAGTCTCTGGTTTTGAATGTTGTCTAGGTGAGTACCCACAATTTTTCTCCATCCTTTCTGCATTTTTATGAATGAGCAAGTGTGTGCATCGATGGCCCACAAAGATCTCTTCAGTTCTTTGTTTATTTTATCAGTATTTGGTATAAAAGGATGCACTTTTTTGAAGCACAGTCACTCAATAACAGTTCACTGGATGGTTACTAATGCAGTGTTTTTGAGCAGGTCAATCATATGATAGTTTGAGAAAAATGAAACAGAATTAATCATGATGGGGTGGAGCCAGTACTAATCATATTTTGTTTATTTATTTATGTTCTGGCCTAGTCTCAAAGGATTGGATAATGTGGCATATCAACAAAAATACCCCCCTAGAATAAATAAATCAGAACAATGACAAAATCAAAATCACAAAAATGAAAGATAAACTCTAAATCAGACCAAGGTTAGTGTCCACAATCAGTCAGCCAAAACAAAAAGCATGTTCAAATAAAAAGGTTTCAAATTTTCTTTAAAATAAAGTTGTAGAACCTTGAAACCAAAATTGGATTCAGATATAATAAAACAGAAACAATTTATCAATCTCCTAACTCCCCTCCCAAGAAACCCCCAAACCACTAAGTGGGTAAGAATTCTTTATTTTAATAATATTTATGTTGTCTGCAAGCTAATAGATTGTGGCAATAGTTAAGATACTATAAAGTCTTTGGAGGGATAAAAAATAAAACTTCATTACCATATAGGAATTATAATTGTTTAATTATAATTGTTAATATTGCCATTCAGTCACCTGAATTGTGAGATGGGTAGCAAATAAAAGAAATAGTCTAAGAAATAGATGTGGTAAACAAGCATAGTTTCAGTTTCAGTGAATGTTATAACACACACATTTTGTGACATAAGACAACTATTTTTGCATTTGTCCTATTTCTGGTTGTGCCAAAATCAGTGCAAGACTGTCATGTTTCACAAGGTAAACCACTTCTTTGATGTTGCCAAGGAAACTACACGTGTACAGTTATGAAAGTCCTCAGGAGCTGAGTTCAACTCAAAAAAGCAAGATTTTTGTTGTACATCTCAAGAACAATTTTGGTGTACTAATTGAAAGATATTTATTATACTCCTGTTAATAACATGGAATTGTTTCATGACAGAATCTGTATATAATAGCACAGTGAAGTTTTAATTCTCCCTTTTTCCTCTTTATGTGTGCTATTGATTTTATTTCACTTTTCAGGCAGTAATGGATTTATAATTACAATATAGTCACAGTAATCAATGATGGGATTATTAGGCATATAAAATAGAACTTTTGAAACAAAGATGAGGTAATTTTCTGCTGCAAGTGAGGAACAATTATTGAGGTTTTGTTAAGGATTTTAAAATAG
This sequence comes from Thermophis baileyi, assembly GCA_003457575.1. Taxonomy (NCBI): domain Eukaryota; kingdom Metazoa; phylum Chordata; class Lepidosauria; order Squamata; family Dipsadidae; genus Thermophis; species Thermophis baileyi. The sequence goes on along the minus strand of QLTV01004416.1, from coordinate 3,146,602 downwards.
CACTTGTATACAATTAAAGGTATTTTAAAGGAGTAAATCCAGGTTGGTTACCTACTTTAAAACAATTAAAAAATTAACTAGAAGGGTAACTTCATATATATTGACTGTTGTGTTGAATTCCGTGCCTACCTACCATAAGCAGACAGATTTAAAAGTTCCTGAATTGTATTCTGAGAAATCTCTTGACAGAACCACAAGCTTCCTTTAATTAAAAAAAATAAAATAAAATTTGGGGGAAGGTATTGGACTCAACAATTTGTGAAAAGAGTTAACTTAATCCAATTAGGTTCAGTGAACCCTAACTACAGATACCAAGGCTTGGCTGAATTTATATTACATGTTGTTGGTTTCTCATCTTTCATCCATTGAGTTCAACACAGCATGCATAGGTCTCCCGTCCTGCCTCATAACAACTCTGTGCATTAAGTTAGGGTGAACATAGATGTGAACTACAGTTTTTCTGTTGTTCATCAGAAACCTAACCACTATACTGCATGACCAGATTCCAGGGGAAATTAAATGGGAGATGGAGCTAATAGTTCATGAATAGTTCATGAATAGTTCATGAAGAGAAACAGAAATCAAATAGCATCATGTTTTGAAGTGCACAAATTTGTAGTTTTTATTTTTACATTCTGCTTCAGAGGCAGATTAGGAATTGGAAAATATCCCCCCCCCAATAGTCTTTTGCAGGGGGGAGGGATTGAATTACCATGACATGCTTTTGGCAATATTCAAGATGTGCCAGGCCTTGGAGAGCTCCAAAGATCAGCAAATAAATTGTTTTATAGGTTTCTACAACTTATTGTAATTTTCAACTGAGATAAAAGCTTTGACAACTTTTCTAAATCCTACTTCTCCTTTGAGATAAGAATAAGGGAATCTTGATCTGCCACCCTGGATTTCCTACACTGTGGTCTAGTTTCTAGGCAGATCTGTTTGCATGGGCCAAGAATTTATGGAAAAATGTAGAATTCAGTGTACTTGGCTTATTAGTGTGTTTAGGATTTGGGGTAATTGCCTTTGTGAATTCATAATTCAATTTTGTGATGGGATTTAATATATGTTGCTTCCACAAGAATCTTGAGATTCTGCCATTATTCCATGTGAGTTTATTCTGATAAGAAATCATGAAGAATGTATTGTACGTTGCCTCTATCTTCTCCACAGCCATCTTTACCAAATACTGTAATTGCTTGTAGGATACAGATTAACAGAGTTGGAAGGGGCCTTGTAGGTCATCTAGTCCAACCCCCTGCTCGAGCAGGAGACCCTACACCATTTCTGACAAATGGCAGTCCAGTCTCTTCTACAGGATAGTTGGGTGAGGAGTCTGGGTGCAGGACAAATATACTTGTTGAGGTTTTCTGGATAGCAGTCAAGATTTACACTATGGTGATTATTTTAGTATGATTGAACCTTTGGCATTCAGACTAATGGGATGATTTATACTGCAGATCCTTTATTGCATAAAGGAAGAATGAACAACAGATTCCATGATCAATAATTAGGAGAGAAAAAAAGACGACTGTCTCTTTTTTGTAAGCCTTCGTCCTGTTCCACCATGAACTCTGCTGTCCCATAAGGATGTGAACTGCTCTAATATACAAGAGGCAGACAAGGAATAAAACCACAAATTGATCTAAGGGAATGCCAATATTTTTGTTAAGCCAAACAAGAACCAGAAAATCAAGATAAAGCAAAGTTAGGTATAAAATGTCAAAATCCACAAAAGCAGTTTAGAAGTTCAGGATAAAACTGGTTACAAGAATATACTAAGTGTGGGTGTTGTTTTCATCACTAGATTATTTCCAAGTGGTAAACTTTCTGATGTAGGATGCAAGCCTCTGTCTGAATCCAACTTGCTTAGTTCAGAAACAAAGCAGATCCTGAACATTTCTCCCAAGGAGCCTTTCCATCCAAAATTGTGCTTCTGATCAGTTATCTGATTCTCAGCCCAGCATGACCAATATTTCTACAGGCTTGGAAGCTGCTTTGAAGAATCCATTTCACTTTGGCTCCTCATCAGCAGCTTAGAAAATCATCCTGGCTTGCCATGATGGTCTGACATATGGCCATTAATAGCTAAAATGTCCCTGAGATTCTATAATACAAGTAACATGGGGAGAAATTTACTTGAAAATTATATAGTAATATATAGTACAATGAGAACCAGTTTGGTGTAGTGATTAAGGCATCAGGATAGAATAGCAATAGCAATAGCACTTAGACTTATATACCGCTTTACAGTGCTTTACAGCCCTCTCTAAGCGGTTCACAGAGTCAGCATATTGCCCCCAACAATCTGGGTCCTCATTTTACCCACCTCGGAAGGATGAGTCAACCTTGAGCCGGTGAGATTTGAACTGCCGAACTGCAGCTAGCAGTCAGCTGAAGTAGCCTGCAGTACTGCACTCTAACCACTGCGCCACCTCGGCTCTAGAAACCAGGAAACTGAATTGTAGTCCTGCCTTAGGCATGAAGCCAGCTGAGCCAGTCACTTTCCTTCAGCCCTAGGAAGGAGACAGTGATAAACAATTTCTGAAAAATCTTGCCAAGAAAACTGCAGGGATAATTGGACACAATTGAATGGAAGGAAAAAAATATATATACATTACAATATCACCAACAGTGCAATGTTGAAATAATAGGTACAAAATTCTTACCTAGATGTTTTATGGGATAGCTTACCTGTATTGAATATGTAAAACTCTGAAGTGCATATTTAGACCCAGACAGCAGTGGTAGTTTTCTTGCTACTGTGCAGCAGCTGCAGGTATTAAAAACCTCTATAGAAATGAAGTTTAATCATAAAATTCCTCTTATGCTGTTTTTTTAATGAGCCCCACTGGAATCATTGGCAAGGAGCAGTAAAAAGTTGATGCTGAGAAATATTTTTCTAGAAAAAAGCATAAACTGCATTTACTGTACTTTTAGTGGCAATTGCAGTGTATAATTTTACTGACATCTCGGCCAAATATGTGTATGCAACCTATATGCTTCCAGGAAGGTTTTATGTCCTTTGAAATTCCACAGGGAAAGTAAAATTTTGTATAATATTTATTCTATTTAACAGTCATGGATCATAGAATTTTAAACTAAAGCATTTTAAAGTGAGACTATTATTATTTCATGAGCAAGCACATTTCTGTTTTTGGAAACTTGTTATATTTCCATTCTAATAGCTATGTCCACTGTGAGATGTTTTAAAATAAGTAATAAAACTACTTAACCTCTTTTAGATTTGTATGTCAATACACCAGTCAGAACAGGATCAAAACCTATGAAGAATTTCATATTTCACTTTTTAAAGGAAAGGCTTACTGGTGTAAATCACTGTTTTTAGATCCCTTCTCAGTATTTCTAGGTTTTGGAATGATGAAATGACTCATAATAGCTGAAACTTTGTGAATGATAGCCAACTACTATTAATCTTTTCCTGCAATGCCAAGCTCTAAGAGAGTGTTTGTGCATATTCTTAGTCATGTAGGGCAGCAGTGAGATTAGTGCTGGCCAGTGCCCTGGATGATCTAAGAGCCATTTTATGCCCTAGTTTTCCTCACCATGTGTGTTCCAGGTAGCTTTGAAATATAGTTCCCAAATTTTCCATTTCTCGCCAGCAAAAAGTTCTAGTTTGACCCCTACAACACTACACTACATTGGGGAAAGGCTGAGTAGTTTGAAGTTGTAAAATTCTAGCCTATACCAGCTCACGCTACAGTGGTTTTCCCACCTGTGAAGCTTCTTCAGTGTTGTAAACTAGACACAGAAAAGAAGGCCATTCCTCCTGACTGATATTCACAAGAGGAGTTGATGCAGTTTCAGTTCCACACCTCAGTCTGAAATCCATCTAAAAGAAGTCTAGATTAATAATCAATCCATTCACCCAGGGTCTTTACATTTGGTATTTCTACCACCTTCTCCAATACCTTCCTCAAATGGTTATTCAATATGGCTAGATCAAGAGTTGGTTTCTTTAGGGGATGCAACAGCACCTCTTCCAAGGCAAAATGTATAATCCTTTTTGTCAAAGAAGCATTTCTTACCTCTTGAAATGTGCATATCCCATTAGTTCCCTATAGGAGCCATATAATAAATAGAGCCAACCCATAGGTGCCAGAGTTTATATTGCCATGGACCTGTCCATAAGATTAAAAAAAATCTGAGATAACCTTGAAAGATATTACCCCATCACCTCAAATCTCATGTCATATCTTCCTTCGCTAATCACTGATAATTTTTCTTCCGGACTCACAGCATTTCCTGCAGTATTCCTCCCTCTCTGTTCCCACATCCAAACACTCATGCAACAGATATTTGTCACTGACATAGGATTGGTCATCTCCTAACTCTTATCACCTAAATCTTATAAATTACAGGCCTAGCCAAGCAATCCCTGCTCCCCTTGAGAACTCAGTGTTCTCAGGGTACTTCGACTTGCACTTTTGGTACTTCCTCTGTGTCTCATCCAGAGAGTAGAGTTCTTAAACCTGGCCATAACCTTTGGTAGTTAAAGGTAATGCTCCATAGTTGGAGCCTACGAGATAATAAAAAGCAAATCGGTCTTGATTCCCCATTTCTTGATTCCCCAATCTAGGCCCAGAAGAAAGGCATCACACACAGTAATCACAGAGATTTCATTTCATTCATTCATTTATTTATTAATCAAATTTATATAGCTGCTCATCTCAAGAGAAGGTGATAGATAGAGCCAGGAAAGGAGATGAAAGTAATTCTTTTGCATTTTTGGTATCACTATCTTTCTCAAACTTCTTTTTTTCCAGCCTGTATTTATTAAGCTGAATAAACTCTGTATCTGTATATACCAGAAGGCTATCTTTTGTTGAGCCATTCCTCACAGAAAAAAAAAATATCCATTGATATGACTGCTCCTTATTGATCTGCCCCACAAGGGGCACATAATATTAGTGGCTCTGAGGATCTGTCATTCTGAAAAGTGTTTTTGACTCTGAAGCAAATCCCTATCCTCAGATCTCTGTGATTAAGGGTTGGTCGTACAGTAGAAGGATAATGAGCTATTGAAGTGAAGTGTGAGAGGAAAATTGATGCATCACTGTTTCTTGTCTCTTTAGGGTACCACCACCACCTCTTCATCTCAATCAATCCTAAGCATGACTGAAAACAACAAAAAACACATGGTTATGACATAAAGTTGTATTCATAATCTTAATGTAAGCTTTGCAGCCAAGAAATAGGATATAGCACTTGGTAGAGTAGCAGTGAAGGCCTTGCAAAGCTATCCAGATACCAGGGTGTGTCTATCAGCAAAAGTCAGAATTATGCAGGAAATGGTTTTTTCTGTGACAATCCAATCCAGTACAGAAAAAGTATTGATACTTTTGAGGGGGAAGATTCTTGAAAATCTCATGGACAGCCCAAAAAACCCTCAACAAATGAATCATAGAAAATATCAATCCAGAATTCTCACTTGAGGCACAAATGACCAGGCCAAATTGGATAGATTATACAAAATATGGCTCTCTAGAGAAGTCTATAGTGTTAGTAAAGGTAGATGGAAAGAGAAGCATGGTGGATAGACTCAGTCAGGGCTGCTTCAGGCACACAAGGCACCTGTATGCAGAATGTCATTTGCTAACTTTGCCCCTCTAAACAATCTTTTTAATATTCAAAAATTTGAAATAAAATTACATAACAAAAATTATGCAAGGGCCTGGTGGCTTATGGGTATAGGTTCTGTTGACGGCTAAGTGTTCATATGGGAATCAACCCAATCACTGATATAATATCTCTTTTTTTTTAAAAAAAAGACCTTGTATGGTGCACTGCACACTGGCTGCCCAACTCAGAATGAAGAAGCAAGCAGGAAAGTGTCTTCATGAACTCTGGGGAGAAGTTTCTTCCATAGTGTGGAGACCACCACAGAGAAGGAGCACTTCTTGGTCCTCATCCCATTGAACTCATGGAAGATGGGGACATTCAGCATCTCTTCTTGGAATGCATAAATGAACCACCAGTAGTTGGAACAGACTGTCCTGGTGTACATGAAAGCCAAGCTATATGAGTGAGGTCTTTTTTATGTCTTAAAACTGGGAGCTTAGATTGTATCTTGAAGCCTGATGGCAATTATTCCAATGATGGAAGCAACAATACTGTAGTGCTAAGTATTCTCATCCTTGTTAGCAGCTGTTCTAGAGTATTTTGGTATAATTGTGCTGCCTAAATCATCTCCAAAGGCAACTCCATATAGAATGCACTGCAATAACCCAATTGTACAGTGATGAGGTGAGTAATGGTTATAAAGTAATTCATTCTTCCTCAAGCCTTCCTCAACAATCTCCAAATAATTTGGGATTGGAATTACCATGCTTCCCAACCTACATAGGTTTTTGCTGACTGGAAATTTTTTGTAATCTAATATATCTGAATCATCAAGACAGGAAGAATTACTTTGATCCATAGATTCTATTCTCATTTTATTGTTGATCCTGAATATGTATTGCTCTTTTCTCTGCAGCCAATATACTTTACCATCACGTTCAAGAAAATGTACAGATACTAAGTTTAAAACTATGGCATCAGGTCACTTCATCATATTATCACAAAATGAGTCCTAGAAAATGTTTCAATGAGGGACATGATTTTCTTAAAATTTTATCCTCTGTCAGCATAGCAAAACTTGTTTAACTTCTGACTTTAAGTGTGTTAATTGAGTAATTAAAGATTTAGTAGAGTGATATGGATCATCTATAGAAATTGTTGTTTTCCTAATTAATTTATCTTGGCAAGCTGACTCCATTCTTCCATTTGACAGTTGGTGTACAGGCTTGTGAGATTTCTATTCCATTGACATAAATCATGAAAGGAGAGATTCTGCTTTCAGTGCTTACTCTGGCATTGTTATGTTACTGGCATTTCATTTTTTTTAAAACAACAACAACATAGGTTTCTCAGATGTGGGCAATTAGTTTTGTTAGAAAAAGGTAAGGAGTCTCCCCTTGCTGAAAAGGAAAATAAAATATGAAACTTCTTTATACAGTGAATTAATTATATTTAGGTATTGTCTGCTTTGATTTGCAGTAATTTCCAAGTTTTTAGATATATGACAACAAGGTTGTAATGAAGGCACTAGTCCTCAGAATACTTTTTAAGGATGTCAGTTCCTGTTGATTGGAAGCTATCTCCTCTTTCAAAGAGCATTGCAAATATCCAAGGCTAAGGATGTAGTGGGTGTGTCAAATTTTTCAACTTTCATTTTCCAAACATTAGGGGTGCTCAAAAGTTGTGACATGCCTTGGGGATTTTAAAGATATTTTGGTTACTTTAATATAATTTAGATGTGCTCGGTAAGTAACTACATAAATATCATAACTTTTTAACATTTTGTTTGTTTCATAATGTGGGAAGGTAAAGTCAAGGATGTAATAAAGCATCATAGTTTGAATTCAGTTGGATTCAGAACAATTGAGATAGTATTAGAGACCCAGGAACTGACATAAAATAGTGAAGAGGAGGCCAATGTTCTGATGTTTGTATGAACAAATTAGAGCAAAGCCTTGGAAGCAGAAGAAAGGATGCAACAGCTTTTATTTCCAGCACGGGACTTAAAAAAAATTGAAGTTCTCAAGCCTGCACTCTCTCTCAATTGGTCTGTTTAGACTTCCCGACTATTCAGAAGTACAGGTAGTCCTTGACTTGCAACCATTCATTTAGCGATACAATGGCACTGGAAAACAATTAGTAATGACTGGTCCTTGCATTTGGGCCATTGCAGCAACCCCACAATTTGAGTACTTGGCAACCAGCATGTATTTATGAGGGTTGCAGCATCCTCTGGGGTCACGTGATTTCCAGTTTTTACTTTCCCAGCCCGCGTCCAACAAAGTCAATGGAGGAAGCTGGATTCGCTTTTACAACTGCAGAATTCATTTAACATCTGGAGAGATTGCTTAACAACTGTGGCAAAAAAAAAAGGTTATAAATTTGGGCACAACTCACTTGACCATTCAAGTGAGTTGTGAGCCTTGCTTAACAACAGAAATTCTGGTCCCAGTTGTGGTCATAAGTTGAAGTCTACATAACAGCAGGGTGAAAGTTTGCGCTTTCTAGTCTTTGATAAATTAAATTCTGTGTTCCTGGTGCTCCCCTTGGCTCAGAGGTACCATTGAATTTGGGCTTGTATCTGCAGAAGCAAGTGCTGGGGTAGTGAGATTTGTTTTTTTTCCATAATTCTATACTGGAGATTCTCTGTGGATTCAGAAACTTTCAGAGCTACATTTTGGCTTAACCTCTTCCTCTGAGAACAAGCTAGCTATGAAGTCCAAACAGATTATATATGGGAGGCATTACTGTCCTAGAGCATCACTGTTAAAAAAAAAAAGCTTTCTTGGTTTGTGTAAACAGGTTTGATCAGAAATTACTATAGTACAACCCCACCCTTTCAGTGTAGTGTTTCTGAATTGTGAATTATTGGCATTCTTATTGAAATTATTGTCTACTTTTGCCCTTATATATGTTGCATAAATTAGTCCTTGCCTCAAGAAAATTGAGAGTATACAACACACGTACACATGCATTCATGCAAAGAAGAGCAACTAAGATGATTAAAGGCCTGGAGACTAAAACATATTGTCAGCCCTTGGGGGTGTTGCTTGGAACCCTGACACATATGAAGTACGGTTGCAGGATTTGGGTTTGGCTAGTTTAGAGAAAAGAAGGGCTAGGGGGACATGATAGCAGTATTCCAGTATTTGAGAGGCTGCCACAAAGAGGAGGGGGTCAATTTATTTTCCAAAGCACCAAAGGGCAGGACAAGAAACAATGGATGGAAACTAATCAAGGAGAGAAGCAACCTGGAATTGAGGAGAAACTTCCTAATAGTGAGGACAATTAACCAGTGGAGCAGCTTGCCATCAGATGTGGGTGCTTCATCACTGGAGGTTTTTAAGAAGAGAGTGGACTGAAATGGTATAGGATCTCCTGCTTTGAGCAGGGGGCTGGACTAGAAGACCTCCAAGGTTCCTTCCAGCTCTGTTCTGATTCTGAGTTAAGTGGAGAATGACCTTATTTTACTGATCCAGACTATTGTGGGGGCAACCGCAATGAAGAAGCCTACTAAGGCTGATCTGCTTCTTGTTTATAGACTTCCTTATACAGGTAATCCTGGGGTTATGACATTCATTCAGCAACCATTCAGACTTTGGCAGCACTGAATGAATGATACTTAGAACCAGTTCTCAGAGCTCTGGCTGTTGCAGCATCCTTATGGTCATGTGATCATAATTTCCAACATTCTTTGGTGACATCCCACAAGCAAAATCAATGGGGAAATTAAACTTGAGATCCTTGTTTAATGACCTGTGCCATCCTCAGGTTATGATGGCAATCGGGATTGCTGGAATTGCCACTAAGTGATGCAGTCCTGTGACATTGCACTTTACAATGGCATCAGCAATGGAGATTATGGTCCCAATTGCTCTCATAACCCATGGACTACCTGTACTCAAGATGTTTGATTTCATTAGTGTTTTACTTGTGTGGCAATCTGTGCCTGCAAAATTGTTTGCACATAGGCTTTTCCACTACAGATGGGCAGTCTAATGTATGGACATCTGGTGGCAGTATCATGGTAATTCTTTCTTCAACACTGAATGATTGTCATAGTTCTGCCACTAGATATTCAAATTTCAAATGATGCCTTCCTAAATGCAAATAAGACATGAAGGTTTCTGCTTACTTCTCTGTAATAAATGCAGAGCAATGCTTGTGGCATACCATGAAAAGGCTCTAACATGTTACCATAGGAGATGGCTGTAAAACATGATCTATGGCAGCAAAGAATTTAAAGTTTTGTGGCATCCTGGAGAGTGTTTAATTGCATTTGTGTTTCATTACAACACTGTCTCTTTTTGGCTAAATTTATTTTAACTAATTAGTTTGAAATGTCAGAGTAGTATTTCAGATGACAGAAATGCACATTATCTCATAGAGTGGATAACTCTAGTGAAAAATATGTATTGTGGCATCTGATCTAATTAAGCATTTTTAAAAGATTTCCTGGACATTTCTAAGAAAATACTTGAATGGGATTGTATTTCTCATATTGGTACACATACATCAGTGGCTTTTTAGATGGATCAAAAGAAGGTATTATAATTATAAATCAGTCTAGCTGGGGATGCTATCTGAAGGATAGTATAGATCACGGTTGTCAAACTCGTGGTGTAACATTGCTGTCACATGACATTTTGTGACGTTTTTCCCATTCGTGGAGCTGGGGTGAGCGTGGCCTGCACGTGACACATCCGGCCCGTGGGCCACCAGTTTGACACTCTTGGTATAGATGATCCTTAAAAATCCATAATAGGTATATATCACAGAAGAGAATGAACATTTCTATCCCACTTTTCCTCCAAGGGCCTTAAAGCAAGATACTTCAATCTCTTAATCCATGTCTCCATTTTAGCATCTCAATCTAAACCACCCAGTTGTGACCATTCCTGGATTGGGAGGTGCTGCTCATTGTCATACACACCTTAGTCACCTCAGAGTTGAACTACTGCAACATTTGGTATATGGGGCTGCCCTTGAAAAGCATTTGGAAGCTTCACCTGGTCCAAAATCCAATAGCACTTACAGTTTTGGGTATATCACAATATGCTTATGTAATACTGCTGTTATGGGAGCTGCATTGGCTCCTAGTAGGTTTCCAGGGGTAATTCAAGGTATTGGTTGTCACTTTCAAAGCCCTGTGTGGCACGGTTACTTGTGGTTACCTTTTTGTCTGCATTTTGCCTCATATTTTAAAATGAAACAAGGTTTTTTTTTTTTAACTTGGCTCTTTTGGCTGCTCATGTGACTGTTACATGCTACCAATGTGACTATTTGGCAAGTTCTTCTTAAAACAGAAGATGCTTGAAGAGATGTGAGACTGAGAAATAATTCTTGACAGTTATAACACAGGCAGATAAACAATTCTACCAGGCACCAATAATTCTGTAAAACAAAACCATTCTGTTTGTAGTGTTCTATCTTTTCATGCTTGTCAGATGGTTTAACAGTACATTACCTGTAACAAAGATTTTCTGCATTATTTGTGTTATGTTTCTCTGGTCATGCTTTGAATCTTGCTTAGTGTTGCATATGACTTCTTTTTATTACTTATTATGGGCTGTACAGAATACAGGAAACATGAGTAAAATAGCTTGTCAGATAGACATGAGGGGTTTGCAAACATATGACAGCACAATAGGCTTAGATCAGCCTTCTGCAATTAGGCACTCTCCCAGAAATGTTGGACTGCAGCTCCCATCAGACCTGGATCAGGATGGCTACAGATGATGAGAATTATAGCTCAACATATCTGGAGAGCATCAGGTTCAGAAAGGCTGGATTAAACAATCTGTTCAATTGATGTAATCCAAAGCATGAAAGCTTCCAAATTTTGCAGATGACAATTTGTAAATTGTCTTGTAAATGTCCTTCTGTTCCGTTTGTAATTTTTGATTCTCCAGTAATATCTCTTCCAGGATCTGTTGCCATCATTTGTAAGTGGCCAGAGCTACACAGGCCTTTTAAGTTTCTTCCTAAATAATTCCCCTTCTCTTGTCTCTTACTTATAACTGGAAATACAATGATCTCACAGTCTTCGAAAAACAGGACACTTCCACACTGCCTGATTCCCGTTTCTGATTCCCTCACTAACCAAGTTCAAAAGCAACTTGTTGTTTTTGCTAATCCCTCACACTTTTCAAGTCACTCTTGCCTAGCTGACTAATAGGAGGATGTAAAATATATAGCTTATTACTTTTTTAAAATAGCATCTTGCTGTAATGAACCTGGTGCTTTTCTCAGTAGCTGTAAGCATGGTTGCATGTTGTCACAGAGTCTGGAGTGATGGAGAGGGGGAGAAGCATTCTAAATAATAACTGCATAAAGGCTCAGGAACAGATAGTTGAAGATTGCCTGTGTGTTAGGAAGATGGTCCTGGAAGAATAAAATTCTCCTCACCTACTACTTAGGTGAGGAGAGAAAATGAATTTCTAGTAACTCCAGTCTTGTACAGATTCAGAGAAAGAAACACCTCTAGCAGCCTGTCCATGAAAAGGAAAACAGTATTTGTCAATTCTCATCCTACTTCCTTTGGCTAGGTTGCAAAGCATAAAGGAATACTTGCAATGAATTTTTTGCAGAGGCAAAAAACCCAGATAATTGAAGATATGTTTTAAAGTAAAATCAGCAGTGCAGGGTGAATTTTTCTGACCTTATGCAAATGAATTAATCAGCCAATCTATTAATCGGAGGGTAGCTGTGAAAAGTGACTCATGAAACTGTCAAATCCCTTTCCTTTTGAGGTCCTGTAAACAGAATATTGTATCTGCTACAGCTCAGAGCAGGATGTAATGAAAAATTTTCACCAATAGGAAAAGAGGTCCATAAATTTGGTAGAACATTCAACATAGCAGATGGAATGATTGCAGTCTTTATGTCTTGCACTTGCGCTCTCTCTCTCTCTCTCTCTCTCTCTCTCTCTCTCTTTCTCTCTCTCTCTCTCTCTCTCTCTCTCTCTCTCCCACACAGTCATAAATAAATAATTTTGGGCTCACCATGGTTGAGAAAGATATAAATCAGCTCAACTGCTGTACATAGATGATGGTAGGAGGACACAGGTATGGAACTTATTTGAAGCAGCGCAACAACATTATATGGATCTTTCAAAGCCTCACAGGCATCTTTTGATTTCCAACAAGATATCATAATTCTTTTTCTTTTCATTAAAATGTTTTTGTCTCTTCATTTAGATATTTTTAAAAGATCTATGTTTGCTATGTTTCCCAAACAGTTGCAGGTGCTATTTGATGCTGCTGTTCCCTTTCATTAAGTTCTATTTTCTACATTCTACCTTCACCCCCATTTTGTTGGCCTAACAAAGCTTATAGGTACATTGGTAGGAATTGCCTCATATATGTCCCAGGATATATCCCCAAACAGCATGATTTAAGATAAGTATCACTTATCTACTTATCACTACCAACCTGCCTTCCATTGAGGATTTGTATACTGCACAAGTCAAAAAGAAGGTTGTGAAAATATCTACAGACCCCTCACATCCTGGACATAAATTGTTTCAACTTCTACCCTCAAAACGACGCTATAGGGCACTGCACACCAGAACAACTAGACACAAGGACAGTTTCCCCCGAATGCCATCACTCTGCTTAACAACTAATTCCCATAACACTGTCAAATAATTTACTAAGACTGTATTACTATTATTCTTCTCTTCCTTACTAGTATCTATCTCTTTTCACTTATTACTATAACTATGTTGCTTGTATCTTGTAACTTTCAATTTATATTGTTTTTATTTGTTTCCTAGTACAATTTGATAGCTTATTAGTAACCTTGACTATCACTAAGTGTTGTATCTTTTTATTCTTGATGAATGTATTTTATTCTCCTTATGTACACTGAGAGCATATATACCAAAGACAAATTCCTTGTGTGTCCAATCACACTTGGCCAATATAGAATTCTATTCTTTTCTCTATTCTCTTACTACTATTATCACAATTAGTTTATTCATTTAAATATTACTTTAGCGTGCAAAAGGTCAGTCTAGTTTTTCCCCAATCTACATCTTCCAGAAGTATTGAAATTGGAGGTCGCAGAATTCTGTGGTAATAGTAGTAAATGATATGAGTAGGCAAGTAATCAATTCTGTCTTTATTCAGAAAGCCTTTTATTTATCCTAAATCATGCTGTTAATTTAAATGTATTTATTTAATAGAATTAATACCATTTTTGTGTAACTGCTCTTGCGTGATACTTAAATATTCAATAGCACCTTAAACAAATGAGAACTATTGCTTATAAAATGGCTCCCTTCAGTCCTACCTAGAGGGGCAAATTATGAGGCATGCCGGGAACTGCAGTTCTGCAATAGGCTTCTCAGTCTGGCTCTAGTTTCTCATAGTGATGTTTAGTTTTAATTATGCCCTCTGTAGCATTTGGACTTCCTTCTAATTTTCATATTATTTGAAAACCAGGCTAATAAATGCTTCATCTTAATAAATATTTTAAATTACTCTGTTTTAAAATTAAATTAATTTCATTTTTCATAGGAGGCAACAACAGGAGAGTGTGGAAAAGAAGGTTCTAATTTTCAAGTTACCTCAGGACAAAACAACTGTGACCAGATGGGGACTGGTGGTTCCCAGAGTTTGGTTGCTCCTGCTGGCGTCTCCACAGGTACTTCAGCAGCAGCTTCTTTCTTCATAAGGTAATACTGCTGCATTGAATATTAAATGGCGGCAAACCAAATCTTCTTAAACTTCCTTCCTTTCAGGGATTGCTCAGGTAATTGAATGCAGTGAGGCTGTTTGGATAACGTAATTATTATACATGGCAGAACAAGTCTGAAACCCCTAGTGAGGGGAAAAAGTAGCTACAGGAAATTGTGGGAAGAAACTGATGGCAAAATTAAGTTCCTCTTTCTACCCACTGTGCATCTGCTGGAAATCCTGCCTTTTTGGCCCTGCTTTGCCAAACAAAAAACAAAAAAACAAAAAAACCCCTGCCTGTGTTATAAAAGTGTATCTACTTGCCAACAACATTGGTTCTCCCACCCTCTTATTTGTAGAATTTACAGTGAATTCCTTTTCTTCCAGTGATCTTGGAGAAATTTTGTGATTTTTTTTTTAACAAGAGCTCTTAGCAATTGTATCACAAGATAAGTCCCGGTATTCTTTATGGGAAGCTGTAACAATTAACAACAATAGGAAACAAAAATGGGATTGCTCATCTAAATAAGTTTGCTTATGGACCTCACTTATGATGAAGTAGGATCCTTTTGTAAGATTTTCTGATTCAGAAGCTTTGGAAAAGACTGCCAGGAGCCTGTGCATTCAGAAAGTCTAGGTTCCAGGAGAAATTAGAAAAGACTACCCTCTAAAATTTGGAATAGAAAGAAATAGAGGTTAAGACACTAGACTGGAAACCAGAAGACCATAGGTTTTTATCCCACTTTAGGCCTAAAAAGCAGCTGGGTGAATTTTGGCCAAGTTGCTCTCCCTGTATACCCTAGCAAGAAGGAAATAATTTCTGTAAATCTTGCCAAGAAAACTGAGCTATTAATCTAGAATAACTTGAAGTGCCTCCCCACCCCTCAGTGAGTTATATGTCCTAAGGGAATCTTTCAGTATTTTTAAACAATTTCTTCACAGCTGCTTAGACTGAGATCCCCAACCCCTGGTCCATGGAGTAGTACTGGTCCATGGCCTGTTAGGAACCGGGCTGTGCAAGTGGTGGGGAGTGAGCGAAGCTTCATTTGCACATGTGTGAGACCTAGGTTGTGTGTGAACACCCCCCCCCCAATCCATGGAAAAATTGTCTTCCATGAAACCAGTCCTGTCCATGGAAAAGTTGTCTTCCACAAAACCAGTCCTTAATGCGAGAAATGTTGGGGATTGCTGGTTTAGACAACCTTCACACAGAGTGATACATAAGCAATTACTTTGCTTTTTGCATGGCATTAAATAAAATAATAAATTTGGGCCCCATTTTTGGGTGTGTTGCATGATGCTGTCTGTATATGTTTTATGTCAGGTACTAGGAAGAGCAACTTCTCTAGTCAGCCTATGCAAAGTCTAGGATGGGGCCCTTTGGCATGACTCTTCTTCCTGCTGAACTGCAAAAGAGAAAGAATGCCTGAATAATATTCTGTACTGTACATTTGAAAGCCATTATTTTAATCTCACACTGATTCCATCTGTCTTTTTATAGATAGTATCCAAGTTATCTACAATTGGAAAGAAGTTACTTTATTACTTTCCATAAATGCAGAATATGCATCCATTTTGACTGAAAAAAAAATTCATTTAAAAATGGTTGCTTAAATTCATCAGGCTGATTTATGTACGTGTTATATTTGATATTTTTATTCTTTTGCCTCAAAAGGAATAGATATTATGTCTCTTTGTCTTCTTGCTTCCCCCTCCCCTTTTTTTTTTTTTTTTTTTTGCACAGGAATACTTTACAATAACTGGTACCAAGATAATATTTTAAATAGAAAGTAAATTCCTGAATTCCTCTATATCAGGGGTGTCAAACTGGATCCCATTGCGGGCCGCACCAGGAGTTTGTTTGCCCTTGGGGGGCTGGGGTGGGCGTGGCATGGTCATCACGGTTGACTGGGTGGCTGTGGCCGGGCCTGGGGCGGCAGGGGCCGGTCCCTCGACGTCTCTGGGATGGGCTCGTGGGCCAACTCCACAACCCATCGCAGGCTGCATGTTTGACATTCTGCTCTATATCTTCTGGTTGGACATATCAGTTGAGAGTTGGGGGCGGGGGGCGCTGAGATTTACTATGTCTGGATGCTGTACACCAGATCGGGGAAAGCTACTGATGGAATTTGGGTGAACAAAATAAAATGTTTACAACATTGCAGCCTTACTCACACAACCTTGTCTTGATTGTGTTCTGCTGAAATATGAACATTTTGTAGTGTTGAAAATAAGTCTGTTCAGTAATTTGTTTGTTCTATTCCTTCAGTTTCCTAATTGAATATTAGGAAAACATCAACAGGGAAACCAATTATCCAGAGAGGTCATGGGTTCCCTTTCACAGGATATGTGGAAATGAAGGCAACCATCTGTCAGGGATGTTTTAATTTGGATTCCTGCATTGAATTACATTGGATGGAGAGAAAAAATAACCCCTTCCAAGTTCAATTCTATAACTCAAATGCCCAGAGCAGCACTTAGTTGCTTTATCTTTAAAGAAAACCTTTTAATACACTTATTTCTAGAATCAGATGTTCAGTCATATTTGTATGCTTCTGAGTTTTCAGATTAAAGAATCTAATTATTTGCTAATGAACATTAATGATACATATAAACTGAGGGTCACTCTCCTATTACAGGCACCTGATGGTTTGCTGATAACCATTTGGCCATTAGATTGACCATAAAATACAGTCAATAATTGAGGTGACTGAGAGAGCAGAGATCTTACCAGTTTTAAACCTGACAAGACAGCTTGTCAGGACTCCGGGTACTGATTGAACAGTGACTGAGCATATGATTAGGCCATTGGAGCAGTAATGAAATGGCAACAAAAGCATTGCAACATTAGTACAACTGCTAAATGACTAATGTGCTTTACTTCCAAGGCTCAGGCACTTCAATTAGTTCTAATAAATTGTTCACTTGGCTATTCATTGTGAACTGTGGGTAGCACCGTGTAGGAAGCTTTGGATTGTTTTGTATGCCATTTCGGGATAATGATAGTGGCAGTGGGAAGGATAGTTTCCCTTCCTTGTGTTCTTCCAGATGAGTAACTTCTAGTAGTACTACTAATTAAAAGGCATTATGCAGTTGCTTCATTTTCTTTTCCTTAATAGGTTTTCAGGAATAGGAAGAAAAAGATAAGTATTACAAATATGAAACATAAAAGTTTTGTGCTTGAGGCATGGCAATTGCACAATAAATATCTCTCCTTGAACTATCTGTTGATATTTGGATCATAAATGATTACTCTTGCACAACCCAAATTTGTGCCTATATTCTTAGTTTTGCACATAATGACTGTTATTGAAAGCTGTTATATAGACTTACAGTATGCATTAGATGTGCACTCTATAGAGCCCTCTTATAAAAGCTAAGTAGGAATGGGTTCCAGGAGCTCCTGAATTACAGCTTCTGCCTTTTTTCACCATTGGACGCATGAGGTAAATTGCTGGTAATTGTAATTTCCGCACTCTTTATATATAAAGTAAATAAATATGATTATATTACCATAGCCAATTTAGTGTGGTAGTTAAGGCACTAGGCTAGAAACCGGGAGGCTGTGAATTCTAATCCTGCTTCAGGTACAAAGGCAGCAGGTTGACTTTGGACCAGTCACTTTCTTTCATCCTTAGGAAGCAAGCAATGACCAGCCACTTTTGAAAACACTGCCAAGAAAACTGCAGGGACTTGTCCAGGCAATCACCAGGAGTTAATACTGACTCAAATCTCAATCAATCAACCAACCAACCAACCAATCAATCAGTCAATCCACCATAAAGTGGTTTTCTCAAAATTATTGGTCTTTCTTGGGAAAATATAGATAGGCACCTTATGTCATATTAATGGGTACCATTTGTAAGGTACATGAACTTTGTATATCAGCCAAGGTAGCCTAATATTAAATCTATTGTTGGTCTTTCAAGACTTCAAATAGATGAATTTAAAGTTTAGCATAGTCCTACTATATGATATTTTTGTAATCGACAATAAAGAGATTGATTTAGGTTTTTTTTTTTTTTAAATGTGCATGTTGTGCTATTTATATTTGTGTATACACACATAGGCATGTACATATTAACTTAAACATTCATGGCATACAAAGATTAATCAAAGCCCTTGTAACCATTAGCATACTTTCTCTACTGTCCTTCATAGATGAGATCTCCTTTTAGGAGTGCACACTTTTCATTTTCGCCCCTTCCCCATCTTAATGTTCATACATTATTTAATGCAGTGAACAATGTGAACTGCCTTTTGTCTTTCTGAACTGCTTGCTGTCCAGGCTTTTGTGATGTGACCTTGGTTAGTAACCATAGAAACGCGTTAAAAGCATCAGCCTAAAAAACAACAACAACCAAAAAAGAAACAGTAGTTTGGAATGACAATTCCATGAAAGGAGGTCATGATATATTAACAATAAAAGCATATATTATGTCTAACATGTTAAACTTGATTATTCTGTGATGATCAGCACTTTCAGAATGTTCATCAAGGTAGAGGAAGACAGAAACATATTGTACATTTTAATAATTGCCTTTTTTGAAATATTTGAAACCAAATCTTGGAAAAGTGTCATCTGAAGTCTTGCTTTAGCTCTTAAAATGGGCATTATTTCCTTGTTGAGTTGCTGATATATTCCTCCAATTTTCTGTATTTAATAGTTAGAAATGTTTACTCATCCTGATCATTCTAGGAATAATGGCACTTCAACTCAGTGTAGAGCTGGCATGATGCAAAGCTATCTAGACAGATGGAGAATGCATAACTGAGTCTGTAGTTATGTAGGTCAGTACAAGCTAATGGATTCTGTGACTCATCAGATACCAACTTATTTCTTTAACAACTTGCATATAAAATTACTGGAGGCTGTAGAGAGAAGTCAAGGTTTTTAAGGAAAATTTATATGGACATTTTTAGGTACTGTAGTGGTAATGGAGAAGTCTCTTTGAATGAAGTGCGATACCAAATAAAGATCAGATTTATCATGTAATAAAGCTGCCCCTGTAATGAGCATTTATTTTCAATGATGTGTCCAGGAAATAGGGCCTTAGATTTATCATGAGATGCACTATATTATGATTAGACAAATTTTATTTTCTTCTGTGTGGAAGTCCATTGTAGCAAACTGCTTTGCTCCATGAAAATGAAAAGTAATATTGATTCCGACTAATGTAAAGTTTGATTATGCTAAATAATCAAGTACACGAAGTCCTCATATTTTCTTAAATGTTTGTGAAGATGTTGATGAATTGTCAATTTACTCTGGCTGTAGTAAGATAGGATTATGTTCTTCAAGCATGATTTGATCATTTAGAAATGGGAAAGGATAACACTGATTTTGAGTTTTCTTATGTAAGTCCAACACCTTTGCTTAGTATATATCACAAATTCTTGACGGAATGTCAAATCCATTGTCTCTTATATCTGTTCATTCATTTGAAAATTTAGTTACATTTTAAAATAGAGAAAATGTTACTCATTAATAAATGAGTTTGACCTAAGCAGTTTATTAGTTATTGCAGTGTCTGATATGAGAAAAAACATACCGGTATTTCAAATCCTTTACTTGTATAAACCTGTTTGAGTGACCTTGAGCAAATCAGCTCAAAGAGTTGCTGTGATGCTGAAATAATATTCTGGTATCCGCATAGGCAGTTCAAGATAACAATGTATAACAAAAATATTCTTTTTTCATTAATTTCAAATTACACAATGCATGACTACTCATGCATAGATTTACTGGCCTTTACGGATCAGCATTTGTTGATTCTGGAAGAGAAAATTGTCCTTGGGTATTTGATAAACAATTAGCTATTTGGGATATTGCTCTAGCATCCTGTGCGGATTACTGAGGGAATAATTCATGTTTGTTAGCCTCTTTCCTGCTGTTGACCTTTGTCACCTTCAGATCAAAGGGTTCTACCAATCTGCTTTTGACAAACAAATTGGGGTGCTTCTAATATATGCTGGAATGGGTGACTGACTACTAGCTCCACAGGACATTACATACCAGTTTTGAGGGAAATGATGACTATGTGCCTCCTTGATTGGCTAGTTTTGTTACTTGATGATTCTTCAGAAGAAGAGTGAATAACTTTTTCATGTTCCATGCTTGTGCTCTCCAGATTAAAGCTTGGATGGGCTGTGTGATATGAAAGCTCCTTAATAACTCAGAATTTATCAAGAATCCTATTTGGGCATAAGATTTGTACATCATTATCTTCCACATCCCTGTTTCTTGATGGTACCCCGGTTCTCATATAATATTAGGTGAAATGCATTGCTTGAATGTTATTTTATTGGTTTCTCTAATCAGCTCTTTGGTTTGCATGCATAGCCAGTGGGAGGATTTCAGTAGCAGACTGCAATGTCAATTTAGGCTTGGTAGCATTATTGCATATTCTATTGCTTTGTTTCCTTCACCACTCTAAGTGGCCTTCTATTTCTCTCACGAATAACAAGCAAAGTAACATTTCCTTGGCTCATGTTGTATTCTGTGTTAACATTTGAAGGGAGGGGTGAATTATGGGTAGCTGCAAGGACATGCTTATTATAAATAAATAAAAAATGAGTCTCAGGAAGCCATAGCTCCAATATAGCTTTGTGCATTTTTCTTAGGACTTTATGAACACAGAGGAGAGAAAGCTTACTGTCATGAAGAGTTCACATTTTGAGGGGAGGCATAGCAAATGTGGCTGGCAAAGTCAGGGTACTAATGTATGAGGAAAGGGAGATTAGATAAGAACCTGCCGTGTGTAGGAGGTGGGATACATGTGTATGAGTTGAATACCTTTGCAGGTGGCAGTCTTAGATGGGAAGGATAGTAAAAGCCGACAATAATGGAGAAGTCAGGGAGGTTAATAGACAGAATATTGGAGGAGGATTGAGTGATCAGATTGGAGGGAGGGAGATGAGAAACAGGCAATTTTAGACAGGAGTAAATTGTGATCAACACAGGAAACAACAACAATGATGCTGAGTGGGAGACTCCGTTCAGAACTGAAGATGTGGGTTAACAAAGGAGGGTATGAGGGACCAATGTGACCAGAAAGAAGAATAAGGAATTAAATCAGTCTGAAGGCAGGAAGATTAGTGTCTATGCAGGTTGGATAGATAGAAATTATGTCTAGAATTGAGAGAGCAAAAAAAATATATATGAAATATTAGGGTATGTGGTGACAGAGAGGTAAAACTGTGCACTTCATCAAGTGCACACTGGAAAATCTGCATGAAGAAGAGAAATAAAGAAAATGAAAAAATCTTGGTATATGGGATAGAGCCAACAACAAATGACAGGAAGAAATGATTAAAAACTATTATGGTGGGAGTTTTAAAATGTAATTTTTGTGTTTTTCTTGTATGGCTGAAAGTCTGCGTAAATACTATTTATTATAATAATAATTATAGCTTGTAGATCAAGTTTTTTTAAAAAACATAAGTGATTTCAAGAGTGAGATGAGTGAGGATTGAATTATTTTTTCTTGTGCTATTACTTTAAACTAGTCTCATTCACCCCATTATTGTGTTGCTAGTAACTATCCCTTTATTAAGCTGCAGGTAATGTTGGAAGAAACAACTCAAAGGAATACAATCTAGGTGTCCAACTCTGTTTCTTCTTAGCAAATAATGTAACTTTGGGAATGCAAAAGATATGGGGGAAGAGTAGGAGGATTTAGTATCTCCTATTATTCCACTGCATTCTTTTTAAATTCCAAAAAACTGCAGTTAATATGCCTTATAGGGGAACAAGCTGAGGAAATTCAATGAAGTACATTGTTTTTTATTTAGACTAATTTTTATATTATCCATTCAAAAGACTGGATGTTCAATAAGACACTAGCATATGGACATCCCCTATAATAAGCCATACCCACGTACAAAACGTAATTAAAGGATAATGAAAAATGATTGCCCAATAGACAACTGCTAGGTGTTGAATATTTTTTAAAGCAGAAACATTTTCAAAACCTTCCTAAATGCACTAAGCACACTAGAGGCAACATATTCTGTAATGTCGGACCAACAACAGAAGAGATCTCCTTTCTGGTTCATACTACTCTGCCTTTAATGAAGGAAAGACCTTTAGAAGACCCACTCTAGAAATTTTAACAGGATAACCAATGAATTATGTATTTTCCTGATTTATAGAGATAATTTATATATAGGATAAAGTGATCTCTAGAGTAACCTGTGGCCATGCTATTGCTATATAGGGCTTCATGGATAATGACTAGAACTTTGAATTGGCTTGGAAGCCTCCTGGCAACCAATAAAAGAGAATGAGTTTCCTCTGCTAATAGCATGTTCATTGCATCTTATTTGGATTGTAGCTTTCAAATAATCTTCAACGGCAATCCTGCATAGAGCACATTGCAATAGACCAAATGTGGTGATAGCTGTGAATTACTTTTTCCAAGTCTTTTTGGCCTATGTTATATTGAACTCTTGCTAAACAAAAGCAGTTGAGAATTTCAGGTGAATCTCCTGTTGCATTAACAGAAAATATAGAAACTTTATAAAGCCATGTTGAGTATCTCATCCATTGTTGATGTGCTTGCTAGACACACGCTCTGACAGCAGTATGTGGTCAGCAGATACACACAATTTCCACCAAAGAGAGAATCTAGCAAGGCTAGTCCATACTGCAAAGTTATCTTTTTTATGGATGAAATTAACAAAAGTAACTTGTGGAATTAGATAATTGAAGGACAGTATTATTAAACAGCTTTATATGGCCTGATCCAGTCTTGTTTCTTTAATCAGTTTTATGGTACTGTACTGTATTGCAAACAACCAATCACTTTTTCTTCTGTTTTTATGGATTCACAAAGAAAATGTAATTGTACTACTACATTTTGGACTTTGCATCTACTAAGTTTCTCATTCAGGCACTACAGAGTATAGGATGGAGAGATCAGCTTTGCAATTTAGAACTTCATAAATCTGTCATAGTACTAATCTTCTCTTAAGGGCAAAGCTGTTCTTTTTTTTCTTAAACAAAAGGTGACAGTCTCAATTTGCATGAGCCCTTAGGCACTGAAGCTTGTTGCAAGTGAAATACGGTACTACTGAGTTTCTATTAAATGCCAATGGGGTAGAAACCAACTAAAAGGGAGAGAGTACAAACTTAAGTTTCTAAGTATGTAGTCTTTGAAATGTATTGGGCTCTACTGTACTGTACTCCCATCATCCTAATTAACAGGATTATTTCCTGTTGGGTAAGTAGGTACATTACTTATATCAACCTCACCAGACTTGCATGGAAGATCACTAGGAAATTCTAGAGCTGTAGGCAATATATCATCATCATCATCATCATCATTTTTTTCATAAGAAGAGGATGGCAAATAATTTCTTATTGCTACCAAGAGCCACATTCAGCTGAAGGAAGTCTACTTTTAAATGGTTGCACTACAGTGGGTTAGTGAATATGTCTAATTTGCAGCAAGCATTCATTATATTTATGACATTTCTTTTATTCAGGAAGTTGATGTAGGCATAACGTAGTCCTTCCACTGATTATTTTATTCTCACAGCAGTCCTGTAGGATAAAAATTGTGAAGCAGTGATTGGCCTACAATCATCCAGTGAGCTTCTTGGCTACATAAGAATTTAATTTTCCAAAGCCTAGTCCAGGATTCTGGCAAATAACTCTGACCTGGGGCTCAACACAGTCCTGCCAATACATTAATCAGAATAGAACTGGAAGGGACCTTGGAGGTCTTCTAGTCCAACCCCCTCCTCAAGCAGGAGACCCTATACCATTTCAGATAGGTGGTTGTCTAGTCTTTTCTTAAAAACCTCCAGTGATGAAGCACCTACAACTTCTGAAGGCAAGCTGTTCCACTTAATTGTCCTCATTGTTAGGAAGTTTCTCCTTAATTCCAAGTTGCTTCTCTCCTTGATAATTTTCCATCTATTGTTTCTTGTCTTGCCTTCTGGTGCTTTTGAAAATAAGTTGACCCCTTCTTCTTTGGGCAGCCTCTCAAATACTGGAATACTGCTATTAGGTCAACCCTAGTCCTTCTTTTCTCTAGACTGGCCATACCCAATTCCTGCAACCGGTCTTCATATTTTTTGTCTCCAGGCCTTTAATCATCTTAGTTGCTCTTCTTTCCACTCCCCCCCCCAAAGTCTCAACATCTTTTTTGTAATGTGGTGACCAAAACTGGGTGCAGTATTCCAGGTGTGGCCTTACTAAGGATTTATAAAGTGGTGCTAATACTTCACGTGATTTTGATTCTATGCCTCTGTTTATACAACCAAGGATTGTATTAGCTTTTTTGGCTGCTGCAGCAGGTAATCCATTTATATGAATTGCCTGATCTGTTTGAAAGCATTGCTGCTTAATGAGCTGTTTGGTAGAATACTGTTATATGGCATGCTCTCCTTTATATTTCTGCAAATAAAAGAGCTGTAGATTTATTTCATAAAATAGAAGTAAAAATTACACAGAGAGGAGCTGCCTGTTGTTGCCTTTCCGTTCTTCTTCCTTAACAAATCAGCTACTCTTCTGAACTATAACCACCATCCATTTGTTGTACATATTTCTTATCCCAATCCCCTTTCCTCTCCACATTTCTCCTAGTCTCATTAAGCAATCTTCAGACTGCAAAATTTTGTTTGCTTTTCCAACACTACTTTTTGGGTGTCTAATCCCCAAATGGTCTGTTTCTTTAGCATGATTGCCTTCTTTTTCCTTAATAACTTATGACTTTTATTTCAGTTAGGTGTCTTTATCTGGATATCGCTTATTTAACAAACCCCCCCCCCCAATCCCTGCAGGTTGAGAGCAGCAGCTGTCATGCTCAGTAGCTTTGCTTTCCTGGGGTTTGTAGCATTCCATAGTTACAGTGATAATCATGACTTGCCAAGCATGCGGTAATTTGACAGTGTGCACCTGTTTTTGTCTCTCTTTTTTTATTGATGACATTCCAACTCTTTGGTACCATTATATATTTAACTAGTGTAACGCTTCTCCAGGGTTGACAGCCTTGACAGACTGAGGGATAAAGATCTGTCTGCTCCTCGACATGTATAATTTTGTCATCTTATTGTTGGTATGGTAGAAAGAATTTTTGGGGTATTCATAATATGCACTTCTGAAGCCTGCAGGTCAGGTTGCCTTCTCTGTGATTCAGACTTGGCTTGTTTGCTGTTAAGTTGTGTTTGATGGATAAATCTTATTTTTTATTCCAAGTGTAATGCAGCAATAATATGCTTTATGTACATCCTACATTAATATGCATCCCACATTAACCATTCATAACACAGGCAGGATTGAAAGACAAATTGGTTTCAATGCAGTTATCAACTGGTTTCCTCTTACTTAGTGTCCATATGGGTTTCTGCCTGCTGTGCATCTTTTAGTATTATTCTTTATCATTTGCACCATGTAAATATACTTGCACTTTAGATTTTATGGCCTGGATTTATATAGTTTTCAAGGAATGGCCATAATCTCTTTCTGCATACTAGTTCATTTTTAGCTTTTTAAGCATGCAAATAGGAACCCCAGTGGGGGGAACCCATTCACGAATGATGGGCTGTCTGCTAAAACGAAGCAAGGCTGTGGCATGCACTTGAAAGAAAACTGGGATGCTTGTAATTGTGGAGTCTGTCTGGCAAGAACAAAGAATGTTTATTCACAGAGAATATGCATGTGTAACACTTGTATCAATTTTAGGTGGTTAGAGAACTGATAACAGTAACAAAGAGTTAGACATCCTGCATCCTTAGCTAGAAGTAAGGAATAAGGATGGCCTGGAGCAAATAGAATGGCATTTTCTAGCCAGGACCCCTTTTCTTGGAGTGCTCCAATAAAAGGAAACAAAACCTGCATCTTGTGTCTGGAGTTCATTGGCTTTGGCACCAGGCTCACACCCGAATTGGGGACAGCACCAATGTTCCCTCTAAGCTGCGCGGCTGCGCACATGACAGGAAATTGCCGTGCGGCAGTTGGAAACTGCCGCGTAGCGATTTTCAATGTCAGAGGGAACATTGGACAGCACTACCATAAACTTCCTACTTGGTAACTGTATATATGGGCCCAGCAAATCAATAAGTAGGATGGATAGAACCTAACAGAAAATAGGGTAGTTCAATAAGAGGTACCACAAGAGCAAGGATTACATGGTCCAAGATGTTGCTGAACTTAAATTTGCAGGAGCTGTCAGAATTACTAGTGAGAGATCCTGGGAGTTATAATTCAGCAGTCTCTGAAGGTCCCAGGTTCCTATTTCTCACTATAGATATCTTTTATAAGGATCTTCTACAACCTAGAACTACCATTAATCTGCAGAAACTCTGACCATATTAATTTCACTGGGAGGTAAACTAAATACCATCCTAGTAAATATTTGCTTCATGCCTATGCCTCACAGTTGTTTCTTTGCAAAGGCTACTGTTCTCTTGCCATTCTGATTTCTTTTCTTCCACCTGGTTTCACTTTTGCTTTTGAAATGGTGAGAAAAATGGATAATCAAAACTGAGTTCCTCCTCTCTGTTTTCCTAGCTTCCAGGAAAAGATAGGTATTATTACAGAAGTTCTGAATGGATCTCTTACTGAAGGTTTTGAAGTGAGGCTAAGGACTGTATGTAATTAATCTGAGATGTGGCCTTATGGCTGCAGATAATTGGCAGTGATGAAAGAAGTAAGCAACCTTCATCTGCCTGTTGTTTGGTTTTATAAAATAATCTCAGCTGCTTCATTAGCATTTCAAGAGGCAAAACTATGCTTACTTTCTACTGCAAGAATTAGGATCCTCCAGGTTATGGTTCAAGTTTATCCCATAAGGTTTTTGCTGAGTCTCTCTCTGAGAACAAAGAGAGATTGGTTTCATTGGGACATGGCTTGAGGTGGTAGTTCCTCAGGGTTTTCCATGCCTTTCACCAGAAACCTGCTACTTCAAAGTGCTGAGAATGTCTTGAGGTAGCAGTTCTTCGAGTAGAGCAGGGATGTCTCCTCCTGCGCTGTTATTGTGTGCCTCTACAATGGGGATGTGTGCTCTGAAGGAGTGGGGCGTGTGAGTTGGCTATGTATTCTGGGCCCTGAGAGCAGACCAATTCCGTTTCCCATTTTAATGTATCATTTGCCTCTTAGAACAGCCCTATGTCCTCTGGACTATCAATGAGTCTACTTTGCCCTGAAAAACATTTAAACCACCAAAGAATATTTATGCGAATTTCATGGTACAATAGTTTTGTTAAGATTATGATTTCCTAAATCAAAGACATTTAAAAAAACCCCAACCCCTCTAAGCTATCATTTTAATAGTATTGGTGTTTCTTTTTCTTTTTTCTTTGTCACAAATAAATCTCACAGCAATCAGTGGCAATTGTGAAAGCCCACTTGATTTCAGTGAGATATACTCCCTGGAAACCAACTTTATTCTTCACGTTGTATTTAAAGAAGAAAACTCACCAAAAATGTCCAATATGTACTCAGAAAGAAAACAGCTATATTATGTATAGCTATGATTTCTAATGCATGATTTATTTTTGTTAGTATCTATTAAAAACCGTAAATTTGAAAATAAGTTCTCTCTAATATGCTGTTTTGGCTGACAGTCCAGAAAAGGCCAATATTATGATTAAAGACTCTATTTCATGATATTTTTTTGGTCTAACTGTTTGAAGCAGTTTGCTTTTTTTAAACTCAATTTAATTAACTCAATTATCACCAGAAACCTCTGTGCATGGATACCTTCTCCATGTAATACAATAGGTCATGGGACATATGCGTTATTTGAAAAAAAAAAGTTGATTATTGGAAACAGCTTTGGTCTGTACACATGGTATACAGATAGTCCTCGACTTACAACAGTTCATTTAGTGACTGTTTGAAGTTACAACAGCACTGAAAAAAGTGAGTTATGACCATTTTTCAGTGACTTATGACCATTGTAGCATCCCCGTAATCACGTGATTTACATTTGGATGCTTGACAATTGACTCACACTTATGACAGTTGCAGTGTCCCAGAGTCTTGTGATCCCCTTTTGCGACCTTCTGATGAGCAAAGTCAATGGGGAAGCAAGATTCACTTAACAATCATAACTAATTTAAGAATTGAAGTGATTCACTTAACAAATCTGGTGAGAAAAATTGTAAAATGGGGTAAAACTCACTTAACAAATTTCTCATTTAGCAACATAAATTTTGGGCTCAATTGTGGTCATAAGTTGAGGACTACCTGTATATGGTGATGGGGATATGCATTGGATGATTCAAACCATTTTTCCCCAAAATGTGGATAGCTTTCATTTACTTTATTAATATATCTACTGTATTTCAATTTATTTTTCTTCACTGCCTATTATGGGAACGTTAACATTTTTCTTTATGGATTTGCCTAGCATAGACTCTTATATTCATGAGAAGACCAAAAGAATGAAAGAATAATACTGTTCAGATTTTAAAAAGTTGTTGAAGAAATATTTAACTTGTCAATGAGTCCTGCTCAGCATTTGAAAACGTCAGATATTATCTAAAGCAACATTTTAAGTAGTCTTAAAACTTTGGATAAGTTTTTCCAAACAAAGATAGTTTGTAATTCAGGTCTAGATAATGGGTTAAGAATTAAATTTATTGTTATTAAATATCTAATCCAGATAATTTTTTTTCATAGCAAATGGAAGAATTGGAAGATAATTCTTGCAAAAAAATTAAATATACAGGATAAAAATTCCTGATTTCAAGAGACATGGAAATGACTTTTTAGCGTGAGGCTAATCTGCATTTCTGGCTTAGAGCTCCATTACGTGTCGAATTTTTACTAGTATTTTGAAGTTCATTGGTTTGGCTTGGAGCCAATTGAATGAATTACTCAAAATAGTTTGCATATTTTATTTTTTTTCACCAAAAAGGGGGCGAGGCCTGTGTCTTTGAAATTCAGTGTGAGAAGTGGCCTTCAGACAACAGAAGGTATCAATCAAAATGTCATTTTGTTAGGCTGGTTAAATGACTTTTTTGAGTCATTTAACATAAGTGAATGACTTTCTAGGAAAAACAGTTGAATTTGCTGTAAATTTTACTGCAGGGTTAATTATATTAAAGAAGGACTGCTAGTACAACTGTTGCCATTTCCTTGTTTTGCCCATATGCAGATACAGTATATACAAACCAGAGAAATCTAAAAAAAGATGTCAAAAATGGTGAACAGATTTTAGTTCATCCAACAGCATCTCTCTCTCTAGCTGGTCAGTCATTGAAGCACCAACTCTAACTTATTAGTCAGTTTCCTGGATTAACTCTTGGCTGACCTGTACTGTTCTTAGTGTGACATTGTACAGTTTCCTTGCCAAATTCTGTAAGATCCATTTTTTTAAATAACGGTATGAGTAAAACATTAAAAGAAACCTCTGGCAGTTAAGATAAAAATAATATAAATAATTAATGTTAAAATTTGTTGTGTTTACTAAACACACAAATTTATTAAACTCTAAAAATTGTAGTATTAAAAGAATACAAAAGCATTAAAAAAGAGAAAAAATGCACATAAAAGAGCAGTTGAGGTAAAAACAGAGCTACCATTCATAAGTTAACATAACCAATGTATGGAAGCAAACCCCTCCTCCTGACCCTTATGTCCTTGACATGTTAGGGCATTTATACACAATCATACACACACACACTCTCAAATTTAAGGTGTTTTAAAATCAGTTGTAGAACTACTCTAGTTTTGCTTTGGCTGAATGTCTCAGTGATTCACAAATAACTAAATCATGCTATCTATAATGCTTTCCTTTTGACTTGCAAAACTGCAGATATTTTTCAGGGCCTTTTCCTGGAGGAAAATATGCATGTCTTGAATAATAACATCAGGCTTTTTTCAGATTTTGGTTTTAAAATTTAGATTTACCTTCAGCATTGGAAGAAAGATTGACGTTATGAAGCTTGTTATATGTTCTTTTGCTTAAATTCTCTATTCCAGTAATCATTGTTAACATTGCCGTAACAAATAAATGGCTTCATCTTTATGCCACAGGACTCTTTGCTACTCTTATTGCAGCAGATTGTAATGAAAGATCTATCAGATTCCACTAATTTGGAATGTCCTGTTTTAGACTCTAGAATTGAGAATTTAAGGCCTTTCTTTAATTATCTAGGCATACTATAATGATTTATTTTCAATTTTGGTTCCCTGGATGAATATCATTAATGAATTGGTTTTCCTGGGTTTCTCTTTCTTGACTTTTCTTTATTCAGCTATGCAACAGCCAATTTAGCAATCTGTAAATTGCACAGAAAAAAGAGCAAGCTAGAGGCCTATCCCTTGCCATTTGATATTTGAGTGCTCCTCAATGTGCTGTATATTAGTTTTTATTTTCTGCTCTGACACCTTACTATGAGGGAAGAACTCTCCGGAGCATCTTAAAAGACTTCTATTAAAGACAAAAAGAGTTAAGCAAAATGCAGACAGTAGATCTCATAGTCACAGGAGGAAATAATATATAGTGACATTTCAAAAGCATTAATTAGGAAAGGAGTCAGAAGGTGGTAGAATGAGTGGTTCAGCTCCTTTTCATTATGTCTTTTGCAGAAGATTAGTCAAACTCAAGGAAAAAGATGGTACCTGCATCTCCAGCTTTCTTAGATTATAAGGGTTTTGCTTAAATCAGACCTGTGTGGTTCAGAGGTGGGTTCCTGCCGATTCGGACCGGCTCTATAGAACCGGTAGTGGGAATTTCCTCCCGCTTGCCGAACCGGCAGCGATGGCCGGCTGGACACGCCCCCAAACTGGCTCTCTCGGCGGCACTGTAGGTGCCACCGTCTTGTTTTTTGCTTCTGCTTCTGCGCAGAAGCTTGGTTTTTAGCACTGCGCATGTGCGCATGCATACACAAAGCGCCTGCACACTCACATGAAGCGCCCGCATGGTGTGCAAGGCGCGCGTGCCCACGCGGCGCGTGAGGAAGCGAACCGGCAGCAAGGTAAGTTAGAACCCACCCCTGGTGTGGTTGTTATTAACTTTAATGTCCATTACCCTTCATGGATTCAGGTGAAGCCTTCCAAATTGTATGTGAAGATAGTATTGAAGGCATTGGAAAACCTAACTTATAACAATTTACTGAGGAAGAATTTAGTATTGGACCCTCTATGCCAGTGATGGTGAAGCTTTTTTGGGTCGCGTGCCAAAAGGGGGGGAGCGCGGGGGGTCATACGCGCACGTGCCCACACCCATAATTCCATACGCCCCCCCGCGCATGCACGCGTGACCCCGCCCCCCTCCCAGCACGCGATGGCACGCCCGTTTTTCGCTCTCACCAGGCTTCAGAGCCTTTCTCGGAGCCTGGGGAGGACGAAAACAGCCTTCCCCACACCCCTGGAGGCCCTCCAGAAGCAGAAAATGGCCCATTTGCCAACTTCCAGTTGGACCGGAAGACCCATTTTTTTGCTCTCCCCAGGCTTCAGAGCCTTTCTAGGAGCCTAGGGAGGGCAAAAATGGCCTTCCCCACTCCCCCGGAGGTCCTCCGGAGGCTGGAAACGTTCTGTTTGCCGACTTCCGGTTGGACCGTAAGTCCCATTTTTTTGCTCTCCCCAGGCTTCAGAGCCTTTCTAGGAGCCTGGGGAGGGCAAAAACGGCCTTCCCCCCCTCCCGGAGGCCCTCCGGAGGCCAGAAATGGCCCATTTCAAGTTGGCTTGTTTCCCGACTCCCAGTGGGCCCAAAAGGCCCGAAAGTCAGCTGGCCGGCATGCGCATGTGCGCCGGACCTGAGCTCGCGTGCCCACCTATATGGCTCCGTGTGCCACTTGTGGCATGCGTGCCATAGGTTCGCCATCATGGCTCTATGCTTTGCAATATATCTGTACTGTAATGCTTTATGTAGAAATAATATCATTGTCACTTGTGTCAGGGTTCCAAGTAATAGATCCATCGCAAGCAAAAACTCAGAGGCAGGTGGATTCCTCAAGGAATAGCTTTATTGGAAATATCATATTGCCAACATATCTGGTGAAAACCAACTCTGAGGGCCCCCTTGGTTTTCACCTAATTAAAAGTGAAACTTTTTCCTTCAACCCCAAACAATCAGTCACATGGCCCAATCAAGGCAGTGTCCGCTGGTCTGGTTACATCACTCTTCCTTCCTCTGGTCAGGTGTGAGAACGTCCTTGGTTCCCAAGAGAAAGTATTTTATTTTGACTACACAACCCCAGCTATCTCTAATCCCCCCCCTCTCTATCCCTCGCTCCAGTGTGGCAGCACTGAAGCTCCAAGATGGCTTCGGCCAGATCAGCTTCAGGGTTGACAACTTGTAGTTGAGGTTGTCAGTCCAGCATTGTAGCAGGTTTCAGCAATTGTAGATACATTTTCCATATGTATATTGGAGATAGTGGAGAAAATACCTAAGAGTCTTTTCCTATAAAGCATGTGCTTTACTACTGATGTATTTCCTTCTTCTTTTCACAGAGACTGTTGTGGTAATTTTGTTTTAACCCCATGTTGAACGATTGTGTCTTAGATTGTTAAAACATCTAGAACAATTTCATGGCCAATTCTGAAAGATTTTTTTTCACAGGAACTAGCCACCAAAAGTATAAGAAGTTTTGACATCTATAGAATGATAGTAATGGGAGGAAAGATGTCTCCCTGTCGCTCCCTCTCCCATTTTTGGTTGGATGTTTTATGAGGCAGGATTGCTGGAACTGATGGTTGTAGTGAATGACTGAATACTGATTCTCATGGTTTTTTCCCTTGATATCTCATCAAGCTGCCATGATCTGATATGCTATTCTGCATATTTAATCACCATCTATTTTAGTTACATGTATAGTCAAGGCTATGGTTTTCCCAGTTGTAATATATCACTGTGAAAGTTGGACCATAAGGAAGGCGGAGCACCAAAGAATTGGGGCCTTTGAACTATGGTGCTGGAGAAGACTCCTGCGAGTCCCTTGGACTTGCAAGGCGATCAAACCGGTCAGTCCTAGAGAAGATCAACCCTGACTGCTCTTTAGAAGGCCAGATCCTGAAGATGAAACTCAAATACTTTGGCCACCTAATGAGAAGGAAGGACTCACTGGAGAAGAGCCTAATGCTGGGAACGATTGAGGGCAAAAGAAGAAGGGGACGGCAGAGAATGAGGTGGCTGGATGGAGTCACTGAAGCAGTCGGCGTGAGCTTAAATGGAATCCGGGGGATGGTAGAGGACAGGAAGGCCTGGAGGAACGTTGTTCATGGGGTCACGATGGGTCGGACACAACAAATTTTAGTTACATAACAGCATCAAATCCACATGGACCATATGAATAAGCTACATTAGCTGGTTCAGATGCATGAGATTCATTTTAGGCTTTTAATAAGTACTTTCCCCGTTGACTGCCATATTTGAAAACAATTTATATGGCTCAACCTTCTGGTAACTTTTTCTGTGAAGATTTGTCAAGAAATATTTGTGTGTATGACCAAAGAAAACCAGCCTTCTTAAAAATAGCCTGAAATAAATTTTCAGTAACTCTTCTTCGTTGGTATAGAATTGTAAATTGGCCCAGGCAACATACGAGACATTACAATAGTATTTTTTCTTAAAAAAAATAT
The DNA here is from genome assembly GCA_003457575.1 of Thermophis baileyi. Classification (NCBI taxonomy): domain Eukaryota; kingdom Metazoa; phylum Chordata; class Lepidosauria; order Squamata; family Dipsadidae; genus Thermophis; species Thermophis baileyi. The sequence continues at coordinate 3,112,798 of QLTV01004416.1, read as the reverse complement.
ATTGTTATTTCTCTCAGCGACTGCATTTATTGGCCTATATTTGCCAAGTGCTAGTACACAGAGAATGTTCTGAAATTGGCAAGCTCTCTGGGAACTAAAATTGCTTCTCCTTTGCTGCTGATACAGGCATTGTGCCATGCTAGTTTTCATTACCATATAGTTTTAATAAATTCCTTTAAGGAAAATCACTAAGGTGATAGTTGCTTCTTCTGCTGTTAAAAGCAGACTGTGCAATATACATAGTTCAGAAAACTCCAAAGGGGGTGGGTGGGAGTGGCAGGTAGCTTTGTTGTACAAACAAGTGTGAAGGTTATTCAGGATCTAGTGAGTATTTGGCAATCTTTGTATTTTGATTCTTGTATTGCAATTTCATGTAAGACCCTGAATTTTTGCTTTTCTGAATCTGCTCTGAACCTGCTGAATTATTGGTGGTGCTTCTGAAATTGCCCCTACAGAAGGAACTTTAGTGCCCTCTATAACAACCTTGCCAAGCTGTTGCCCTCCAGATGTGTTGGACTATAATTCCACTCAACCCAGCCAGCATGGCAGTTGGTGATGCTTCACTGAATGTTTTCATATATAAATAAATGTTTTGGGAAGCTCCGGAGACATTTATTATGCAGCTGAAGTAAAATTAAGATTGCATATTGTGCTCACTGTTAATTGCTCTCCATAACAGCTGCTTTCAATTTTTTTCTCTGAGAAGAGGCAACAATATTTGTGTGTGCGCGCGCGCATGTGAACTCCTAGAAAAACTTGATCAAAGGCAATATAACAGTTTATCATAATCTGTAGAAAATGGAGAGAAGAGATTTGGTCTTTTCCTCAATAAAGTTAAATCCTGGAGTCAGGATGGACAAAATGAAATCTTTCTTCATACCACATATACAGGCAATCCTCAACTTACAGCAGTTCATTTAGTGACCGTTCAAAGTTACAACGGCATTGAAAAAAATGACTTACGACACTTACATACGTTACAGCATCCCCATGGTAAATTTGATCAAAATTTGGATGCTTGACAACAGACTCATATTTATGACTGTTGCAGTGTCCCTGGGTCACACGATCCCCTTTTGCAACCTTCTGATAAGCAAAGTCAATGGGGAAGCCAGATTCATTTAACAACTGTGTTACTAACTTACAATTGCAGTGATTCACTTAACAAATGTGGCAAGGAAGATTGTAAAACGGGGCAAAAATTCACTTAACAAATGTTTCACTTAGCAACAGAAATGTTGGGCTCAATTGTGGTTCTAAGTCAAGGACCACATGTAATAAATTTTGAGATTGATGTTGCAAGATTACCTCCTGACTATGGTGGTTTTTGAAAGGGTCTGAACAAAGTAATCTTGATGTATATATCTACCCATGGCTCTACCAATAGATCTATCCATAGTAAGAGACAGCATGCCATTTTTACAATAGCAACGGGGGGGGGGGGGGAGAGGGTATCCAGTAGAGTTTTATTTATGGCAGCCTTTATTCCTTGTGTGGCATATTCCATAGAATCTTGCTGGGAGAAAGAGAGAAGTTATGAATTACACTGAACTTTCTGTCCTAAGTATTAAGTGGTTCATATGTATTAATCATAGGATTGTCTTAGTGAAATGAACTGATATGGAAAATTAGAACATTCTTATGGCGTTATTCTGCATCACACAGAAACATGTATGAAGAAAATGGAGAAAAAAATGTAGGAGCCCAACATTTATTTTTGTGGGCTGTTAACATATTCAGCTAAACTTCCCCCACAATTGGGAGCTCTGCCTTATCAAGAATTCTGGGCTGTGGAGAAGTCAGCAACAGAGTGGTCAATGCCTAGAATGCACTACCTGACTCTGTGGTTTCTTCCCCAAACCCCCAAAATTTTAACCTTAGACTGTCTACCGTTGACCTCACCCCATTCCTAAGAGGTCTGTAAGGGGCGTGCATAAGCGCACCAGCGTGCCTACCGTCCCTGTCCTAACATCCCCATGTATTCGTAAAATATCATGTACTCGTAACCATGCTTGTACTTCTTATATATTCACAATCATGTTGATATTTTGTCTGTAATCATATACACACTTGACAAAATAAATAAATAAAATGAATAAATAAAGTTCAGTTTATAACTCTTTTATATCCCTTTATATATAATATCAAAAATTTATTGTGAAGCTAGGGTTGCAATATTATTGGGAGCAATGTATATACATGCAGTCTTATCCCTGCCTCACTTGAACTATATTTATGAAGATGGTTTCTGTTTAACCATGTTCCAATGATTTAATATTAGCTTTGCCTCACCCCTTTCACTGATTCCAAAATAAAATTTGTCAAGTTATGCTGAAAAGGATTCTTATGAATTCTAAATATTGTGCAACAAACAAGTTCAGTATGTGTCTGAATTGTCCTCCTAACAATGTTTCCATATTTTTTCATTCAAAATTATATCTAGCGATAACTGGACAAAAATAATTTTCTATCCTGCGATTAGAAGCTTTCCTTCTCTGTGAAGGAAATAATTCAGTCAATGAGAATTTTAAAGGAAAAATTTTCAATACAACTGCCAAATCAGTGGGCTCAAAATAGGGGATTTTTCTTATAGCACATTAATCTGTCAATCCAGTTCCCCATATGTTGGTACATAAAAGGACATAAAACACATTTTAAATAAAGCAAAAAATATTCATTGATTTAGAGAACACATATGATAAAACGAATAGGCTTGAATTATGCAATGATTTATGTAAATTTATGTCCTTTTGGAGAATAAATTAAATGTTCAGTGAATGATTCCTGTTGAGCAGGAAGTAAGGATAGGATGTTTGATGATCTCTTGGTTTTTAAAATGTATTTATTATGTATAAGGAATGCTTGTGGTATCATTGGAGTTATATTAGTTGAAGACATAAGCATACATGTACTTTGGTCTTGCAATGAATATTAGATAGATTACATGTTGCAATGAAAAGTATGTATCTGAAAATTAATGAATCAGACCAAGGTAATTTAACAGATAAAATAGAATGAATAATTTCAAGTACATGATTTTGCCTATCTAGGTAGAAAGTTTAGTGAAAATGTAAAAATTGAGAAATTTAAAAATATACAAACACTGGTAGAAAGGTAGTAAATTTTATGAGGTCTGTTGTGAAACTTGAATGCTTGCTGAAAGAAGTAAAACATTTGTAAGAATGCTTCTGAGCATTTTGTTCTATGGAAGTGGCAATTAGGTACTGCATATTTAATTTAATTTAATTTAATTAATTGTATTTCTATGCCACCCAACTCCCGAAGGACTCTGGGCGGCTTACAACAGGATATAGAAAATACATTTTAAAACATCATAAAATATAAGGAACCAGTTAACAGTCACATAGATACATATCATTCCAGGCCGGACCTCGCAAATTGCGAGATCAACGGCCCCAAGCTTGCCAGAAAAGCCAGGTCTTCAATGCTTTCTGGAAGGCCAATAGGGTGGGGGCAGTCCGGATCTCAGGGGGTAGCTGGTTCCAGAGAGCCGGGGCAGCCACAGAGAAGGCCCTTCCCCGTGGGCCCACCAGCCGACACTGCTTAGCTGACGGGACTTGGAGGAGGCCAACTCTGTGGGATCTTACCGGTCGCTGGGAACTATGAGGTAGAAGGCAGTCTCGAAGATAACCTGGCCCTGAGCCATGTAGGGCTTTAAAGGTAATGACCAACACCTTGAATTGAGCCGGGAGACCAATAGGGAGCTCAAACAAGAATAGGAAAAACTCAAACAAGAATAAGTTGAACTCAGTAGGAATGGTTGCTTCGGAATTGTGATAAAACAAGAAGATGTAGAGTTAAGAATAAATAGAAGATGAATGAATGTGGATTGATTACAAAAGTGAATGATCAATGTGAAGTAAGCATATTGAGGTGATTTAGTTGTATAGAAAAAAATGAATGAAAGCCACATTGCAAAACGTTGAAAAGTGAATGAGCTGAAAGGAAGGGGAAGATAGAAATTAATTTTTTTTCTTACAGCTCCTAGTGCTACTTGATTTTCTTGATATGACCTGCATAATGATGTTTATCCTGGAATGTAATATATGTTCATTCAAAAAAGGTAACCGCAGTCCTGTCAACATGTGCACACTATTTACTAAACATACAGGTAGTCCTTGATTTATGACCACAGTTGAGTCCAGAATTTCCATTGCTAAGCAAGGTAATTGTTGAGTGAGTCATGGCCAAATTTACAATCTCTTTTTGCCATGGTTGTTAAGCAAAAGACTGCAGTTGTTAAGTAATTCATGTGATTGTTAAGCGAATCTGGCTGCCCCAATTGGCTTTGCTTGTCAGAAGCCAGCTGGGAAGCTTGCAGATGTCAATCACATGACCCCAGGATGCTGCAAGCCATTGTAAATACACATTGGTTGCCAAGCATCTGAATTTTGGTCATGTGACCCTGGCGATGCAATGGTCGTAAGTTATGAGACTAGTTATAAATTGCATTGTTCATTGCTATTATAATTTTGAACAGTTGCTAAGCAATTGGTTGTAAGTTAAGGACCCCCTGTTTTTTATTTTCACATGTAGAGCAATGTAATACAATACTGAAGGAAACTCAAGTTCCAGTTTGAGGTTGGGTTATTTTAATTTTTTTTGTTTCAGTTTCTTTTGGTATAATGTTCCTGATTTAAGTAAGCATGCTGATTATTATTATATTTTACAATTATGATGATTCCATATTTGGGTCCATATTTAAAGCTGCATGAAATAGTTTTGGGTCACTAAGGGTGATGTATCAATGCCAAAATATCAAATTTGGGAATAAAGCTTCTTATTTAAGTGTGGCCCATAAGTATACTTGTGAAGGACTTCAAAATAGTCTCTCTAATATTATTTCAGAATTCAAATGAAATTCAGTTTAATCTAAATTTCAATTTTTAAGAAAGTCAATTCAAACCAGATGCCAACTAATTTTGGCTCTCCGTTTGACAATTATTTCAGTTTGAATTTAACCTAGGATTAGATTGCAGCCTTGGGTTTTATTGCAAATCTAACACCTTTATTGTATACCTGACCTACATCTTTCATTTGTGGAATCCCTTGTGAGCACTAAATGTATCTGGCTATTAACACGCGGCCTGGGTGTCTGAATAAACATTGGATGCATAATTCAATCTTGGCATATTTTTCTCTTTTATATATTTTTCTCAAGGGGACTCTAGCTGCAGAATGTACTGAAGCAATCATTAATCTATCAGGATTTCATGTATCCCATCATGGAGCATTGAAAAGATTCTCTAGAGCTATTTTTTTCCTATTTGTTATTTCCGTGTTACAACATATCATGATAGCTAAAATATGCATAATATTCCCTATTCATCAAAAATATGAAGATGTCTTTTTATAAAGCAGTGAATATTTCAAGGCTGTTTGGTCATAGAGAACCATCTTAAACCTGAGTATCAGAAATACATCAATAGTATCTCAGAATTGCAAGACACTCTTGTACTAGCTGTCAATCAGTTTCTATAAACATCATGCAAATTAAATTGTGCTATCAAACCAGAGCGGTTTGCTGTGGCCTTTGGTTTATGCTGCATTTCAGTTTTATTTTGTTGCTGTTATAAACCCATATTTTGTGCTCAAGGGAGATCCTTGCTATATTCTAAAATAGAATACATCTTGCAAATCCTCTAGTGGGCAGATGTTAAGTTATGTTTGCAGAATGAACTGAGAGTCACACTTGATTATGCTAGTAATGCATAGTATATCTTTTATTTATTTAGTTACTCCGTTAAATAGATTTTCATCTTTTTGCTAAATGTATCCAAGGTGGTTTTACAATTTAAAATAATGGTATGTAACTTCATGGTTATAAGTTAAAAGATCAAGGAAAAGGAGTGTATTGTTCTGTTCAAACATAATTGCATGCTGAGGAATGATCATTGTTGCTTATGCATCAAAACAAGCATCACCTGAATGCTAGAAAAAGAATATTTGTAGTCCTATGGGTGGAGGGTGGGGTGGGAGATGGGGAATAATCAAGGGTTGCAGAACATAACTCTTGATGAAGATTAAGCCTAAAGAAAGGATAGGCAATTTTGCCCAGGGACCACATTTTGTGTTTTCTCTCCCTCAACACCTCTTTGGCCTTTGAGGGGGCAAGAGGACATGGCTATTGATGCATGGGCTGTGAGGTGGTTATCCTTCAGATTTTTTTCACTTCTCAAATTTTGCCATTCAGTTTTCATCTTTACAAAGTATACCAGAATAATATATCAACAATGCTTTAATATAACCGACTTTCAGAATGCTAACTTTGAAAGAAGGCAAGGCTAAGGCATATTTAAATTTAAATGTATGTTTTGTATGGATTAATGTGAGTTTTATGTGAGTTGGAATGGAATGAACACATGGTAAATGGACTTGATCTGGAACTAGATGGATCTCTCCATTGCTTGCAATCCTAACTATTTTTGTGCATGGAAATCATTTTTCCCCCCAAAAGTAATGCTGCTACTATAATGCATTTTCTTTTTTTATGAGATAATGAAATTAGGGAAAAAATTTATTACCCTACCCAAAACCATGCTGCTAAAATTCAAACTGGTTCCTGTGGCAGCCTTGGACTTGATTGTAGACCACAATGCTCTTCCTCTTTTATCCCTCCCCTCTGCCCCAGTAGTGGGTTCTAAAACCCTTTACTACCGGTTCGTGCGCGCGTGCGCGACACTTCTGCGCATGTGCAGAAGCATCCCGGGTGGGTGGGTGGAGCCTCCTGCCGCCACTACCGGTTCTAAGAACCAGGCCAAACCGGGAGCAACCCACTGCTGCTCTTCCCCCCCCAACTTTCCATCCTTCTTTTGATTTTTACACATAGTTAGAGAGGGTTTTCTTGCGAGCTTCAGTCCAACTAATTTGGTTTTGCCAAAAGTTTTTGCTTTATCTCTTGTTAGGGTACAAATTAATATAACTTTTGTATAAATGTTAGCAGCAGCAAAAGCCCATCTGGCCCTGCAAATGATAATTTGAAATTCTTTCAGCATTTTATGACTTGAGGTTCTGGCAGACTTTAATTTGATTCTTCTAGGCTTCTGCCAAAGTTTTTTTTTAAAGTTAGAATAGAACTGAAACTCTTTTAGAGAGAGAAATTACACAAATATCTTGCCATTTCATTTTTAATCTATTTCTATTATTGCTGACATTTAAATTTAATTATAGAGTAAAATTGCTTGATTTGTTAAACAAGCTGTGATGGTGCTGAATATCTGTTTTATAACAATATCAATTCTCTTTCTATATAATAATGCTAACTTTTTTCTTGGTCTTGTTTTTGTTCAGAGCTGCCCAGAAACTTAACCTGTCCTCAAAGAAAAAGAAGCATCATGCACCTTTGCTGCACTCCCATGGTGTCTCTATCTATGCCACAAATTTTAGTGGCATCCTACAGATGTATCCTCCTCCAGCACCACCATGCCTTTTAAGAGCTGTATCAAAAGTCAAAGACAACCCAGGAATTGGAAAGGTATTTAAATCTCTGTTTCTTAGTTGCTTCCTCAATAATAATGAAGAATTGGATAGCCAAATGTATTCTGACTGGAATGAATCTAATCTAATCCAGAAAAACTGTTTGTTTTTCAAGAATGTAATCCATGGTTACAGAGTCCTGGTACTTCAAAAGCAGATCATGATAGCGGATAGACATAAATTTTAATTTGAATTGGCACCTTTGTGCTAAGCTGCATCTGAAAGCTGCTACAAAGAAAGCTACCTGAAAGAAGAGCTTTTGGAAAGGTGCTGGTACATTGATAATAGTAGGTCTGTTAGGACTACACTGATACCATGGGAAACCTTTCTCAAATATGGGTGTTGCCTTTTTCTTATTCATGTCTAAAATTATGTGGAATCTATCATCTGTACAAAATTCTTCTGCACAGCTATTTGGAACCCTGACACCCTGAAGCTTAACCTCTCCCCCCCTTTACCCTTATGTGGTGTCACTATGGATACAATATGTGCAGAGATATATTGAAGTTTGGCTGCAGTTACCAAGATAGGCCTTAATAACGGCTTTAACTTATGTTCATTCAGATTCATTCCTCTTCTTCCTCTAGACATCTCTTGATCCTTTTCAGCTCCCTTAGTTCTATAAACAATGAGGAATGTTGGGAGCAATGGATCAAGAGAGATCACAGGCACGATTCACAAGACACCTCCCAAATGGCCAGGGCCTCAGCAGGACCGTGCAGCAGAGCTTCAGGTATAACTCTCAGTTCCCTTTGGAATCCCACCAAATCCATCAGTTTCTGGGGGCAGACCAGTTCAATAGGTTCTACCTCCCTTCAGAGGGAGATAAGAGAACCTCAAATTCACCAGGTGTGATCTAACCATGACAAAGGCACAGAGGTACTCCCCCCTCAGATCATATTGCCATTGCTCTGACAAGAAAACCATGTCTGGTTTGTGGCTACTGTTGCATGAATGACTTAGGATAGGCCCATGGTTGCCCTGAACTCCCAAGCTGCCTCCAAGGCCCATCCAGGGAAAGCAAATTGATGATAAATTAAGGAGTTTTCATTGTGTCTTCTGTCTGCTCATTGGTGTTCATGGATGTGTCCTGCTAGTGTTATGCCTGTATGCCCTACATAGTGGCTGTTACAGTCCTTACACTGTATGTTGTAGATGACTCCTGTTTTTTCTTCTTGGGCTACTGGGTCTTTGATTTACTTAAGATGGTTTGGAGGGCTTTACTTGGTTGTTTCCGAGATGCTTTTAACGTATGGCAGTGTTATCTTTTTCATAGTTTGCGTTGGTTGTACAATAGTGCATTGTGTGATCAGGCAATTTTTGATAAAGTTGTGTGGATATCCATTTTGCTAGAAGATGTTGTATAGGTGGTCTGTTTTCTTCTTTTGGGGTTCTTAAATAGCTCCTCTTGTGGGAGGTTGGTAATAGAGCTTGTTACTTTGGTAATGGAGCATTTGGTTTGCATGTGTTAGGACTCTGTCCAAACGGTTGGGTTGGTCACAACAAACAAGCCACCAATCCCTGTTTAATGTACTATATGTANTGCTGCATTCTGACTGGCAGTAACGGCCATAAGAGGGAGCTAGAGAACATGGTTAGTGCTCTCTCGCTTTTGCTGATTCATTGCTGAGTGACTTCGTGTCTGCAATTAAGCTCTGTGTGTAGCTAACTATCTGTGATAGGAGAGCTAACTATCTGTGATGTCTTAATCATCAAACAAATGATTAAGGAAATGTCTTAATCATTTGTTTGATGATTAAGACAAAGAAAGACTGGTAAGAAGACTACTGTACTTCTGAATACTGACTGATAGAACGTGTATGATTCGGACTGTTATTTGGACTGTGCTATCTCTTTAAGTAAACTACTTTTATACACTTTAACGTATCTGTGTATTGACTGAATCATTACTCATATCTACTGCAACATTATGGTTCACTGTGCAAGCCTTCAGAAGCAGAGGTTACTCTGCACAATTCCTTAACAGCATGGGTAGTCGTAGACTTGTTTCTAATTTGCCACCATTTCCTCTACTGATGAAAATATTCCGTATGTTGTTGTTTTCTTCTTCCCTTGTGAATTTTACCCTTTTGAAGAAGTGGATAGTTTCGTGTCTTCTCTAGTTGTTCTTTTTTTATTATGACAAAGGTGTCTGTCAGGGTTCCAGATAGCATCTGAATTCAAATAAGAGTCCGAGGCAAAGCATTCCTCTAACTTCCAATTTATTAATAGAGCCATGCTGGCACGGCTGTGAGAAACCCGGATCTGAAGTCCCCGGGGTTTCTCTAGCCAGTTGAAAATTTAAGCCCTTGTCCCCTCACCCCCAAGTCCATCACATGAACCAATCTTCATCTGGCACTTGGCAGGAAACTCCCATCTCCGTGCAGGTGCAGGACAAAGGATGACCTTGGCAATCTGAAAGGAATTTGTTATGGCTACGCACATCCCTCATGCAACAGCCCCTCCCAAATTCCCATAGCAAGCCTACATTCTAAAGCATAAGTGTGGCAGGCCAAAGTCTCTAATAAAATATGGCTTTGGCCTGACAGTGTCTTCTACATACTGGATCCATACTTTCGGTTGCATGTTTTGGGATGCTAAATGTTTAGAGTGCTTTAATGCAGTGTCCAGAAACTATAACAGTTCCTTGGATATACTTAGAATCAACCAAAATATGGATGTTACCTTGTTGTGTAACAAAATGTCTGTAGGAAAACAACCAAACTATGAAGCACCAAGGATTCCATAGTTCAACCCTGAGCAACATATATTCTTTTCTACTAGTTCTAGATATATCTGCACAACATAGAGTTTGATGTGAGAATAGCATCATAAGATTATTAAGGTTTTGTAGTTGAAATTCTGGAACATTTAATGCAGTTTGTTAAACTTTGGAAAAGGGAGGGAGGGAGGAAGATGTATCTATCTATCTATCTGCTCGCTCTCTCTCTCTCCCTCTCTCTCTCTCTCTCTCTCTCTCTCTCACTCTCCCTTCCTCCCCTTCTCTTTCCTCCACCCC
>QLTV01004416.1:3048164-3090523 GCA_003457575.1 Thermophis baileyi | reverse complement strand
ATATTACACCAATTCTCCGCGAGCTGCACTGGCTCCCTATTGGTCTCCGGGCACAATTCAAGGTGTTGGTTATTACCTTTAAAGCCCTATATGGCTCAGGGCCAGGCTATCTTCGAGACCGCCTTCTACCACATAGCTCCCAGCGACCGGTAAGATCCCACAGAGTTGGTCTCCTCTGGGTCCCGTCAGCTAAACAGTGCTGGCTGGCGGGCCCGCGGGGAAGGGCCTTCTCTGTTACTGCCCCAGCCCTCTGGAACCAGTTACCTCCTGAGATCCAGACTGCCCCCACCCTGTTGGTGTTCCGGAAAGCGGTGAAGACCTGGCTTTTCCGGCAGGCCTGGGGCCGTTGATCTCGCTGTTGTAATCTTGCGAGATCCGGCCATGAATGGTGTGCATGGGTTTTTAAATTGTTTTTAAAATGTTTTTATAATGTTTTTCAATGTTTTTTATATTTCTGTTGTAAGCCGCTCAGAGTCCCTCGGGAGTTGGGCGGCATAGAAATTTAAATAATAAATAATAAAAAATAAATAAATTTGTTCATAGTCAGATCCATCTCTGTTGTTACTGCATAGTCATCTAGTTTCAGTGTGATATTCCTCATTGGGGGTAGGGGTTGCCTATGTTGCAATGGATTGATTTGCTAGGACAATCTGCCATTAGACTTTATAGTGTATTTGAAACATAGCTTCTCACCTTGTAAAACAATAATTTTAAAGAAGCAAATTCTCAACAGCAGCTCCTCCTTTATGATCCTTTCACTTAAATGCTGTTTAACCTTTATGGAACAAAAGATGGATGAGAAAATAGATATTTATACCTGTATATTTTTTTTCTTGAAATCTCCTAAGCTTGGTCAGATGTTATAGTGGCAGAGGTAAGTTCAAAGAAGATATTGATAATTTCTAGTAAATAGAAGAATTTTTTAATATTCAAATCGTGTGTGCTTACACTTTTGGTGTGAAACAATGCATACCAGGAACTTTGTATCTTTATCTGCATGAGTAGATCAACTTTGTACAAGAGGTATACAAATTCTAAGGTTTTTAAGACATATCTGAGCATTTTTGTACAGAATCCGCAGTGCTTTTCTCTTAAAATGAGGTTATTCATTGCCACTGTAATGGAGAAATACAAAACTAGAAATAGAAATAATAGAAATAGAAATAGAAATAACAGAGTTGGAAGGGACCTTGGAGGTCTTCTAGTCCAACCCCCTTCTTAGGCAGGAAACCCTACACCACTTCAGACAAATGGTTATCCAACATCTTCTTAAAAACGTCCAGTGTTGGAGCACCCACAACTTTTGGAGGCAAGTTCTTCCACTGATTAATTGTTCTAACCGTCAGGAAATTTCTCCTTAGTTCTAAGTTGCTTCTCTCCTTGATTAGTTTCCACCCATTGCTTCTTGTCCTACCCTCAGGCTTTGGAGAATAGCTCAACTCACTCTTCTTTGTGGTAGTCCCTGAGATATTGGAACACTGCTATCATGTCTCCCCTAGTCCTTCTTTTCATTAAACTAGACATACCCAGTTCCTGCAACCGTTCTTCATATGTTTTAGCCTCCAGTCCCCTAATCATTTTTGTTGCTCTTCTCTGCACTCTTTCTAGAGTCTCCACATCCTTTTTACATCGTGGCGACCAAAACTGAATGCAGTATTCCAAGTGTGGCCTTACCAAGGCATTATAAAGTGGTATTAACACTTCACATGATCTTGATTCTGTCCCTCTGTTTATGCAGCCTAGAACTGTGTTGGCATTTTTGGCAGCTGCTGCACACTGCTGGCTCATACTTAAATGGTTGTCCACTAGGACTAACTAATCTTATTATAATTAAGATTTATTAATTATAAATAATTAACTAAACAAAAAATGAATACATCTCAGGTCTGGTGTATTCACACTTTGAAATTTGTGTAGCTTTCAGTGTGCACAAATGAGATTGCATATCTGTGGGAGAAATATTGGCTTGCAATGAATTACATAAATTAGTGTCTTATACATCTTCCGTTTTCTTCCCTGAAATTGCTAGTTTTGTGCCACTGGTTTGGCATCTATAACTTTTATTTTCTTTGCTCCATATAAGTGCATGACAATAGCCTTACGTACTCCAGACTGAGTTTTTTCCCCCCTTGCTGTTGGTGATTGGGTAGGTTGTGACCTTCAGGGAAGCACCTTCATCCCTAAAGCAATGAATAGTGATTGAAGGATTTTCATCAGTATCCAGTTAGTGGCCTGTGGGGTTTAAAGAAACTGTTTTTTCCTTTGAGATCTCCCTTTGATCTCCAGCCTCCTCCTCCTCTTTTCAGGGTTACCTACTTTAAAAAACCCATCTGATGATGGCCTCACATCTCACTCCAGATGTGGGGTAGGGAATTAAAAGAAAGAGAGATGCCATGTATTTGATCCACAAACACATGGAACATGTTATTTTTGGGGACTTTTCTTTTTTCTTTTCTGGTCCTTGTTTGAGATACAACAGAGAACCGATAGGATTTGGAGAGAAGAATATGTTTTAATCTTTGGGTTGTAATATGTACATGGCTAACTGATAACATAAATACAAGAGAAATTGTTCCTCTGATATCTGAAGCAGGGCTAGAATATTTTACAGTATTTAATATTGTTAATCTGTTGGCTGTAGAGCCATTAACTGTATTGAACATCAGACTCGATCAGTTTCTGTTTCCATCTTGGTCTCTTCCTTTCTCACATATAGGTGTACATAGACAGGCATAAAAAAAATTGGGAATTATACTTGATATTATATATTTATGCAAAAGTATACATTCCCCAGCCCATAAAGTTTGAATGGAAGAGATTTACTATCATTTCTATTTGCATTCATGTTTAAGAGCAGCAGGGTGGAAAGTATTTTCACATCAATTTCTTGTATTGATAGTTTCTTAAAAAGAGGGAGTGGGGAGGCATTGCAAATTGTCCTTCCAAACTCCAGTTTTTAGATATGAACAGTTAGAATTATGATAAAGCAATGTTCTTTTCTCACTGTATAATCAGAGGAGTTGGCGTATCCTACTTATTTCTGTGGGCAATTCCTGTCAGGTCCTGATTCAAATTTTGCAGTCAGGATATAGTTTTTGTTTTCTTTCCATTTCTGTCTTTTGCTCTTTTGGATACTGTATTTTTCAAGCCTGCCAATACGTCTCAAAAACATTTAATTGGGTTGGAAAAGTCTTTTCTTGTTTCCTAGATAAACCAAGGGACATAAATGCTATGAGTCTGACATTCTTCATGTAGCATAACTGAAGACCATGCCTGATTGAGACAATTTGTTAGATTCTAGTTGCTGAGAAAGTCAGTTTTGGTTCACTGTTTTTTATAATCTCAGTTGTATTGGAAGATCAGTTTGTTCTGCTGTTGACATCTAACATTCTCCTAAGGTCAGTCAGGGTAAAATCATGATGACTGAAGTGAGCATTGTTGTAGCATTGATAAATGCCAGCTATCAAATATAAACAGAGAATATACATAGCTACAGTTCCTTATACTTCAGTGCATTTTTTGAATTGATATCCTCTTTGTATATTTATTTACAGAAAATGTTACTTACTTGGCCCCTTGGCAACATTCTCAAGGTTGAAGGAACCTCTCTAACACACACTGGTAGTAGCTTCATGCAGCTTTTATTGGAAAGTAGTCTCGAATGTGTCACCTACAATACTTACTTTGCTTTGAAGCAATTGCTTATTTTATTTTAAGGTTCAGTTATTTTCTAGGACTGTCGTGTCATATTCATATCACATTTAGATGGTGGGGGAGATGGAACAGGGAAAGAAACCTAAATGCTAAAAAAAAAAAAAGAGTGACTTCCCAAAGCTAACATGTTTGATGAATATTGTATTCCTGATAGTGAAGTGTTTTTAGCCAAAAAGATTTCAGTAGATAATTAACCGTGATGTTTTCCATAAAAATAATGTTCCAATCTGCATGAAATATTTCATAGGACAGGTAAATATAATCTATTTAGAGATGGCAAAACACTCTGAAGTGGTGCTTTTTTTTTAAGAAATCTGTTTCTATCTTCAACATGTTTCAGTTAATCCAGCATATTTTTGGTTAGAATATATAGTACGCAGTATTTGTGCATATATATTCTTTTTATCCGAAGTATAAATAAAATAAAATAGTAAATTGGAACAGGGAGAGGGGTTCTCTCTCTGACTGAGAGAACATGACTCACCTAAACTCTCTCATTCAGCTCTGTAATTGAATAGAGGTTGAATCTGAGTTTTTCTCACCCAAATCCTATATATTAAACATTACATAATGCTGGCATTGCAGTGCAATTAATATTTGTTGATATACTGCCTTGAACGTGGAGGTCACATTTAGCTCTTGTGATTCAATATCTCTGGTAGAACTATCTTTCATGAATTTGTCTTTTCCCTCTTTACATCCATTGAAGACAGCAGCTGTCATTATATACTTGTAATAGCAAATTCCTCTGTAAGTTTTAGACTGAGTAAAACATGACTGCATAAGGCTACCTACTTCTGGCCTTTTTATTTCTTCTTTGTACATTATTGTATAATGTTCTGAGCATGATGTATGGAAGCTCACTGCGTAGTAAGCACCTACACGGATGCAAGCGGTAGAATATGTAAAGATTTTGTGGGAAAACTGTGTTTCAAATTATATGACCAATAATATATTTTTTTCGGCAGGCTAATTAATTCAAGCTTAAGACGCAGGCTGTAACTCAGGGGAAGAAGACATGCTGTGCATGTGAAAGGTCAAAATCAGAAAGAACTCAGAAAGATTCTTGTATGAAATCCTCTGCCAGCTAATATATACAGTTCAGTAGATAGCTAGATGGACACATTGCCTCATTCAGAGCTGCATAGGCACTGTAAAGCAAGGATTTGAAGTATAGCGTTATTATTTACTTGTAACTGGACTAAAATCTATATTTTTAAATGATTTTTAGGTGAAGGTGATGGTGAGAATTTGCCCATCACAAGGAACACCCAACACATCGGAATCTATGTCATTTCTGAAGGTAGATTCACGAAAAAAGCAGATCACACTTTATGATCCATCTACAAGTGGCTGTAATGCAAGTCACCGAAGAGGAGCTGTGGCTGTCCCAAAGATGTTTGCTTTCGATGCAGTTTTCCCCCAGGATGCGTCTCAGGTACCAAAGCTGAGCATATAAAGCTGATAATTTGAGTTGCTGCCATGGCATTTAATTCTGGCGAGAGAGTTCTTTTACAGTATTTTTTTCCCTTTGAATTAGTTGGTTTAATTACTGGGAAGGCATGCTAATTAATAGTCAGTTTGCAAGGCCTCACGCTGTTTTAATTTAGCCCAGATGTGAAATTAAGAAGCAATATCTGTAGAGGTAATTCTGTTCAGTGATTATATTCCTACTATCTTTCTTGTGTGGTTTAAAGCAACATATACATACAACTTGTGACTTCCATAGTATCCCTTTTTAGTCTTAGTTGAAGCATAGCATTTATAGGTTTGGGCTTATCTGTGTCATTATGAGAGATCATCAAATATTTTGTTGATTGTGGAAAGATGGAATAAAACGGATAGTGTAGTTTTTTCGAAGTATGTTGACTTCAGTTTCCATAATCCCTAGCCCAGGGCTGTCAAACTCGTGGCCCATGGGCCAGATGCGTCACACTCTGGCCACGCCCACGACTGGTTTAGCAAAGGGGGGAAAAGTCCCGATATGTCACGTGATGCCGCCATGACGACGCAAGTTTGACAGCCCTGCCCTAGCCCATAGGAACTGGGAAAATCTGGAATGCTGCAGTGGTTTTCATATTGTTTTTGAGAAAACATAGACACATGTCTCTTTGAGAAAATATGTTATGGCCAACTGTCCTCCCTAAAAAATGGCTGCCTATCATTGCCAACTTTTGAGATGAGGTAGAACAATGGCCCATATTTAAAACAGACTCTCCCTGCAGTCTTATGCATGTGCATTGGAAGAATTATACTGATATCCATACAAAAAAAGGTCTTAGAAGATGTCCTGGGACCCTTCATTAGAAGGATTTTCTAATGGATTTTGTAGGATTTTCACAATAAACAAGTTAGTGTCCCATTGGAGACAATTTGAAGATTGAAATAACCGGTTCTTGAAAGTAGAACTGACAGTGGGTGTTTCACTAGGTTTGTTGCTTTCTCTATCAACATAGTCCAATTCATGGAAATTAAAACAAAGAAGAAACAGAATTAGGAAGACTGTTCTCCTTCAACCACTGTGGATCCCCCCTTCTCCCCTCTCTCCCTCCCCCCAATTCTGATGGCATGGTCAATGGAAGGGACCTGGAGCATACCTTCTGTGTTAGATCTGGTGGGTTAAGCAGAAACGATGGGAGAAGTCTGCATTAACATCATATACTAACCTTGATTAAGCTTTTTGGTGGCTTGGCATAATCCTAGACTGCTTGATGAGAATATAGTACAGTATATTGTGGAAACTCAGAAAATACGTTAGTTCAGTAATACAATTAAGTCTGGTATGTAAATGTATCTTGTCAGTTTATCTGGTTAGATGAAATATTCCACTAGCATGTTATATTGCTAAGGTAGAGACATGGGGTCAGGTGTCAGTGGGTTTTATGGCTCCCTTTCCTTTCTGTTGTGACATGAATTTCTCTTGCATTTTTCAAGTAGCCTTGATTTTGGTTAAGAATTAGAGCTGCCTATGATTTGAGTGTAGTATAAAATGAACAAATCTGTATTTTCTACTTGATCAAAATTTGAAATGTGGGCTTACCGCTGATTTGCACATTGTTTTTATGAGTCGAGATAGTTGACATTTATCACAATATTTATCTGAAATGAGGAGCTAAAGTTAGTTTATGTGGCAACTTGGTTAACCTTAAATTTATAGTTATATTAGTGATGTAACCGTTGGCTGTAATTATGGTTGTCAGGAGAAAAATGGCAATGAAGCATAGGTTTAGCTCAGGAGTTGGTGTTTGTCTGACGAGAACCAGGCCAAATACATATGGTATAGCAGACGGTTGCTGTCCTGAATGGCTCCCTGGCCAGTAAAGAAAACGTAAAGCTGGCAGGAGATGACATATGAATCTGAAACTCAAAAGGAGTAACAGAACATGTGTGCGTAATTTAGATTTCCTGTATGGTTCCATTACATTTGATAAAAAGAAATCTGTTTTCTCCCCATTGAGCAGCATTTCTCTTCCTTTCCCCAGCACACAGACGAGACTTAAAAGCATGTCCTTTGTGTCTGTGTGTATTCCAGGAGATGGGGTTGTCATCATTAAGATTAAAACAGAAAAGTTCCAAAAATTTTTCATTTGGGGTGAAATGAAATTCATTTGTTTGAGGATGCTTCCTTCTCCTAAGCATCCTTGGCAGTGCATAGTCTTTGCTATAGCGGTGAATATCTGTAGCTCAGGTGTAGGATGAAGCTAAAGGTTCGTTCTCTGAGCTTGTGGGTTGGTTTCTGAACGTTTCATTACCAGGCTAGGTAACATCTTCAGCTGAATTTAGGGGATGTCAGTGTCAGTGTTCTGTTTATAAGGGCTTAGGTGTGGGTGTGTCAAGTGAGGGTCTTATGACAGGTCTGACACTGACATCCCCTAAACTCCACTGAAGATGTTACCTAGCCTGGTAAAGAAACCTTCAGAAACCAACCCACAAGCTCGGAGAACGAACCTTTACCCTCAGTGCATAGTTGGCTAGTATTAAAAAAAAAGATGGATGATGAGACATATTAATTCTATGTTTGTTGGTTAACATTTCCTTTGTAACTGAGTTCATGGAATTGACATGCCATGGCACCCTCTTTAGTGGAATAGGAAATCATTTCTGGCTTATGTAATAGATTTAATTAGAAAAAATGGAATATAGACACTAGAATAGTGTGACTAATGCTGTGAAATGTGCAACTACATTGTTTAAAAGAACCATTTTCATGTAAAAATAACAATACAATGCATCCAAGTCCATGCTTATTAACTGACTTCCAACTTCTTTACTAGGCTGAGGTATGCTCTGGAACAGTAGCAGAAGTAATCCAGTCTGTCGTGAATGGTGCAGATGGTTGCATCTTTTGCTTTGGCCATGTCAAGCTTGGTGAGCTCCCAAATTCATTACAGTTAATTACTATGTCAACCTAGTAATTACATGCTGTCAGCTCTTGGAACAATAAACCTGGACTACATGAATAGATTAGAATTTCTTTTTAATTAGTTATGCAAACTTCTCCTGCTTTATTTCTACACTGGGACTTTAAGTTCTGTGCATTCTTTCTTGTCTTTCTTTAAAAAAAACCCATTGGATAAAAGGTAAAAAGTAGCTATGTGCATCTATCAGGTTCTTTAGAAGCAGATTTTTTTCAGGGAGAGGTGTGACATAATTCAAACAGAGCAAAGAGCTTGCAGAAATTAATAGGTTACAAAGTTACAAAGAATGGAAAAATTAATTAAAATTAAAAATTAATTACCGATGGATTAATAATGAAATATGTAAAAGCTACTTTTTGCATTTGTTCTCCCCCATTGTCAATTAAGGTGTGTGCCATTGGTTATAATCTGACGGCTTGTATGAAGAGGGTATTTTGTTTCTATAAACCAGATGTTATCTGGTTTGAGAATTGAATAAATATTTCCATCTTAAGATGAAATCCTAGCTTTTTTGCATAACTGTAAGAGGTGAACTAGGATAGGGGAGAAGTTGTAAAAAAATACTCTGCCAATGTGGGGAGGCATATCCATCATGAGGCTCCAATACAAATTCGAACCACTTGAGTGGCAGAAATCAAATGCCATTTAAATGCTATGCTGCATTAATAGAAGTGTAATTCTAGGATCAAGATAAGTCATTGGTCTTATTTATTTTACTTTGGTTAATCACATGAATATTGTGCAGTTCTGGATATCATATTGTAGGAAAGACCTTGACAAACTGGTGTCCAGAGGAGAACAACCAATGGGAAGAGGTGAAGAAAAATTAACCAGTAATTATTGGAGGATTTGAATATATTTAGCCTGCAGAAGGGAAGACTAATTGGGGGCGCTTTACTAGTGGATTCCTGAATTGGACAGGGACTTGGATTAGAGGATCTCCAGTTTTTTTCCCCCAGTCCTTACATTCTGTGATTCTATGAGATCTAATCCTAATTATTCTTACTGATTAATGAGGGCTAGAGAGCCTTGGATTCACCACAAGACCCCAGAAATAGATCCTTTGCCTTCATCAGCCTAAGACGACAAGTATTACCAGTAACTAGGACATCTTAAAAAATGCAATACCCCTCCCCCCCAAGATTTGTGAGTGAAGAATTAATTTGCTTTTCCTTGAAATATCAGGAATTGTGAGTGATTCTTCAGCGGAATATTTAGGAGGAGGATGGCTGCATTAAGCCAATTGACCACCTAAACAGACTTGTTGAAAAATGTGAACAGTAAGAGGCAGCCTTTTTTCTTTCCTCCATTTCTTTTTGTAGTCTGAGGAAAGACAAGGCCCGTTCTCCACATTGGGAAGATTCACAGTGGATGTGGGTGTGGATAGTGGCTTCATTCCTTTCACATTCATGTCCCATTGCTTCTTCCTTTCTCCTCCTTTTACCAGAAAGTCAGCTCTTCCAGAAGTTCATCTGTTTATTAATTACTCATAAATCATCCACTTGGTGCATGTGAATCCTCTCAAAACATAAATAGCAAAACAGATTCTTGCCAAAATAAGAGAACAGGAGAATCTTCCTTCTACTCGATAAGAAAACCCTGATAATCCCACACTTCCTGACACTGCAACTAAAGTCAAGTGCTTAGTGGTCCAATTACATTTCCATTTGCTTTCCATTTTAGGCAAATCCTACACAATGTTTGGAGAAGATAACTCCACACAGAGCCTTGGCATCGTACCTTGTGCTATCTCATGGCTCTTCAAGTTAATCAATGAGCGCAAAGAGAAGACTGGGACTCGTTTCTCAATTCGAGTATCTGCTGTGGAGATCAGTGGCAAAGATGAAAACCTTAAGGATTTGTTAGCTGAAGTAGCCACCGGCAGTCTTCAAGATGGACAATCCCCAGGGGTCTACCTACGAGAGGATCCAATATGTGGAACACAGGTATAAAATCTCAGGACAAGTGGGAAGCCTGGCTTTTTCTTTTTTTTTCCTGACATTTGGGGTTTTTTTTCCCTGAAATGCTTTCATCTGTCAACAGTTCCAATCAGTTTTAAAATCTATCTATCTATCTATCTATCTATCTATCTATCTATCTATCTATCTATCTATTAATTGTCTTTTTCATTTTTAATCTCCAGTCCCACAGTGTACACATTTGTTTCTTTTAGCACCCGTGTGGCTTCTTCCCCTGGTTCAGGAAGCAGGGATCATTCTCTCCTTCTTAATTAGTTATTTTCTTGTTCATATTCCAGCTTCAGAATCAAAGTGAATTGAGGGCCCCAACAGCAGAGAAAGCAGCCTTTTTCCTCGATGCAGCGCTGGCTGCCAGGAGTACTAGCAAACCAGAATGTGATGAAGAAGATCGGAGGAATTCACACATGTTTTTCACACTTCATATATATCAGTATCGTATGGAGAAGAGTGGCAAAGGAGGAAGTATGTAGATTTGGCTCAAAATCTCTTTCTTCTTGCATTGATTTTTGAAAAGAAGTGCAATTGATTTTTATCAACACTGAAGCTGATTGTATTAGCCAAGGAAGCTTTAAAATGGATTACTTTTTGGAATATCTAATTTGAAAACCTAGCATGCAGTACTTTACCTTTTGCTCCAAGCAATCAGGTCAACATGTAGGTTCCCCCTCCCAATCCTGTTTTCAAAAAATTCTTGTGGCAGTTTGGCTTATAAATGGTCTAATAAAATAAATAGTGTAAGTTTACTTAAGGAGCTTCATGTCTGAGTAGGCAGTTGAACTCAGGATCTTTCTGGTTCTATTCTATTCCATTATAACCACTGTGGTCAGTGGACAACTAGATAGAAAGCTATGTGAATTGGAATATGCATACCTTTGTGTGTGTTAAAACGTCCAGCTTCTAACCCATTGGGATTTAAAATGTAAATAGAAATGTGTGCTTCTTACACAAGTGGAGAGATATTTCTGCATGAGATGATTGCTAGATGTTGATAGCTGTAGGTAGACAGATACAGGTAGTCCTTGGTTTATAACTACAATTGAGCCCAACATTTCTGTTCTTAAGCAAGGCAGTTGTTAAGTGAGTTTTGCCCCATTTTATGACTTTTCTTGCCACAGCTGTTAAGTGAAACACTGCAGTTGTTAAGTGAATCACATGGTTAAGTGAACCCAGCTTACCCATTTGACTTTGCTTTTCGGAAGCCGGCTGGGAAAGTTACAAATGATGGTTACATGACTCCAGGACAGTGCAACGGTCGTAAATACATGCCAGTTGCCAAGTACCTGAATTTTGATCACATGATCATAGGGATGCTGCAACAGTCATGTGAAAAATGGTCATAAGTCACTTTTTTCAGTGTCGTTGTAACTTGGAATGGTCACTAAACATATGGTTGTAAGTCAAAGATTACCTGTAGAAGTAACCACTTCTCCCTGACCAGTGGATTTTTTTTAAAGGAAATGTTACCCAGTTTTATCAATGTCCGTTGCAAGGTTTGTTATTGCTATGTCATCTGAAGTTGACTATTGCTTCTTGCCTGTAAGTGGAAATGTTCAAAGTATTAAGTTCAGTGATGAGGTCTGCACAGCTAAAAATAACATTTGAATTCAAGAAATGCTTTCCTAAAGTTGTGTTGATTTCATTGGCTTGGTTTTAAAACTCCTACTCTAAACCATAAAGTGTATATGTTCACTTATTTAAATATAGACACACACAGAATATTTTGTTCACATTTATTTGATCCTAAAATATGGTCAGAACTAAGCAACTATGAGTTCACAAATTAATAAGAGTTTCAAAGGATTCTTAGTGAATTGTTGGACATTATTATTGGTTTGCTTGATTTTGTCCATCATGCAGTCATTTAATAGGCGATAGCGCTTATTTCCATCAGAATTTTATTTCCTTCCATTTTATTTTTGATTATCCTATCCAGACTTGAATTAATATATATCTGTGTTCCTATGGCTTTTCAGTGTCAGGTGGACGCAGCCGTTTACATCTCATTGACCTGGGAAGCTGTGAAAAAGTGCTAAGCAAAAGTCGGGATGGAGGAAGTTCCTTCTGCCTCTCTCTGTCTGCGTTGGGCAGTGTCATTCTGTCCTTAATTAATGGTGCCAAACATGTGCCATACAAGTAAGTGAATTGCTCTGTGTGTAACAAAGTCATGTCTTTCAGAGTCTTAGCATTTATCTTGTAGATATGTCATATAATGCCTGGCAAATGATGCATTACAATTTTTGCTTCTTTTTTCTCCTATGAACACCCCAAAATGATTCAGCTTTCTGAGTAAGAGAATGTAACTATTTCCTTCAGTTATTTGATTAGAATTTTTTTTGATTATGTTGAAAAAAATCAGAAGGCTAATGAGCAGAATTCTCCATTCTCCTTAGTGCAATGATAATAGTCTAAAATAAAACTCAAGCTGGTTTTTGTTTTGTAGAATTAGAATTAGCTTGCCTGTTCCTTTTTTTTTTTTGAAAAAATCACAAAATTTCATTTGAACCTGAGATTTTCTTTTTATTCATAAACCTGTTGTGATCACTTAGAAATAGACTGCTTGGAAAAATAATGGCAAGAAATGGAAATATTTCAAACCACTGTTTATACCTCTGCATGCTTCATAGGGATAACAAACTGACAATGCTGCTAAGAGAATCACTTGGGAACATCAACTGCAGAACAACCATGCTAGCCCACATATCGGATTCTCCAGGAAGTTACGCGGAAAGTCTCATGACACTTCAACTTGCCTCTCGTATCCACAGGATGAGGAAGAAGAAATCCAAGGTTGGTGTGCACAGGCAAATAAATATTTTATAATTTGGAAAGAATTTTGTTAACTTTCGTTCATCGCAGTGGGGATCGTAGCATTCCTGTACTGTGTATTTGTTTTGCTAGCTTTTGACCTAGACATGTATCAGAGATAATATTTGGCAGAAGTATTACCAAAGTCATGATCATAAAAGTTCATTAATCATCATCTTTGTTATTTGCTATGATGCAGCTCAAATTGTTATTTTAAAGTATAATAAATTGGGGAAGCTAGTTTGGACTATTTCATTAGATGCCAGCCCTAAGTTCAATGCTTGAAAGGTAGGAACAGAGAGGCAAATCAGGTAATTAGGAGATAATGGTGATTTAATTTGAGCAAGTCACTATTCTTTCATTGGAGTTCCCCACTTCCAGCTGCTACGTACTGATGGATGATGTACAATCATACTAAAAGAACCAGTTTTATCAAATACAATAAAATCCTTCACACCAAATATTCAGATATGGATAATAGCAGGAAGTAAGTAATATCTGCATTGTCTTCTGGACAGTGATATGCATTTCAACTAATAGCTAATGATTGCCCTGTCCTGACCTAATTACATGATCTTTTTCAGACCTTATTTAGTATTTGGAATACAGGCCAATTCAAGTTTTAAATTTGACTCATGTTTGACTCATGTTTTGATTCATTGCTAAGGATCATTTGGAATAGTGACTAAATATTCAATATTCAGTGACTAAACTATTTCCCTTTATTATCTGTATCTCTGAATTTTTTTCTGTGAGAGTGAATGCATTGTTCTGAAATTGGCTTAGGGTATTAAGCCAAGTATATATGATTTCTGAAATCCAATATTAATGGCTTGGTTTGCACAATACAGTTTCTCCTTGCTTATCAACATCTCGCTCAGTGACCATTCTAAGTTACCGTAGCATTGAAAAAAGAGACTTGTAACCTGCCCTCAAATTTGTGGCTGTCATAGTGTCCCTGTAGTCATGTGATCATGATTTTATCACTTGGCAACCAACAGTATTTACAGTCACAGCATCCTGTGGTCACGTGACCATCATTTGTGACATTCAGATCTGGCTTCCAACAAAGTCAATGGGGAAGCCAGCAATAAGTTGTAAGTCACAAACATGTGACATTGCAGTTAATCAGCATTGTGCTGATTCACTAAACGGCAGTCAGAACTGATATCATAAGTTGAGCACGATCATATGGCATTTCACTTTATGACTGCGTTGCTTAGCATTCCACTTGTGATTGGTAAATGAGGATTGCCTGTAGTCTGAACCCATTCGTACTCTCTCATTGCTGGAATGAATTGCACATGGGCCAGATGTAGTTAGGCTTCAGATATTCCTGATCATATGACAATACAGTCATATTGTGAAATGTGGACTGAAACCAGGATTCTGGAAGCATTAAAGCAATCATGCTATATGAAAACCTATCACCCAATGCAAAATATTGCATACTTGGCCATTCAATCAATGTTCCTTCATGGTGATTGTGCCATTTAATTGCCACATCATTCTTTTTTTTTTTTTTTGCCTTTTGAAAATTGGAAATTATCACTAAAAATGTATCATAAGTGCCTTTTATTGGAATGATTCCAATAGATACCAAAAACTATTCTGTAGGACATGAAAAAGTGACTCATGATTTGTCCTCTTGTGAATACATTTAATATTAAAAATCCTTCTCTGCTATTTATGTTTTTACAATCAGCAGTATGCATCCAGCTCATCTGGAGGAGAAAGTTCATGTGAAGAAGGCCACGTACGACGACCTCCTCATCTGAGACCATTTCATCCAAGGACTATAGCTCTCGATCCTGACATTCCTATGTTGAATCTTTCTAGTGAACATGATTATTCCTCAAGCAGTGAGCAGTCCTGTGACACTGTTATCTATGTAGGTTCCAATGGTACTGCTTTGTCAGACAGAGAGCTGACAGATAATGAAGGCCCTCCGGAATTTGTCCCCATAATCCCTTCTTTGAACAAAAAAAGAAGCAAGGACAATTGTGGTCTTCCAAAAAGCTCTGACAAAGATCACTTTAAGTGTAACACCTTTGCAGAATTGCAGGAAAGATTGGAGTGTATTGATGGAAGTGAGGAACCTGTCAAGTTTCCTGTTGGAGAGATTACTGCTGTAGCTTCCAATAGCACAGTACCCATGTCTACAGAAAATGGGCAGTCTAAATCCAAACCATCTTCTCCTATTGGAGGCTTTAAAAAACCATTTTCACAAGAAACAGTAACTCCCAAAAAGGGTCAAAACATTTATTTCCAGCACAACATCACTTGCCCTGAAAAGAAGATATCTCCTTTAAAAACAGAACATGCCAAATTGCAATCAAAACCTGAAAGCAAGAGAGTAGATTTCAGTGGGAATAATGAAGTAGTGGCTGATTCCTGTCAATTATCAACAAGTAATTGTGCTAAGACTCATGAATCAAGTCAAGCTGATGCTGAAATGGTTGTGAAAGAAAAAACTTCATATATGAAGAGACCATTGCCCAGCCCTGCTCCTCCACCACCTCAGCAGCAGGAATGTCTAGTGACAAGCAGACAAGCATATCTAAAGGTGGATCACAACAATTCCATCAGGACTCCACCTGTGGGAATGAGTAAACAAGGGGCTAGTGAAACTGAACATAACACCATAACTAATGACACAGAACAGCAGGCAGATGGTATTGAAGTACATAGATTTCGATCATCTTTCCGAGGCCCGTGCTTTGACAGGGATATACTGACAACAACAGTGACTTTGCAGAAGCCTGTGGAACTCAATGGTGAAGATGAGCTTGTCTTTACAGTGGTTGAGGAGTTATCTATCAGTGGTATTATGGACAATGGAAGACCCTCTAGCATCATCAGCTTTAATAGTGACTGCTCACTTCAGGCTCTTGCCTCTGGTTCTCGGCCAGTTAGTATCATCAGCAGTATAAATGATGAGTTTGATGCTTATACCTCTCAGGCAAGTACAACAGGTGTCAACATTGATATTGTTGTACCCTTTTCTGAAGAACCCTTCACTAGTAGCAGCAGACGTTCCTCGATCAGCTCATGGCTAAGTGAAGTCAGTATCTGCACAATTGGAAGTGAAGGAGCCCATCCCAGTGATGGTTTTCTTATGCAACCCTCATATGGCTGTCACAAGTCTGAGGAACCTTTAACTTTGGATTCTCCTAATATCTCTGTTCCCTTGAAAACTACCTTGAATGATAGCGGCTTTTGCTTTTCAGAATTGGAGAGTGAGAGCATGAATTCAAGCAAAACAGCCTCAGGAGTCAACAGAAGCCTTCAAAACTATGACTTAACCAAAGTGTGTCAGATTGGAAGTACTCTTTGCATCACTGATCAGACCACAAAAGTTAAGCTTTCTAATTCTCAAAACACTCCAGTGATTGAAACTATACACTCCAGTCTTCCCCGAAGAACAAAAGCTACCTCATCTCTGACTAATAATAATACTCTCTGTGATAAAGAACTGCAAAAGCCACATGTGATGTTTGACGATCCCTGGTTGGTTCGCACAGACAATCGTCTGGAGACTAATACCACAGATATGTTACCTTCAAATTCTCAGGCATTTTGTACACAGAAGCAGCCACCAAGATCTACCCAACAATTTGGTAACACAACTAAAGCTTTAAAATCCCAGACATTACTTGCCTGTTCACAAAGGGTGGTAGACGGTTGTGAAATGAGCTGCAAGTCTTCTAGTGGAGTTGCTAAAAAAACTGAAGCTTTCCCTAAAATTCCACAGCTTAAAAGAGGAGCCACCACACTGGGAGTAGTTCCTGTGTCACACAGCAGTGGTGCTTTTACAGAAGGTATGCACAGAGGGAATTCTGAAGCTGCTTTTGCCATTGGGAGCCTGAAAAAGAAGAATGCACAGCAAAAGATGAGTATGTTACCCAGGCCAAATGGCATAATACCTCCAGCACCTCCTGTTCGTAAATCCAGCCTTGAGCAAAAAAACGGAGGGGCCAAAGCTGTAGGATTAGAAGCTAATAGGGCTGTTGCAGTAAAACACGAGGATGAGATTGATTCACGACTGAGAACTGGGTTATGTACTGCTGAAAATGCCAGTAGCAAATATAGCCTCAGAGGAGACCATTCCTTGCCAAAAGCAACTTCAAGTTTAAAGGCCAAGGCATCAAAAAGTGATGGTGTCCATCGTTATGGGAGCCACACATCCCTTGAAAGATGTGATAGCTTGCTATCTGTGGGAGGAAAAACTAATTTGAATAAGGAAAATGGTGGTGGCAGCCTTAGCAATGGCAGGAATGGCCGGCTAGTCCCCAGACTGGGAGTTCCTCCTGATATTTCTGGCCTGACCTCTCCTCCATCTTGCACCATGTCTATATCTTGCAAAAATAGTCAGGTTAAAAGTGCTACCAGCCAGAAAACTGCAGTTAGTGGGAGTAAGAGTCGTAGCCTTTCAGCTAGTGGATCCAAGTCTCTGAGCTCCTCTGTGAAGTCTTTGGCTCAGTCCACTGGGAAGAACTCTAGCATTCCTTTGAGTGGGAAAACAACTCCAAAGTCCACACAAGGCACAAACAATAAACCTGGTCGAGGAACAATTATGGGAACTAAGCAGGCCATTAGGGCAGCCAATAGTCGTGTTAATGAGCTAGCGTCAGGAAGCTCAGGCAAGATGAGCCATTTCCGGGGTTCGACAGACTCTGATAGTGGCAATGACAGTGGAATTAATCTAAGCGATGAGAAGTCACAGATCCAGGTGCTGCCATCTCCATATAGTAAGATAACTGCGCCAAGAAGACCTCAGCGCTACAGCAGTGGGCATGGGAGTGATAACAGTAGTGTCTTGAGTGGGGAACTACCACCTGCAATGGGTAGGACAGCTCTTTTTTATCATAGTGGTGGCAGCAGTGGCTATGAAAGCATGATCCGTGACAGCGAAGCCACTGGCAGTGCTTCTTCAGCACATGATTCCATGAGCGAAAGTGGGATGTCTTCACCAAGTCGCATGAGAAGTTTGAAATCCCCAAAGAAAAGATCAGCAGGTAAAAATACAATAGCTACAAAAACCTGGTATTAGAATTTCTATTGATTTGTGTCTGCAGCAGGTCTGTCACAACCTTAAACCGACCTATTAGCAAATAAGGTATCTGAGAAAATGCTATCATAGTAGTCCTTGAAACTGAAGGCATGTTCAGACTTGACAGATTTTTAATTTGTCAGTAGCACCTGAGCTTTAGCCTAAGAGGCAAATGATCAATCTGCATGGCTTAATGAAAAAGGCAGATCCTCAATACTACGTTTTTGATTAATAAATTCTGTCACTGAACTCCCTAAATACATGTTAACTAGTAATGGCTATTTGGAACCAGTTGTTTTATTATGGGACAGGTGTGACTGCTGCTCCATGGGGATGCTAGCAGATTTTACTCTGTTTCATACAAATTACACGGGAGAGGTTGAAGTTTTCAAGGGCAGCTTATGTTTCCCTGAAGAAGAGGTAAAAAAGAATCCAATTTCTCAGCCTTCCCATGTAATTCTTTATTCTAATACTTTTGGGGAAGTATCCATGAAAAAGAACAGACAGTTACTTTAAAATAGATACTGTCCACTGTTATAACAGCTCCCATCTTATCCATAAATTTTCTATTATCTGATGTTAGATTCATCTGAATAGCTGCAAATGAACAGGGTATGAAGCAGGATGGACAGTTGTGTACGTGTGTGCGTGTATGTGTTTATACACACACAGACACAATACTTGGGTGGTGAAGAGTATGAATAAGGGCATGTTGATGTATGGTAATAAAAAGGATTGTGAATGGATGTGTTGAATATGGCATGGATGGCTGTGTCTAGTCTATATTTAGCTCAGCTAAGCCAACTGCCATCATGGGCTACCAGATTACCACGACCCACAAAAGACAAAAAGAGTCTCACCCAGGTTTTGAAAAGATATGTTTATTTGAAAGTGTTATTGTATAATTTTAGCAGATACTCATACAAATCTTTGATTGGTACTGTAGGTTCCCAAATGAAAATTATGAGTACATAAAGGAATTTGGAAAAAGTGTGCTAAAATGTCTGATTAATGGAACTAATAATCTACAAAGATAAGGATCAACTGAAATTAGAAATAGATTGGAGATTCACCAGCATAATAATTCCAGAAAAACGTCTTTTCACTGAAGAGCTTACTATCATGCTCTTCAACTTTTGAAAAATGGATTTCTCTAAGTTTGAGAAAAGAAAGTGGTAGGAGGAAGGAAGAGTGAAACAACTGACAATTCCAGCTACTGGGAATAATATAGTTTAGTTTCCTAAACTTTAGGAAAAAGAGGAGACCAGAGTAGCTGTTCACTCCATAGTGTCCATACAGTAGCTCAGCTTCCCTTCTTTAGGCAAGACCTAGGTAAGAGCGGAGTTCCCAGAGGTTTTGTTTTCTTCAGCAGCTAGACTTTTCTTCAGCATCTAGACCAGGGGTGTCAAACTCGATTTCATTGAGGGCAGCATCAGGGTTGTGTTTGACCTCGGGGGTGGGCGTGGCCAGAGTGGGTGTGGCCAGCATGATGTCACTTGTGTTGGGGGGTGCCTGTGGTGGCCTGGTTTTGCTCTGCCAGCAAAAACGGGCTCCCAAGCTCCGTTTTTGGTTGCGACGGCCTGCAACCCTCTGCCAGTGAAAACGGGGGGCGATGGCCTCCTGCAACCCTCTGCCAGTGAAAACGGAGCTTGGGGGGCCACACGTGGCCCTCACAAGCTCCATTTTCAGCTGGGATGGCCTCCTGCAACCCTCTTCCAGCGAAAACAGAGCTCAGGAGGGCCTCACGCAGCCCTCGCGAGCTCCATTTTCGCTGGCTGAGGCACTGCGGGCTGGTCCTTCGCTATTTCCAGGGCAGCCCTGCGGGCCACATCTAAGCACCCCACCAGCTGGATCCGGCCCCCGGGCCTTGAGCTTGCCACCCCAACCTACTGAAGTCTCAGGCTTATTAACTCTGCATAGAATTCTCCATCAAGATGGCATGGAATGTCCATTTGCCAATGTGACATCTCTTTACCCTAAAGGATGTTGCATTAATCCTGGGAGAAATAAACAAAACTTAGACTATCAAATGAAAAGCCCTGTGAATATTGTTAAACTATTGTCACAAATGTCAGAGGGAAAACACCACTTTTTAAATATAAGTCTGAAATCTATCATCCCTGGTAGGAGAACATTAAAATGCATTGCCATGACTAACTTATCCATTAGGGATACAGTCCCAATTTAAAAGCCATAGATGATATTTGGGTACCATTTCCTCACAGGTCTAGGATGTGTATATACAAATATGTGATCACGTTGTACTTCCTAGCCGTGGTAACCAGTTTATTTTACTGTGTGACCTATTGTTTTAAAGACCCCGTTTCAGCCTTTGCAGCTGTTCTCTTTTCATAGCACATCAGCTTCCTAAGTCTCTCCTGCAAATCAATATTAACAGCTGTGTAAAGTTGCCCACATATTGAAAGAGTATTATGGCTGATGGATTTGTATTTGGTTTTGCCCCAGGAAATGCTTTATAAGGCATTTCTTTTTAAAATCACAAACAGTTCTTTTCTCAATTGGAATAGTCCTCTGCTGATAAATGACGGTTTACCTTTTGGAGTGTTTGCCGCTCCTAATTTAGTCAAATGTTCTAGATTTGGGGAGAAAGAAAACTAATTGTGTATTCCTATTGAAAAGTATGTCTGAATTCAGTTGGGCTTAATTCCAGGTAAATCAGTCCAATTGTATATGCTAATGAACTTTTTTTTATTTGAAGCTAGCATAGCCTTAGGATAATCCGTTGGATAAATGATCATAAAGCAAAAAATCATGACTGCTGTGATTTATGACAGCAGTTCCGGTTGCAATTGTTCCATGATTTCTGCACAGTTGTTAAGCACATTGTCATGTGACTGCATCTTGTGAATTCCTGCTGACTTCTCCATTGCTTTGCTTATCAGAAGCCAGCAGTGAAGGTGCAAATGGTGATCATGTGACCATAGGACATTGTGACAGTCATAATTGCATGCTGGGTGCCAAGTGACTGAAGTGTGATCATGTGACCATGGGGAAATGGAATGGTTGCAGCTTCGAAGATGGTTGTACATCTCCTTGTTCAGAGAAGTCAAAGCTTTGAATGATCACTGAATGAGCGATCACTAAAGAGGGCTATCTCTACCGAATGAAATAAAAATATAGTGTTGTAAAGACTCGAAATTGTGTTCATGCAATGAACTTAACGATTATTGAATTCACCCATTTTCTCAATTTGCCCAAGAAGCCTAAGGGCTTGTTGCTCAGATGAGTTTAAGCTGGTTACTCCCATGGAAGTGCCCTCAGGGCTTAAATTCTGTCAAATTATTATGGTCCTATGCCATCCGGGTTGGATAAGACATATCATGTGGTTGGCTCAAAGTTGTGATTAATAACTCACTGCAGGTGGAGTGGTGTCACCCACCTTGAGGGAGGTAATGGTATACCTTCCTTTTAAGAGTCATCTTTGGACCCAACTGTAGTCTCTAACTTTCCCTTTTTAGGGAGATTGTTAAAGGGTTGTAGCCACTCAGCTTCAGATGGCCATGGATGAAATGTATTTGGCCCCTTTTTAGTCAAGGTTTTGCTTTGAGACATCATTGGTCATGCTTATGGATGAGGTCTTGGGTTTGGGGAGGGGGGTGATGCATCTATCCTAGCTCTACTAGATCTGTTCAACACACTAACCTTCTGGTTTTCTTCTGGACCAGCTATGGAAGTGGGATATTTATAGTGGTTCTTCCCATTCCTCTGTGGCTAATTTTAGTTGGTGTTGGTAGGAGGGAGAGATTGAGTTCTAGGACGCTGCAATGTGTGGAAGGTCTTGAATCTCAGGTCTTGAGATTCATGTCTTGAATCTCTTGCCCTCTTTTTCTACATCTACATGAGGCTTCTGACAGAGGTCATCTAGTGGCATGAGGTGTGGTATCATCAGCATACACATTTACACATCTCTACCTCTGGGCAACCAAGCAGTGCTGTCTTGCGGTTGGCTTGGAGGCTGTAAGGATTCAGATGGGGAGGAGCCAACACTGACTCAACCTAGCAAGATGGAGTGGCTCTGAATTTTCAGTCTCCTGGTTCTGGTGATGTGTCATCTGACTCTGGCCAGGAAGGCACTCTCCCAAATGGAGCTTGCATGGAACTTTGGGTTCTCCTAAGCTCACATTTCCTGCTGAAGGAGCAAGTGACAGCCATGGCCAGTGAGGCCTTCATGCAGCTTTGTCTTGTGTGCCAATTGTGCTCATTCCTGGACCAAGAGGCCTTGCTCATGCTCTGGTACTTCCCAGTTAGGTTACTGCAATGCCCTCTATATTGCCGTGCTCTTGGGGACCATCCAGAGATTTTAAGAGGCCCAGAATACAGTAGCACAGCATTCTATGGTTTGCTCATATTACATCACAGGTGTGTGATCTGTAATGGCTTTCAGTTTCTTTCTGGGTGCAATTCAAGGTGCTTGTTATCACATTTAAATCCCTGGATGGCATGGACCTAGTTTATATGTGGCACTGCCTCTTCTGGAGTATATCTGTCACTTTCACCAGTCTCTCTTGACCTACCATAAATGGCACCTAGAAAGCACACCTTTTAGGTAGCAGCTCTGACCCTGTGGAACTCTTCCCCTTGAGATCTGGCAGGCCCCCATTCTATTAGCTTTTTCAAAGGCCTTGAAGAGCTGGCTCTTCCCAAAAGTGCTGGAATAGGGAGAGGCTGTGAATGTCAGTGTTTGGATTTGTTGTTTTGTGAGCCATATGGATTACAGATAGTCCTTGATTTATGACCATTCGTTCAGTTCAAAGGTTAGATGAAGAGGACTTAGGATGGGGCCCTCAGAGTTCTGGTATTGCAATTTCCCTGCAGTCATGTGATCATGATTGCTTAACTTCCCTGCCAGCTTCCCACAACAAATTCAATGGGGAAACCAGTTGGAAGTTGGAAATCATGGTTGGATGAGATCTTTGCTTAACAACCTGAAAAGTCCTTTAATAATAGCAATCAAGACTGCAATTGTAAATCAGCTTGGTCACATGATTTTTCGCTTTATGGCTGATTTTTTTTTTTGCTTTACAACCACATCATTTAGCTTATTGTGATGTCATAATGTTTCCTGAATCCTATTGGGTTACTTTGATTGTCAATCATTTTGATATGGAAACCCATAGCACTTCGTATGTTAAGGCATCACAAAATTAAGGAAGGAAAAAGAAAGGAGTTTTGATCAACTGATATTTGTAGGCATAAAAATCCAGTGTGAACTGTTTAATTTCAGCTACAATTATGCTTCTGGATTATATTGCCCTGTGACAGAATTTTTCTAGATACATAATGTAATTATTATTATAGCAAAATGTCTGTGGCTACATATACGTATTTTAAGTATTGTCTGGGTTAGAATGTTCATGGATTTTTTTAGGAGGCAAAGATACGAGGACACTTTTTTTTTAATCTCAGGTTTCCAGCGCCGTCGACTGATTCCAGCTCCTCTTCCTGATTCTACATCTCTGGGCAGAAAACAGAACGTTGCTGGCCAGTGGGTTGATCTTCCCCCTTTACCAGGGACTTTGAAAGAGCCATTTGAAATAAAAGTTTATGAGATTGATGATGTGGAACGATTACAGCGACATCGACAAGAGGAAAGTGAGGTCAGGATACATTTTACAACAAAGTGGACAATATAAATTTCACAATCCATGAGGCAAGATTGTAGCTTAAAATCTAGTAGACAAGTGGAAGAACAGTTTGTAATTAAATCAATATCATAAGCCATTTTTAAATAGTTCATATGTTGGGGTGTCTTGCCCATTGAAAATAATTTGGTCTATCATTAATTGTGTTTAATGTAGTTGATGGAGTGAGTGGAGAATATCAATTAATACATTATGAGTAGGCTTTATAATAATTGCCTGCCTGATGAAACTTTATGGGTCTCCTTTCACTAAAGGGTCATTAACTCTTTATGTAAATGGAACAACGTATCATTTAGAATTCTGTTAAGTTCAAGATGCTGTGAGTTTAATTTATTTGTAATTGGCAAAACAATCCAGTTAATTCTGATAGGTAACAGGAATTAACAATCATTAGTTTGCTACCTGTTTAAAATAACTGCTTCTTTTATTTCATTTACAACAGCCTTTCCAGGATGTTGAAAAGGTAAGTCATGTATTTCCATCTTATTTATCTCTTCAGAGCTAGTTATTTTGTGGCAAACATAAAATTTTCAATTAGTTGTGTTGTGCACACAAATTGGGGATGGTTTCAATGCAGAACCCTCAGGCCAATGGAGGAGATCCTAAGTGAGTTGGGGAGTTTGTAAAATAACTTCTCACCCAAATGCTACACGTATGCATTTTTATGTTAATTGATAACTCCACAATCAATCTCAGATCTTTTATTATACATTGTTTCTAGTGTTTTAGTATCCATTATTGTAAATTGTGTTTTGCTGCTTTTTAAAATTTTGATTATATTTGAATTTTATTGGCACCATTATTTCAGCTTTATATATAGTTTATTTTTGTTGTCCTGAAAGCTTAAACATCAGACAAATAAAATGAGAATAGAGGCTTTGTTTTCTCTCCTCTACTTTTACTCTGCAAGCCCTTTACCCATCCACTTTCAAACCATGTTTAAAATGAAACAAGACAACTGTAGCATGGGTTATGGAGCAAACCAGATGGGGCATGATAAAGCATCCCACCTGCACATAGAATTGGGATTTTGAAATTTTATTTTTTCTAATGGAGTTATATTTCCTCATTTCACAGGGGAAAAATAATTTCTGTACATATGGTTGCAATTTAAGAGTATTGTAAAGGAGCACATTAACTCAGAATGGCAATAAGTGCCATAAGTGCTTGTAGAAGGTTGCTTTATTAGATTAAAATCCATGAAAGTTCACTTTCATCAAAGATAGAATGGGAGAGAACTCAGCTAATGTTTAATATTGCTTGTTGAGGCTGTATGTGAGTAGTTGAAGTTGAATAGTGTGGACTGTAGGCTTTTGGGAAATAGGGAAAAGCAAGCAGATGGCCAGCAAAGAGTTACAGATGAGTAATTTTTGTCCCCTAAAGGGCTTGATATATTTTAATACAAAGCTGAAAATCCTAGAGAGACGTCACCAACGGATTAGGGAAATGAAAGCAAAGCATGAGTTGTTGAAAGAGGAATTGGAAGAAACAAAATGCAGGCTGATGTTGGATCCAAGCAAGTGGAAAGGAGAATGTAAGTATTTATTTAGTGCTAATAGCGAAAGTGCTTGATTGACAGAAAATTATGAAGAATGGTACAACCTAAATATTTTAATGCAGTGTTTTGATCCAGAATTGTTAAAGAACTATAGGGATAGAATAGATATTATCTGCCTCAATCTCTTTTCATAATTCATCCTTGTACTCTCTCTGTCCCAGCTTCATGTTAATTCACTTTTAAAATATGGAGCTCTTTTAAAATATGGTGGCAGAGCAAAGTTAACAAAAACTAAATTAAAACATTTAAATGAATTACATTTATTAATGTATTTATTTTAGATTTAAATTCAAGAAAATTTAAAAGATAACATTAAAAAACCCAAAAAGTTTTTTTAAAAAAGAGGTTAGCAGAAATATCAGCATTTGATTCAGGCAAAAAAAATTTTATTGACAAGTCCATGTTTAGCCCCTCTGATTATTTCCTCTTTCCATTAATTCATTAGTAAAATGAAATTGTTACCTCTGCAGCCAGGCCCACTATGGATAAAAATCCCATCTCAATTTTATGCTGAAATTCAATCAGTTTTTTTGGAAAAGGAGATCATTCATTCATTCATTCATTCATTCATTCATTCATTCATTCATTCATTCATTCATTCATTCATTCATTTATCATATCTCATATCATATCATCATATCATCATATCATATATCATATATCATATCATATATCATATCATATCATATCATATCATATCATATATCATATCGCCAGTCATTTACCAGAAAGAACTCTGGGTAGCGAACAAAAATCAAAACCACAATATTAAAAAAAAGCATTTAAAACAACATTGAGCCTCCTTCAATAATACCACGCTGGCTCCATTAATACCCCAGCTCCATGCCTGGGGGGAAAGCCAGGCCTTCAGTGGTTTCCTGAAGGATCAACAGGGTCAAGGCCATCAGTATCTCCTGGAGGAGGCTAGAGAATATTCGCTTCTGGGGTTCCACCAGGCAACACTGTTTTACTTAAGAAACGTAGAGCATGAGCTGCTAGATTTAGGGCGATGGGTAGAAACCCATGGCATATAGAGTTTAAAAGTGATAACCGGCACACATACAGTGTGTTGCAATAATCCAATTGGGAGGTTATAAAGGCTTCAGTGATCATGAGAAGTGCCTCCTGACCAAGGAAAGGGCATAAAATTATTCCAAACAGTAGCTAAGACCTTGACTGAACTGTGCAACAGTTTCAGGAACCCCTTTGGAATCCCACTAGATCAATTAGGTGCCTGGGATAGATTGATCAAACAGATCCCTCCTCTTGGAATCTCCTTTCTTAGAAATTCTTAATGCATAATGCTGGTTTAAGATTATTACATTATTATTTCTAGATACTTGTTTTGATATTAAACACCTTCTGTTTGTTTGTTTGTTTTTTATGCTACTAGTTGAGGTTGATCCTGATCTTGATAAGGAATCGCAAGATTATCTGGAGGCATTAGAACAAGTGACGAGTGAACTAGAGCAATGTGTAAATCTCTGCAAGTCGCATGTCATGATAGTCACCTGCTTTGATATTGGAGTGATCAATGACATCCAGGATGGAGCACAAGAAGTGGAAGTTTGAAAACATTTGTAAAGGGATTTAAGGCAGTGGAACCAAACTTTCAAAGGAAGGAAGAAAAATAGGTGTATTGGAAAGTGACAGTGGACGTGTGAGAATTTATTGCGACAAGGAATGTTGTGGAAACCAGAAACTGTCAAGGAATTGGAATGTTCTAAACCTTTATGGTGCCTCAACAATCTATGAATTGTACAAAGCTTACCATAATTTCTAAAAGAGAAAAGCAGAAAAGAATATGCTGAGAACTGTTTGAAAAGCGAAGTGCCTTTACCATTCATTTGTGACTTGTTTTCTTAATTTTCTATTTGTTGTTAGAACTGAAACCAGCAAATCAAAACAAATCATAAAATGTATTCCTATGAAATATTTTCTACTGTATAGTGTAATTTATGACTATATGTAAAAACAAAACAAAAATTGTAGCAAAAGCAATAATTATGTTTTCATACCTGAATTTGCCTCCTTGTTTCACGGAAAAGCTGGTTTATGTAGCAGAACAACAACAAAAATTATATTGTAATTGCGTTTTCATGGTTTAGGATTTGATATATTTTTATGAACATTATCTATTGGAAAGGTATATAATGACATTTTGGAACACTTGCTTTGTATTCAGTTTTGATACTCTTTTTCAGAACATGAAGAACATGCTTTTTCCATGTTTTTTCTATACAAATATTAGGGCTGAAATGTTTGATAGATTGATCTGTTACATTTGTCAATGAAAACACCGTAAGTTTGATTAAAAAGGTGCCTCCTGATTAACTGAGCAGCAGATTTTAAATCTTTTGTTTAAACTTATTTTTAATACAAGGAAAAGCTGAGGACAGCATGTGGCATACTGTAGCATTCCCTGTTCTCTCTGCTACTTACATAGATATGTCTGTTCCCAGGT
The DNA here is from genome assembly GCA_003457575.1 of Thermophis baileyi. Taxonomy (NCBI): domain Eukaryota; kingdom Metazoa; phylum Chordata; class Lepidosauria; order Squamata; family Dipsadidae; genus Thermophis; species Thermophis baileyi. The sequence continues at coordinate 3,062,869 of QLTV01004416.1, read as the reverse complement.
GGTGCTTATTGCAACATACCTGTACATGTGTTTTTTTTTAAAACGAAAGTTACATTACTTTTTCCTCTTCAGATCTTTTGTTTTTATTTATGTGCATTTAAATGTATTTACCAATTAATTGATTAGTAAAAAGCCAAAACTCAAATAACTGATTGGCCAAGATTTCTTTTATCAGATAGCAGTTCTAATAAATAGGTTAACCAGTTAGGTAATTTCATGGGCAACATTCCTAGACTGCAAAGTCCCAGAGTGGCCTGTGATTACATGTTGGTAGGTCTGCCATAAGAGATAGGCAGTGAAAGCCTTGGTAATAAAGGTCAACCTATAGGTTATTGCACAGACATGATTGCATAAAAGACCCAGTGGCGGCTACTTCTAGTCAAATCCAATTTGGGAGAGAAATTTTTTTCAACGGTGATACTTTACTCCATTATTGTAGAGCTGCTAGAAAGAGTGTTTGAGGTAGCAAATTACCAGGTAGGATATGGGTCAAGCACCACATCATGGTTTTGCTTTTGAAAATGGCCTCCAATCTCTTTGACTAGATGAAAAGAGCTATGAGAGCTTTTATACACGTGTATGTGTATTACGTAGTTTTGCCCTAACTCTGATAATTAACTGCATTCATAACTAACCCCCTTTCCTAGAATTCCTTAACCAGGGGTTGGCATCATGGAATCTCTTACCCCAATATATCCATCTTGTTTCTTTAATAATAATAAATACCATTGGAAAAGCTCCTCCCACCATAATTACTGTCCCACTGAACATGCCTGGGGTGCCTGGTCATTGTTCAATCTTGGACCAATGACATGTTGAATTGGGGAGGGATGGTGGGGTATAAAGTTGCCAGCCCCTGCCTTAATCTAACTTGATGAAGTCTGTTAACTACACTGTGGCTTTTCTCTCTTCTGAGTGCAGGAAAAAAAGAGTTGGTTCCAGACTTAGTCACAAGAGCAGACCCACTGAAATAAATTCATTTCCTTTGATTTCAATGGGTCTACTTATCCTATGACCAGACTGGATCTAATCCTCTGTTTACAGCCAAAATCGCACAGAAGTGGGGTAAAATGTTTTCTTGGGGGAGGGGGGTAATTATTAAGTTAGGTCCATATTTTTGTATAGTTTTAACAATAAATATAGCATTTGCATTTTATGAACTTTGAAAGACAAATATATCTTTTTACAGTTTTTCTAAGGAAGGCAAACTCTCAGGATTGTTTCTAGACATGCTGCATGAATTTTGTGCTCTTTCTCCCTTTCTTTCTATTCTTTTTAAATAAAGCCACTTTCCAGTGGAGACTGTTGATAAACTGTTGCCAAACAAAATAACTTTTGGAAAAGTTTGATAGTGTATGTAATGACTGCATTTCATAAGGAACCATATTTTCTATCATCTTACTATGTACGGGGTTGTGTTTCCCCTCCAGATCCTTTGTATAAATGTATACAACAATGGCTTGCTTCAGCTTTTCCATGTGAATAAAAAGATTTGTCTATTGCTACCTGTTTTCTTAATTTTAAGGGGTACCCTTTTCTTCTCTAGCAGTAGAGAATAGGACACTTATACTTTTCATCCTTAAAAGAACCAGGGTAAAGCACCAGGGTAGAAACTGGGAGTTCTAGTTCCCTCTTAGCTATGAAAGCCAGTTGGATCAGTCATTCTCTCTCAGCCCAATTCATCTCCCAGGGCTGCTGCTGTTGTGGGGAAAATAGGAGGAGGGAAGTATGTTGGATATGTTCGCCGCCTGGAGTTGTTTGTAACAATAATAAAGGCAGAATACAAATAAGTAAAAATAAAAAGTTCACTGTATATTAATTAAAATACATACATAGTAGCTAGGCTCTCTGTGATTTATATTAAGTAATATGTATATAGATCCAATCTGGATAGGTCACTGGGACCAGAGGTTTAGTCTTCGAAGCTCTCAGACTCGTGCTGGAGCCCATCCTCGGGGGACTTCTCTCCTAGCCCACCACGCCCCCTTTGTCACCTCATCGCGCGCAGGGAGGGGGTTGCGGCGGCGGGGCAGGGGTCGCGGCATGAGGAAGGTTGAGAACCGCGGCTCTAGCAGAATGTGTGTGTGTGTGTGTGTATACGTACTTTCCTTATTAGAAAATCATGAACTTATAGATTTCTCTCAACTATTGAATTCAAAAACGATCAGGGATTTTTGAATCCATAAAGCCCAAAGATAGGAAGGGGAACCATTGGTAGTGGTGGTGGAGGATGTATAGTATAACTTTTGAAATTCCAGATGTTGGTTTTTGGGTGCTAAGATAGAATCTGGTAATATTCATCCTTTGTAATTGGATCCATACCTATCATTAGAAGTTGGAATATGGGAAGGAACAGCAGCAAAAGAGCATGTGGGAACCATTGGGAACCATTGTTGTCATAACTCTTCTGTAAAGGAATAGAAATTCAGGGAATATAATACAGGCAGTCCTTGACCTACAACCATTTGTTTAGTGATCGTTCAAAGTTATAACAGCATAAAAAAGTGATTTATGACCTTTGCAGCATCCCCATGGTCACATGATCAAATTTCAGACACTTGGCAACTGGCATGTAATTTATGATGCTTGCAATGTCCCAGGATCATGTGATCACCTTTTGCAACCTGACAAGCAAAGTCAATGGGGAAGCCAGATTCACTTAACAACGTTACTAACTTAACACCTGCAATGATTTACTTAACAACTGTGGTAAAAAAAGATCATAACATGGAGCAAAAATCACTTAACAACTGCCTTGCCTGGCAACAGAAATTTTGGGCTCATTTGTGTCATAAGTCAAAGATTACCTGTAGTGTGAATTGGTCAGTGTCCATTCTGTCCTATAAAACAAAAGGATAGAGCAATTTTAATAATAGAATGCATTCATGCGCTGTAAAATGCCAAGAATGAGGCATTTTGAATATAAGAAAAGATGAATTGATCAACTAAAGTTTAGAACAACAACAACAGCTGCAGCATGAAATGTGTATAAATTTTCAGTACTTTTCTGTGGAGTTAGCACAAAGCTCAATCTATAATTATAAATCCTAATTATTTGTCCTTTCGTATTCATACACTTATTTGAAGAAATAACAATTACTCAGAAGGTAAACAGCCTCAATTACAAAATCATTAAGCACCGAGCTATCAGTTAAAAGGGATCAATTCTTGTTGCAAAAAAGACCACAATTGAGACAAGTAGATCAATTGGCTGATCTCTCTTAAGCAGAAGGGAAAAAGTGCAATGCAATCCAAGAATTTCATGGGATGGAAGCAGGATTCTGTCACTGGATAGTAGAAATGAAATTTTGTTCAAGGGCTTGCAAAGGGCAACCTAGAAATGGTATGTTCAATTTATTTTTGAAATAATATCTTTAGCTGCAGATGAATGATGGTCTGTGATGAGTGGGTTGGGAAGCATTTATTAATTAATCACATTTATATAGCCTCTGTTCTCACTGAAGACAACTCTTTGGGTGGCGCGCAACAACAGCATAATCTTTCCATCTATTTCCCTGTTTTTTAAAAGAATTTTTCAGGCACAGATCAGCTGCACAGAGACTGGGGCTACGCAGTTGTTGTCTTTAAAATCTTAAAATCTACCAAATAAATCGATGCCAATGATTGAAAAATGTGGTTACAAAGTATATATGTGAATGATTTTTAAAAATGATTTTAAAAAGAGTAGGGGAAAGTGTAGGTTCACCACATTCACTCCTTCCTGCACACAGGGGCTCAGATCAGTCAAAGAAATTAAACATAGAAGCTGGGCAGGAAATTGGAATTCTACATATCATCTCTTTGGCTTTTAAGTCACAATGAAGTTTCAGAAAAGGAAATCGAGGAAGGGAAATAATTTCCATCAGACTGCATGAGCTGATTGCAGATAGATCACCTCCTTGGTAGCTTTTGCTCAACTAGGTGCCCTCTGGATGGGTGGGTTTCATCTCATCTAACTAACATCGCCATTGCTTAGGATGCTGGGAGATGAATTCCACAATTCTGGATTAAACTCAGATTGGGGAAGCCCCTATTGGTGCTTTCTAAAGACCCCATTCTTACTTTTTATTTTCTTCTTCTTCTTGTGCCATATCCGTCATCGGACGTTGGCGATCATGTTGGCGATCCTATTTTTATCAACAGCCGCACGAAAAAGTGCTGCTGTGTTTTGTCCAAACCAGTTCCTTAGATTTTGAAGCCATGATGTTCTTCTTCTGCCTGGACCTTGTTTGCCTTCAATCTTTCCCTGGAGGATTAAGTGAAGTATGCCGTATTTTTCCGGGTGTCGCATCACATGTCCAAAATATTCTAACTTTTGCTTTTTTATGGTTTTGACTTTTTATTTTAATCCCCACCAATTATCATTTTCTAAATAAAACTTTTGGATCTCTTATGCAAATAGAGCAAATGGAAGTTTGTAAAGTCTATTCCATTACAAATACTGATATTAACAAATGTGGAAGCCAGTGAGCAGCAGTGAGGTTACCTGCTTCCAGTACTATTTCCTGGCAACTACTGAGCCGACAAATCTCTACAGCCACCTCTCAATTATTTTCATAATCAGTGATGTGGGGATGTTAATGGGTTGTTTTTTTAAAAAAAAATGTTTCCACTTTGACTGTTATCCTGGAATTTTGAAAATAGCTTCCTCTAATGCAGCGGTTCTCAACCTGTGGGTCACGACCCCTTTGGGGGTCGAACGACCATTTCACAGGGGTCGCCGCATGCGCTAGCCTGCCATCTTGGTGCCACCGTCAAGCAGGCGTGAAATGCTCCCGGTTCGGGCGTGCCTGTGGGTCGCCGGACAGCGGGTAGCGATGGAAGCGGGAGACTTCGCCCACCCGCCCGGACGCCGCCATTTGGGTTCTTTTACCCTCTGCGCATGCGCAGAACACTTTGCGCATGCGCAGAGGGTAAAAGAACCCAAATGGCGGCATCAGGTTGAGAACCACTGCTCTAATGTATGTATTTCCTAATAAACTTTTTAACTGCCCCTATTTCCTTATTGTCACAGTATGGTCTTTTTTTTTTTTAATCCAGGGCAATCTTTTAAGCGCATCTTATATAAATTCTTAGCTTTACATCGTATGTACATATGATACATTCTTTCCTTGGCTCATCTCTCATGTATAGCTTTTTTGCTCAAAGAAAGCCCAACATCAGCAAATTCTGTTCAATGGCAGAATCCATTTTGGCAGATAATGCATTTCTTCTTCCATAGAAATCAGTTACAGATTTCTTCTCCATCATTAATACCAGCTACTTTCTTTGTTCCTCAAACTTTCAAGAGTGATAGAAACTTTCTACTTGTGAACCATTTCATTAGTCTCTGATGAGTGTAGTGCATTTACCCCCAGAGTTGCATTTACCCCCAGAGTTGTTGTTGTTGTTGTCGTCGTCATCATCATCATCATCTTTTAATTTACATGGCGCCATCTTCTTTATCGTAATCCAGCCTGCATTTGCTTTTAATTGACCCATTTAGATGAGGCTGTTGTATTACAAATATACCACATAAGATGAGACTCAGAGTAAATGAGCATGGCTCTTTTAATATAAATCTACTGTCTGTTGAACTCCAGCAATGGGCTGTAATTTATCCATTGAGTTTGTTCTTCAAGATAACCTTTATTACATGGCTTCCTTTCTTGTTGTATTTGTGACTCTCCCCACTCATCAATTTACATATGCTTATTCTTAAGATATGAATCAAGACTTATTTATAGAGATGAAATTGGAATCATGAGCTCAAGAAGTGAAATCAGAATGTAGTGTTTTTATTTTACTCACTTCTCTATCAGATTTGAATGATAGAAAGCCTTCAATTGCACACTTGGAAAAAGTCTATTGTTTATATATAAACTTAATTTACTCCATTCTGAAGTTGTGTAGCAAGCATCAAGGGAGAGAGGAGAAGAAGAGAATTTCCCACTGAAACAAAAATCTGCCTGAAAATTCCTATCTTTTTTGTTCCATTTGAACTGAATTACTGTATGCTGAATTATAATGTAATTTGCTTGCATGGGGCTTAACTTACTGTGAGAACTCACATTATGGTTTTAAAACTCTGGTTTATTCTAACAGATTAACAGAGTTGGAAGGGACCTTATAGGTCATCTAGTCCAACACCACCACCCCAAGCAGGAGACCCTACAGCGTTTCTGACAAATGGCTGTCCAGTGTCCAAGCTCCCACAACTTCTGAAGGCAAGCTGTTCCATTGGTTGATTGTTCTCACTGTCAGAAAATTTATCCTTATTTCTAGGTTGAATCTCTCTTTGATCAGTTTCCATCCATTATTCCTTGTCTGGCCTTTGGGTGCCTTGGAAAATAGCTTGACCCCCTCCTCTCTGTGGCAGCCCCTCAAATATTGGAACACTGCTGTCATGTCTCCCCTGGTCCTTCTCTTCACTAGACTAGCCGTGCCGAGCACTTGCAACTGTTCAGTGTATGTTTTAGCCTCCAGTCCACTAATCATCTTGGTTGCTCTTCCCTACACTTTTTCTAAAGTCTCAACATTTTTTTTATAGTGTGGTGACCAAAACTGGATGCAGTATTCTAGGTGTGGTCTTACTAAGGCTTTATAGAGTGGTATTAGTACCTCACTTGATCTTGATTGTATCCCTCTGTTAATGCAATTTAGGATTGCATTGGCTTTTTTGGCTGCCACCGCACACTGTTACCTCATATTTAATTGGTTGTCCACTAAGACTCCAAGATCCCTCTCACAGTTACTGCTATTAAGACTGGTTTCACCCAGTCTATATGTGTACTTTTGGTTTTTCTTGCTTATCTGTATATTTTTGTGCCCATCCGATTTTGATTTATTCAATTAATCATGGTTAAGCAAAATAAGTTTAAGTATGTTGTGTGAACACAGCATTGACATTTATCCTCAAAGGAGGAATATAACAGGAGTTAAGCATTTAGAAATCTATGAAGGACCCAGCTGGATGAGCTTAAGAGCCCATCTAGTCCAGCATGGGGTCCAGGATCCAATCAGGTACATTAGGAAACCTTAACACTATGTTCAAAAGTTCCATAACCCTTTTTCATTGTTACTCCCTCGACCTAACATCCACAGCTTGTGATTCAAGAGACAATATACATCATCCATGTTGTACTCATTGACTATCTGATCCTCTGGAAGTTATGAAATAATAATTCAAAGTAATGCATTTAACATGACAGTGACTGTGAGATCATGCAGGTTGGGCAGATTCCACATGGAACAAGTAAAGTACCCCTGAGCCATATAGGGCTTTATGGATCAACACCAGCACCAACTTAAACTAGTGACTGTCATTATATTTTGTAGGAGCAAACTCCAGGTCTAAATCTCCCCTCATTTAATTTCAATGTTAAATTCCAGTATAGTTGATCTGGAGAAATAACTGCTCTTTATTTTCATTTTCTCATGCAAAATTGTATGTGTCTTGATCATGTCTTCTCTTATCCAGCTTTGCTCCAAGTGGTAGTGTTTCTTCATAGAAATTGTAAGAGAAGAGCAAGCTGATCTAGAAGGTGGGGTTAAATATGTCATCAGTTTGGAGTCATTGTGTTACCACAAGTGACCTAAGTCCAGCCTCCCATGAATTCTGTTGACCCTTATCAAGCAGCAATTTAGCTTTGACTATTAGCTGACTATATTCTTGTATTAGAGGTAGCAATAATAAACTCTTCTGTGCTTTGAACTCTGTGAATGCTCCTGATTATTTGCACCTGACAGAAATGTTGCTGTAACCACCTAATCATTTTAGGTGTCTCCCCCCTGACTTCTACAGCAGCCTTTTTTAAGTTGTGGTGACTAGAATAGAGCATACTTTGCAGCCTCATCATGGATTTATGTAGGAACATTACTATATTGACTGTTTCATTTTCAATTCCATGCATAGTGTTTGTTAAGATTGCCTCTCCTGTGTTCCTCAATATATTCAAAATCCATGAGGGCATTTTCTGTAAGAATAAATTGAAGATTTTTCTTTCAGACCAGCTTTTGATTTTATAGCTCTTAGGAGTTGGTTATTGTTATTGCCTCTGCTTTTTCTCCTATTATATTCTCTCTTCCTTTCAAAGAAATAATTTGTGTTGCATTTTTGTATTTTTATTGTTGGGCTGTTTTTGTTTTGATTGCAAGCTTTTGTTAGCTGCTTTAAAAATCTTTGCTCGGAGGGGAACATACAGGTTACTGTATGTTTTATTATAGAGGCAGAAAAGAAAGGCCCTAGATCTAATCTCTAGCTTGTCTATATCACATGTCAAGCCTTTAGGAATGGAAAATGTAATTGCTGACCCTGGGATTGTGTACTCCAATGACCGCTCTCCATAGCATTAAGCTAAAAAGAAGTCTTTCTCATTGCAGGCTGGTGAATTCATTCAAGGGAAGATGTACATGGTTCCACTTTGGGAACGCATAACAGACTTGGTGCTTGGATAAAAAATAACAGTAAAGCACGAGGGAAGGGAAGGGAAGGGAAGGGAAGGGAAGGGAAGCTTGTACTACCATAGTACAAATTTATCTTGGGATGCTGAGTTTCAAAACAAAGAAGCACTGGGCAAGGTGGACAGAAAATCAAGAAATTAGGGAGGAACAATGAAACAAAGCTCTATTTTCTTATGAAAGACAGAGAAATAAATTGTTTTAGGCAAGAATCTGTAAATGAATGTGCAAAAGTCCATGACAGCCTGAGTATTCATAAGATGTTACCCTATATCCTCTTTATACTACATTGTGTTATTTTTGTGGGTTATTGTGCATCGGGAGAAGAAAGTTTACAGCATTTATGGTATCCAACTGGATGTATTAGTGAACTAAATCGACCAGGTAGCTACTGAGCTCAAGAAATACAAAAAACACCTAATCATTTTCCTTTTCTTGCCATTCTTGCCTTATGTAAACCTATTCTTTTATTGTATTTATTTATTGCATTCATTTTCAATATTTTCTATCGGAGTTCAATGAAGTATTTATGGGGTTTCTTCTAATTTTATTCCCCTGACAACAAACCTGTGAAGCAGGGGTGGGTTCTAACTTACCTCGCTGCTGGTTTGCTTCCTAACGCGCTGTGTGGGCGTGGGTGCCGCGCAGGCGTGCACGTGCTTTGCGCACGCACATGCGCAGTGCTAAAAACCAAGCTTCTGCACATGCGCAGAAGCAAAAAACAGCTTCTACGTGTGCGCAGAAGCAAAAAACAAAATGGTGCCACCTATGGCGCCGCTGAGAGAGCCGGTTCGGGGGCGTGTCCAGCCGGCCATCGCTGCCAGTTCGGCGAGTGGGGGGGAAATTTCGGCTACCGGTTCTATAGAGCCAGTCTGAACCGGCAGCAACCCACCTCTGCTGTGAAGTCAGTTGGACTGAGAGATTTATAACTAGCCCCAATTCACTCAATGAACTGGCTGAGCAGGGATTTGAACCAATCTACTTAGTCTATGCCTAGTATTTGTGATTATATGCTATACTGCTAAAATATTACATTTCTGAAGTACTTCCAATACTGTCACTTGAAGCAAAGAAGAAAATCTTGCTTAGGTTTAATAAAGACATTCTGGCTGAGATCCAACATCATGTAAGTGAACTTCTCTTTGTGCAATAGGACTTCCCTTTCCTAATCCTTAAAGAGTGGATTTGGGGGCCATGCAAGGGGAAAATAAGTTGGAAGACAGAGGCTGGATTTTATCCTCATCTGTCAGTCAGAGAAAAGACTCTCACATGATCTTGATCCATAGCATGAATATAACTTACTTAGCACACAACTTTTTCAGAGCTCTTTGATAGCCCTCAGAACTGGGCAAATGCTTTGAAAGACGTGCTTTCAACTGCCTGGACAAGGACATGAAGCTTCTTTTTTCATATCATTATGGCATGTTTATCCAGGCCCACATGGTTGCTTTGGGTGATGCTTCCTGCTTTCTATAGTTACTTTGCTTTGCTAGGGAAGTCTAATAAGGCAGGGGTGTCAAACTGGATTTCTTTGAGGGCCAGATCAGCATTGTAGTTCTCCTCCGCAGGCCGGCTGAGGGGGGGGACATGGGATGGAGGCCTCCTGCAGCACCCTGCCAGCCAAAATGGGGCCCAGGGGGGCCTCACGTGCTCCCCGTGCACCATTTTGGCCAGCAGAGTGTTGCAGGAGGCCGTCCAGGCTGAAAATGGGGCATGGGGGGGGCACATGCAGCCCCCCCTTGCCCCATTTTGGCTGCCAGAGGCACCGTGGGCCGGTCCTTTGCTATTTCCAGACCAGCCCCGCGGGCCACATTTAAGCACCCCGCGGGCCAGATCTGGCCCGGGGGCCTTGAGTTTGACACCCCTGGTCTAAGGGAATGATCTGGGGAGGTAGGAGGAACAGCCAAAGTCTAGACAATCATCATGCAAAAGGTATCTCAGCCCACAGAAGGAAAACACGCATGGGAAACATCTCAGTTTTGAGGAAAGCAAAAGTAGAAGAGGGAAGAAGTGCTTTCTGACTTCTGTTACTATACATAGTAAAGGTGATGTTAGCACTCATGGTTTGTGCTTCTTCCTGGACTACCACAAAAAGGGATGACATCGGTTGCAAGTTGGAAAGCACTTCTTCCTTCCTTTAAATTTACTCTCCCCAAAACTAGAGAAGGTCTCTTCTGAGATGCTGAGATGCTGTTGGTGGTTAGGATACGTTTTGCATGATGACTGTCTAGACTGCAGCTCTTCCTCCTGTCCCCCAAAGTCATTCCCACAGACCATTACAGGAGGAATGCAAAACAAAGTGACTGCGCACGCATATGAAGAGTGCTACAGTTGGGAGCAGCTTCCAAAGCAGCCACAGGGTGAACAAGGAAAAAAGAAATGTCTCTTTTAATGGCCTCAGAACAGGTGCTTCACACGTCCTCACCTGTATTCTGAAGCATCTTTTTCAAAGGATCTGCACAGCCCTAATAGTCATTTTGTTACTTTTTTCATTCTTAATGTCTACATTTTACTCATTAGCACTTCAACAATAAGTTACTGATTAACATGTCATAATAAAAAGCTTAAAATATTTTTTTGAAATACTTTGAGGCAGTATGCTGTTTTATGCTCTGATTTATGGAACTTTCTAAAGAAATATATCTCTAAAAAGTATTTGCCCTGAGAACATTAACTATTGCCTCCATTTTTCTGGTACTGATATATTGATCCGTAGTTTGAAATTGCAGAATTGCAGTTCTTGAGCTGCAATTTTCTGCATTCCTCTGGGATTTACTTCTGAGTAAATACACAAAAGACTAGCTTAGTTGTTTAATGGCTAAGGAAAAAAAATATTGGATGATGTAATATCAAATAAATGGAACTTTTACTTGGCAGCCTATGCTTGCATGGAATAAAGCACCCTGATCCAGAATTCATTGATATATGGAGCTATTTTATTTTCTTATTAAATTTGCACCAGAGATAGGGCACTGTGGATTGGGTAGCCAGAATCAATTACCAATGAGTCTTACTAAGAAAATGCTTAATAACTCTCATACCAGAAAGGAAAGTGATGGTGGAAACCAAAGCATTATACAGTGTAAACATGGTATACATATGGGCAAAAAAACAACAACACCAAAGGGGAAAAATAGAATTTCTGTAGATTTTTGGCTTGATCAAAAAAAAAAGGAATCCACAAAAATACTTATCCACAACAATACACGAGCACACAATAGATGCAAACTTAAGGTAAACCGCTCCAAACTCGACTGCAGGAAATACGACTTCAGCAACAGAGTGATCAATGCCTGGAATTCACTACCTGACTCTGTGGTTTCTTCCCCAAACCCAAAAAACTTTAACCTTAGACTGTCTACTGTCGACCTCACCCCATTCCTAAGAGGTCTGTAAGGGGCGTGCATAAGCGCACCAGCGTGCCTACCGTCCCTGTCCTACTGTCCTATTGTCCTCATCTATCTGAATTCACCTTGATTATGTTTATGTTTATACCTATGCCTGCTATCTTGTACATGTTTGACAAACAAACAAACAAATAAATAAAATAAATAAATAAATAAATAAATATAGAGACAGCACAGGCAGTTGCTAGCAAGGGCATGTAATGCAGCAGCATGTGGTTTTGAACCAGTCAGTTTCTATTACTGTACACACTGCAGGATAGGCATAATCTTTCCACTGTCCATTGTTGCTAAAGCAATCACAGGTTTGTTGGATTTTTTTTTCCAAGCTGCTTTGCTTTTCTGCAAGGACTTTGCCTGTCCTAATGTACTTTTATTGGTCTTTTTTCTATGTCAATCAACACTTAACAGAAAGGACAATCAGGAGCTGTGCAGAACACAACCCTTGATAGGTCTGTTGGTTACAGGATTCTCTTTAGTCATAATCCTTGACTCCATAATACCATATGGGATCACTTAGAGGTGGGTCATATGCAGTCTAAGGATAGCTAGGAAAGTAAAATCAAAACAACAAATCGGGAAGATGAGTATAAGTAAAAATCCAGACTGAAATACAGGGCTAAAGGATACAGTCACTCATGCCCTTGTCACCTCACGGTTAGATTATTGCAACGCGCTCTACATGGGGCTACCCTTGAAGAGTGTTCGGAGACTACAGTTGGTCCAGAATGCGGCTGCGCGAGCTGTCGTGGGTGCACCTAGGTACACCCATATTACACCAATTCTCCGCGAGCTGCACTGGCTCCCTATTGGTCTCCGGGCACAATTCAAGGTGTTGGTTATTACCTTTAAAGCCCTACATGGCTCAGGGCCAGGTTATCTTCGAGACCGCCTCCTACCACATAGCTCCCAGCGACCGGTAAGATCCCACAGAGTTGGTCTCCTCCAGGTCCCATCAGCTAAACAGTGCCGGCTGGCGGGCCCGCGGGGGAGGGCCTTCTCTGTGGCTGCCCCGGCNCAGCTACACAGTGCCGGCTGGCGGCACCGTGGGGGAGGGCCTTCTCTGTGGCTTCCCCGGCCCTCTGGAACCAGTTACCTCCTGAGATCTGGACTACCCCCACCTTGTTGGCCTTCCGGAAAGCGGAGAAGACCTGGCTGTTCCGGCAGGCTTGGGGCCGTTGATCTCGCTTCTGCAATTTGGCGAGATCCGGCCATGAAAAGGTGTGTATGGGTTTTTTAAAATTGTTTTTAAATGTTTTTTATTATGTATCTTTTTAACAAGCTTTCTATATTTTAATAAGTTTTTTATATTTGCTGTAAGCTGCCCAGAATCCCTTGGGAGTTGGGCGGCATAGAAATGCAAATAAAAGTAAAAAAAAGTAAAGTAATCATGATATTGTTTTGAACAGCAACTGAGATATGACAACTGATGATGATGATGTTCATCCATCGTGTTCGAAGAGGACCTTGACATCTAACAGGTTGGGGACTGTCCATGATGTGTCTGCAGGTGGCTGATAAGGCCTATATGGGCACGAAATGTTCTGCCACATGTCAGGCAGACATGTGTGGGCACCATTGTTGCAGCATTTGCAGCTCTGGCTTTGCAGAGTGCTCACTTCTCTTGTGCTATGGTTGTTCTTCTGTCCTCAGATGTCTGGCAGCCTTGGTGGATCAGCGTGCGCCATGTCGATTGATCTTGTGCCAGGGTTTCCCAGGAGGTGGTATTGATATCCAGGGACTTGAAGGAGGCTTTCCACGTGTTTTTGTATCGCTTCCAATAGCATCATGCCAGAGCTCAGGAAGACTTTATTGCATGGTTCAGCTAGAACAAGAATCCATGTTGTTCTCTCCTTCCAAGAGCCTGTGGAAACTTGGCAAACCACATACCAAAAATCCCAGGTTCCTCAGGCAGGACTGGGAAAGCTTCTAGTTAAAACCATAGAAAACTATAGTTGTTGGCAGTACTGGATTACTACTATTGCTATACTTTGATATCTGTTTTAGTATAAGGCAATGTCCTTTGTATTTATGAACTTCTAGCTTACTTGAGCAACTGTCTAGTTTTTTTAAGTGCTATCAAATTTCAATGGTTCTGAACCTGTCTGTGTGGCAAAGAGAAAACCCTTGGTAAGTGGGTTGATTCCCCACAAACTGCTAGGTTCCATAGTTGGAATACACCAGCATATCCTACACACCTCAGGATGAGCTCATCCAACATCCTGGCCCCAGTGCCCAAGGGAACAGCCAGGTCTTCAATGCTTCCTGAAGGTTAACAGGGTTGTGGCAGTTGAATTTCAGAGGTGAGATCACATAGCAGCAATATTGTATTATATGTAAGTTAATAAATGTATTGTTGTAACCACAGATCATAAGTATACCACAAAATACAATAAAATAACAATAAAACTGTAATATAAGACAGTATAATAAAACTAATAAAAGGTTACAACAAAGTAAAGCCAAAGCTACAGTACATCTAAGAATTTAAGTTTATTTTTCTAAGTTTAAATAACAGCAGTGCAAACATAGCAACTTGGTTGCTGACAGTCGGAAATACTTCATTTTTGCATGATCAGAGTCCTCAAATTCATCTACCATTAATGACTTGGCCCTGATCTCCTTGTAAATGGTACAGTGGAGGACATAATGGATAATATCCTCCATTTGATCAACACCACAAGGATAGAGGGGTTGTTCAACAGGGGGTTTACAAAATATCCCTTCGAGATATGTGGAGGGCATCCTTTTACAAGTGAAGGGATACAGATACAGATTAACAGAGTTGGAAGGGAACTGGTCATCTAGTCCAACCCCCCCCCCCCCGCCCCCCAGCAGATCCTACACCCTTTCTGACAGATG